>CP139509.1:210318334-210779479 GCA_021014915.2 Artemisia tridentata subsp. tridentata
ACTCTAGGGAATCCTCACTTGAATCCTCCACCATAAACTCTTTGTCAATCTCTTCCAATAACCTCTTGAATTGAAACTCATCACTCAACCTTTTTGTATGATTTTCAACCATTTTTTCTACACAAAATCTTGGTGGGAACTCATTTTCAGAATCAGTATCATAAACAGGTCTAACCTGCTCAGGTTGGCTTGTCTTATGCCACTCTAACAATGGTAATTTCCCACTGTTTCTAGTCTCACCATCAAGATCCTTTCCAACAGCATCATTAACATCATGATCCACAATTTCTTCTATCACCACACCCTTTCCCTTACTCATCATTCGCTCCATCATCTGACACTCTACCAATGAAACACCGGTTTCAATATACAACTTCAATTCTCTAAATCTAGGAACATACTCCACAAGTCTCCTCGCATCTTTGTTAGACATTAGTAGTAGCAAACCATCATCCAATGACCCCCCCCCCAGGTATCCTAAAGTGAGTAAACACAAGGGTACGATCCGTGTAACCTAAATCCTGTAACATTTCGCCCAATAAGTCCATGAAGAAAATGTCACAGTGAACTCCGTCAAACCAATCTGTATCTCTAAAAAGATATATTCTTCCTGGAGGTGAGGTAAATTCACCATTGTGATGGATTTTCAAAGTAAACATGGTTTTATTCAAATCTGTGCAACACATAAAACAACAATAACTTCCGGAAACAGTAACAAGTTTAAATGGAAAACACGAAAATGCAACAGATTATGCTTACTGTAGAAAACTAGAAGGGGGAGGGGGTTGAATAGTTTTACTGATTAAAATCAATTATTAAAACTTATAGATCGACTTATGTCATTCTAGTTTTGACGTGTTGGATATTGATAGAAATAAAAGCATATAAACTAAACTAGGAGATAGAGTTAGAGAGACACAACCACAATACAATTATTTATAGTGGTTCGGCTACAAGGACACCTTCCTTGCCCTACTCCACTCCCCGAGTTACCTACTTGAGAGTTCGTTATCACTTTACAACACAAACTCCTTTCACATGGTGGAGAAGCCTTCACAACGTCGCTTACACTTTATCCGGTACAAAGCTAGATACCGGGTCTTTCACACAAGGTAGACCAAACCTTCGTCGCCTACACTTTATTCGGTACAAGGCTAGATACCGGGTCCTTAGCAAGGCGGACCAAACCAACACACCCAATACAACTCGACTAAAGGATCCAACGTCCTTTTACACCTATCGACTCAACACACCCTTTGAGAAGAAAGAAAGAACAAGAATCACTTCTGTGATCTTGGAAGAGAAGAACCAAAGCAACCCATATCACGAGCTTGCACGTCTTTGAGAGGTTGTGATCTCGCCTTATGGAAGGAACCTAGAGAATCACAAAGAGAAACTACATAGAAAGATCCTTGGATCTGAGGTTAGAGAGTTTAAAGTATAGAGAGAAGTAAACTCTAAAAGGGGTGAGAGATAAGAGAGAAATGGCTCACTATTTATTGGCAAAAACTGCCTACTGTTCACCTGGATCCGACGGATCCCTTCTCAGAGGGATCCGGCCATTGTAAACTCAGGGATCCGGCTAACTGGGTAAACCAGTCCGGATTTTGGGTTACAAACCGGGTTATGGGTTATGATCCATGGATAGATGATGTCATGCCTTATGTCAAAGACATCTTGGGTCATGGGTCGTGGACAAGAGAAATGATACACACATTGGTCAAATCTCTAAAACTAAGAAAAAGATCTTAGCATGAAAAATTCCTATTCGACTAAAGTTAGGCCTAAAGCTAGAATAGTGAGACCACTTGTGCTTGAACTAAGGTTTGGACATGTTGACAATGATCACAAGCATTGTTGAGAATTAAATATTCAAGAAGATTAATATCGGGTTCTGCTCAAGAAATACTCTTAAGTATCATTCTACTGCTAGAGCATTTGATTCTGCTGCTAGCGTTAAACATTCTACTGCTGAATGATTCTGCTGCTGGTGAAGAACTTTCTACTGCTAAGTGGATAACTATCAAAGTATTCTGCTGCTGAGTAGATAAGTATACAAAGATATTATGTGTTTTAAAGTCAACAATACTCGGTAGATAATATCTTTAGACAAAGTGTTCAGTAACAAGTTGTATATTCAGATACATGTTGTATCTTAGTTACTGACACACATAAGATAAGTTTTGCATGTTTTCGACTTGTCTTATCAACTTTGTAAAGATCTTTTCTTGTAATATAAAAGAAAGATCTTAGACTAGATATTAGTGTGCATGAATTAGATCATAACTGTTAAGAACATAGAACAAACACAATAATATCACAACTCATAGAAACATAAGATTCAAGGTTTTGTAACCCTAGTGATAGTGAAGATCACTCGTATTATCTTGAATAATATTGAATCGTTTGGTGTTAACATTGCATGTTCATTGTTCGTTACTAAAGCATCACTGTTCCATTTCCATAAACCAAAATAACCTTCTAAGTGTGGTTAAGTAGATTCCGCATACTTAATCATATTAACTCAATATATCATATACAAAAAGCAACAAAGGTTTAACCACCTTATAGTGTATCGAATCCTCTCAATTGGTATCAGAGATAGGCTGATATAGTTGATTTAGAAGGAGAAGAAGAAGAAATGGACATTGAATTTATTCAAACAAATGTTGCTGCAAAACTACCCATGCTCAAACAGAATGAGTTTGAGATGTGGAGGCTGAGGATAGAGCAATATTTCCAAGTGCAAGACTATGCACTTTGGGAAATTATTGCAGATGGAAACTCTTACCAGCCTACCACCACTACATCAACAGTGGACGGAAAAGTGGTGACAACTCTGCAGACACACCCAACATCTGTAGAAGACAGAATTAAGAATAAAAATGACTTAAAGGCAAGAAACATGCTGATGATGACCATTCCCAATGATCAACTTTTAAACTTCAGCAAGTTTAAAGATTCCAAGTCATTATTTGAAGCTATTGTTGCCAGATATGGTGGAAATGAAGCCACCAAGAAAACCCACAAGACACTGCTCAAGCAACAGTTTGAAAACTTCTCCTCTACAAACAATGAATCTCTTGACCATATGTTTAATAGGCTTCAGAATATTGTGAGCCAACTTGCTATTCTTGGTGTTTAAATGCCTCAAGAAGATTTGAACTCAAAATTCCTTAGAAGCTTACTAGAAGAGTGGGCTATACATGTTGTTGTCTGGAAGAATAAGCCTGACCTTGATACAATGGAACTAATAGATTTGTATAGCAACTTTAAGATTGTGGAGCAAGATTTGAAGAGAAGTGGAGGTACTAGTTCTAATACTGGGAACATGGCATTTATGTCAACTCCTAGTACCTCAAAATCAAGTGAAGAGGTGAAAGTTGTTGATGGTGTTGGTGCTGCTAGTTCATCAAGCAGTACCATGGGTATTTAGGATGAGAAGACTTGTTATGCATTTCTCACAAGTCGAAATGATGGGTCCATGCTCACTTATGAAGACCTTCAAGAGATCAATGATGATGATCTGGAGGAAATGGACCTAAAATGGCAAATTTCTCTTCTTAGCATGAGAGCCAAGAAGTTCTATCAAAGGACGGGGAAGAAGTTCTTAATCAGCAATACTGATACTGCTGGTTTTGACAAGTAAAAGATAGAGTGCTATAACTGCCACATGATGGGGCACTTCTCAAGAGAATGTAGAAGGCCAAGGTAGCAAGATAGCAAGAACAAAGGTTTTGGAAGCACATCCAAAACAAGGGGGTTTCTGAGCAAAACTCAAAAGCTATGGTAGCTATTGATGGGCTAGGTTTTGATTGGAGTTTCATGGCTGATGAAGAAGAAGATTCTTCACAGATGACACTCATGGCTTTTTCTACTACTGAGGTACAATCTCATAAAGCTTGTTCAAATGCTTGTATTGCTCTTAAAGAATTACAAACTTTAATCAAACATTATGATGAACAAAAGAAAGAGTTAAGCAAAACTCATCAAAACTATATAGACTATAAATGTGGTTTAGAATCAGTAGAAAAGCAGATCCTATACTACAAAGAAAATGAACTTGCTTTTTCTGATGACAAAGCTCTTCTTAGACAAGACATATTCTTTAGAGATGCTGAAATTAAGCTTTTAAGAGAGGCTTTTGATAGGGTCAAAAAGGAAAATGGAAATATTTACTTGACTACACAAACACTAGAACATGCTTCTAGAGGTGTAGCCAACATGATAGAATGTCAAGTAATCAACAGAGCTAAGTCTGGAGTAGGATATAAGAGTGTCCCACCTCCTTATAGAGGAATCCCTAAACCCCCAGGGATTGACCTAGAAAATTCAGGTGTCCCTGAATTTCAACAACCTGAGCTACAATATGGTGTACAACCAAAAACAAAGCTAGTTGTTGATGAGCCTAAGAAAGTTAGTGAAAGTTTAAGTAAAACTTCACTTTCTGAGGACAAGGTGTCCTCTGATAGAAGATCAGATAGAGTAGTCATTGAAGACTAGATATCTGATGATGAAGAAGATGAACAGGTTATGTCTAAACCTGAAGTGGTTAAGAAAGCAGGAACAAGGGTTCCTAAAGTGATCAAAAAGGATACTGTTAAGCCTAGAACAAACATTAAACATGTTAGGCAACCAGTTAAATATTGTGAACAATATAGATCCACTAGCAAGCCCAGAGGTAACCAAAGAAATTGGAATGGCCTCAAGTCTAACCAATTAGGTGATGACTTTTTCTTTTATAATAAAGCTTGTTACTCATGTGGTAGCTTTGATCATCTTGCAGCTTTCTGTAACAAATGGGTATCTGGGTATGAAAACAATAGGGTGAATTTCAAAAGGCAAACTCCTCAAACTCACTTTCACTCTAAGTTTAAGAGAACAAAACCGAGAGCAGTTACAAAAGCAGTTTCTGCTGCTAGACCATTCATGACTGTTAACCCAAGACCAACAGTTAAATATGCAAAATATTTTTATGAAAATGCATCAAAAACTGTTACAAGGCCCATTCAATAAAAAACAATGGTCCAAAAACAAGTTTGGAAACCAAAGGGAACAACTACAAAGCTAGCAGTTTCTGCTGCTAAGCATGTAGTTCATACTACTGCTAGGGAAAATAGGGCAAATGCTGTTAAGGCCTCAGCATGTTGGATTCTTAAATCCAATGTTGCATCAACTGTTCTTAAGAGATTAAATTTTATTGATGCAAGAGGCAGATCCAAGTCAGTAATGGCTTGGGTCCCCAAAGGAAACTAATACTCCTTATTATTGTGCAAGAACATTCAATTGATAAACAAGAGGATCAAGGATACTCAGATAGTGGATGTTCAAGGCACATGACAAGCAACAAGTCTTATCTCTCTGATTTTCAATCAATAGATGGAGGCTATGTTACCTTTGGAGGAGGTGTTGGTGGCAAAATTTCCGGTAAAGGTACAATTAAAACTGGAAATTTAGATTTTGAAGATGTGTACTATGTACAAGAGCTAAATTATAATCTTTTTAGTGTCTCACAAATGTGTGATAAAAATAACAAAGTTCTTTTCTGTGACACTGAATGTCTTGTGCTTTCTCCTGATTTTAAGATGCCTGATGAAAGTCAAGTACTTCTTAAAATTCCTAGAAAGGGCAATATGTACAGTGTTGATATGAAGAACATTGTTCCTAAAAAGGCTTTAACTTGTCTTGTTGCAAAGGCCACATTGGATGAATCAATGTTATGGCATAGGAGGCTTGGTCATATTAATTTCAAAACCATAAATCAGATTGTTAAGAATGGTTTGGTAAGAGGTTTACCACAAAAACGATTTGAAAATGACCAAACATGCATTGCTTGTCTTAAAGGCAAACAACACAAAGCCACTTGTAAGCCCAAGATTTTTAACTCTATCAATCAATCATTGTTTATGCTTCATATGGACTTATTTGGTCCTAGAAATGTTAGAAGTATGCAGCATAAGATATATTGTCTAGTTATTACTGATGACTATAGTAGATTTACATGGGTTTTCTTTTTAGCTTCTAAGGATGAGACACCTAGCATCCTTAAGACTTTCATTACAGAGATAGAAAACCTAGTAGACAAGAAAGTAAAAGTCATTAGATGTGATAATGGGACAGAGTTTAAGAATAGAGTTATGGATGATTTCTGCAAAGAAACAAGTATTAGGAGAGAATTTAGTGTTGCTAGAATTCCACAACAGAATGGAGTAGTTGAAAGGAGAAATAGAACACTAATAGAAGCTGCTAGAACTATGTTAGCTGACTCTAAGCTACCTATCACTTTTTGGGCTGAAGCAGTCAACACTGCTTGCTATGTCCAGAATAGAGTTTTAGTTGTCAAACCTCACAATAAGACATCATATGAACTTTTTAGAGGTAGAACTCCTGCAATAGGATTTCTTAGACCTTTTAGATGTCATGTGACAATTCTGAATACCTTAGACCATTTAGGAAAATTTGATGGTAAAGAAGATGAAGGATTCTTAGTTTGATATTCTCTCAATAGTAAAGCATTTAGATTATACAACTTAAGAACTAAGAAAGTAGAGGAAAACCTACATGTGGAATTTTTAGAGCATAAATCCAATGTAGTAGGTGAAGGTCCTAATTGGCCATTTGATCTTGAGTCATTAACTCATTCTATGAATTATGTGCCCGTTGTTGCAGAAACTAATGATTTTTCAGGTTCACAAACAACAAATGAGGCAGGGTTAGACAAGGAGACAAATCAAGATCATGTATGGATGTCAATAAGTACTAGTGTGGCTTCAACTTCAACAAATGATGAATCTTCTTCTGGTAAAGCTAAAGAAGATGTTGAAGATGAACACAAGGAAGATGGAACAAAGGAACAACAAAATGTTTCTGCTGATGATAGTACTGCTGAGACAGAGCATTCTACTGCTAGGCTTAATTTTACTGCTGCTAGGCCATATGATTCTACTGCTGGCCCTTCAGACTCAGATGAAGCAGATTTCTCAGATAAAGAGGTGGATATGAGCAATATCACACCTAACCATCAAGTTCCTTCTACTCCACACATAAGGATTCACAAAGTCCACTCCCTAGAAAATGTGATTGGAGATGTACAATCAGGTGTGAAGACAAGACAACAACTGATGTCTTCAGACCAACAAGGGCTTCTTGATGCCCTTTATGCTTCAAAACAGCATGAGTTTTCAAACTCTTGCTTGTTTGTATGTTTTCTCTCACAAAATGAACCAAAGAACATTCTGAAAGCCTTAGATGATTCAAGCTGGGTGGAAGCTATATAAGAGGAGCTTCTTCAGTTCAAGATTCAGAAGGTATGGGTACTAGTTGATTTACCTAAGGATGCAAAGGTAATTGGCACTAGATGGGTTTTCAAGAATAAAAGGGATGAAAGGGGAATAGTGATTAGGAATAAGGCTAGATTAGTAGCCCAAGGGTATACACAACAAGAAGGGATAGACTATGATGAAGTTTTTGCTCCAGTAGCAAGACTTGAGGCAATTAGGCTTTTCTTAGCTTATGCTTCATTTTTAGGCTTCACAGTTTATCAAATGGATGTCAAGAGTGCATTTTTATATGGTACTATTGAAGAAGAGGTGTGTGTCTCACAACCTCCAGGGTTCATTGATCCTGACCATCCAGAAAAAGTGTACAGAGTAGTTAAGGCTCTTTATGGCCTTCATCAGGCACCTAGAGCTTGGTATGAAACACTGGCTTCCTACTTAATAGAGAATGGATTTCAAAGAGGAAAGATTGATCAGACACTTTTCATCAAACATCACAAGAAGGATCTTCTGTTAGTGCCGGTGTATGTGGATGACATTATCTTTGGGTCTACAAGGAAGGAGATGTGTTTGGAGTTTGAGAAGCTTATGCATCATAAGTTTCAGATGAGTTCCATGGGGGAACTTACATTCTTTTTGGGTTTGCAAGTTAAACAGTCATATGAAGGCATATTTATTAGTCAAGATAAATATGTTGCTGAGATACTAAGGAAGTTCAACTTTGCTGATTCAAAAATGGCAAGCACAACAATGGACTCTGAGAAGCCACTTCCTAAAGACTTGGATGGAGAAAATGTGGATGTACACATATACAGATCTATGATAGGATCTTTGATGTATCTTACATCATCAAGACCTGACATCATGTTCTCTGTTTGTGCTTGTGCAAGATTTCAAGTAACTCCAAAGGTTTCTCATTTAACAGCAGTCAAGAGAATTTTTAGATATCTCAAGGGTCAACCAAGGTTGGGTCTATGGTATTCAAGGGAATCACCTTTTGACTTGGTAGCATTTTTGGATAGTGATTATGCTGGTGCTAGCTTGGACAGAAAGTCAACAACTGGAGGATGTCAATTCCTTGGGTGTAGACTTACCTCATGGCAGTGTAGGAAGCAAACAATTGTGGCTACTTCAACAACTGAAGCTGAATATGTAGCTGCTGCAAGTTGCTGTGCTCAAGTCCTATGGCTTCAAAACCAACTTCTTGACTATGGGTACAATTTTATGAACAATGTTATTCATATTGATAATAGTAGTACAATTTGCATTATTAATAATCCAGTGCAACATTCTAAAACAAAACACATTGAAATTAGACATCACTTTATAAGAGACTGCAATGAGAAAAGATTAATTCAAGTTCTTAAAATTGCTTCAGAACACAACTTTGCATATCTGCTAACAAAAGCTTTTGATGTTGGAAGGTTTCAATACTTGGTAGCAAGTATTGGAATGCTTAACCCTCAATGATTTAAAACTTTGTGTTTTTGTAAATAAATTTTTGTTTGTGCTGTTGTCTTTATAAAATACTACTGTTAGTAAAAAGTTTGTGCTGCTGGTACAAATTTTTGTTTTGTTAAGTTCATATTTGTTAGTCATATCTATGATACTGCTATAAGACATATGCTTTGCATTGTGTTTCTTGGTTTTGGACTAACATTTTCAGGTATGAACATTGAACAAAAAGAGAAATTTCAAGTGAAATGGAAGCAGCAGAATGTTATATCAGTTGCTGACATAATAGGTTTATGATGGACTGAGTTTAGGAATTCTTAACAAAGGTTTGTACCTAAGTTAACTAATTCTTTAAAACTGCTTTCTTGAAACCTAGTTATCATATTTCACATTGAATTGATGACTTAGTTGGTCAGACATTAACTCACACAACTCACTTTCTATCATTTTATACTTTTAAGTATAATGAGCAAGTCTAAGGACATCTGATAGAAAGAACAACTAGTAAAAGTGAATCTAACACTTGTGTTAGAGGTAACAATTGCTATGAGCTGGAAACCCTGTCAAGAAAGCCTTTTGAATAGGTTTATCTTTACACAGGCAGTTATTTGTAAATGAAAAACATTGGTTCTCACACAACCAGAGGTTGCTTTAAACCAAAATTTTGATTAAGTGTCTGTTATACACTTAATCCCTTCAAAATGGTTGAAAGTAGTATGGTTTTTCATAATAAAATCATGTACATACTGCTAATAGCAAAAGTTTCTTAAAAAGGATTTTCAAAGAGACTCACAAAAACCATCAAATGATGGACCATGAGTCAAATGCCCCATGAATCACCTCTCATAAGAGTTAACACACCTAGAAGTGATAAGGGCAACACTTAAACTCTTAAGGAATTGATGGCTACATGTACAACATTGTCTGATAACAAGTTCTAATTTATAGATCAGATGATGGGGAGAGAAATATTTTGGTACATTGTGAGAGATCTTTAAAACAGGGGATGAAATGTTATTTTCTATCCAGGGGAGGAAATATCTCAGGGGAGGAAATAAACCCAAATAAGGAAGATTAACCAATGAAAGGGAGGAAGACAAGAGCATACAAGATGATGACATGGAGGTTGAAAATGACAAGAACAGAGCTGATTCTGGAGTATTATATATATTTAGAAGGGATGAAGCATTCCAAAGGAGAAAGTTCTATCTAGGTCAAACGGAGAAAAGTTTCAATTTCAGTTCACTACGTTTGTTCATCACTTGCAAAGGCATGCTGATAGATGATTTCACTTGTTGAAACAAGCATCCAAGATACACAGCATCATTGCCTCTTATAATTCCTCCATCCAAGGAAATTGCACCATCTTTTATTCAAGGTATTGTTTGTTTTCAATTCAAAGAAAGAAGATGTTATTGCTGAAAAAGATTCACAGAAAGCAGATGAGTTAGACAGAAAGATAGTTAATCTTGAAGAACAAAGAAAAGCTCAGATCAAGAATCTGACTATGAAATGTTTGCAAGATCCTCACAATCATGATTTAATTCAGAAGAAACATGTTGAAAATGATTCACATGTTTAGGGGAGGATTGTTGGGAATTAAATATTCAAGAAGATTAATATCGGGTTCTGCTCAAGAAATACTCTTAAGTATCATTCTACTGCTAAAGCATTTGATTCTACTGCTAGCGTTAAACATTCTACTGTTGAATGATTCTGCTGATGGTGAAGAACTTTCTACTGCTAAGTGGATAACTATCAAAGTATTCTGCTGCTGAGTAGATAAGTATACAAAGATATTATGTGTATTAAAATCAACAATACACGGTAGATAATATCTTTAGACAAAGTGTTCAGTAACAAATTGTATATTCAGATACATGTTGTATCTTAGTTACTGACACACATAAGATAAGTTTTGCATGTGTTCGACTTGTCTTATCAACTTTGTAAAGATCTTTTCTTGTAATATAAAAGAAAGATCTTAGACTAGATATTAGTGTGCATGAATTAGATCATAACTGTTAAGAACATAGAACAAATACAATAATATCACAACTCATAGAAACATAAGATTCAAGGTTTTGTAACCCTAGTGATAGTGAAGATCACTCGTATTATCTTGAATAATTTTGAATCGTTTGGTGTTAACATTGCATGTTCATTGTTCGTTACTAAAGCATCACTGTTCCATTTCCATAAACCAAAATAACCTTCTAAGTGTGGTTAAGTAGATTTCGCATACTTAATCATATTAACTCAATATATCATATACACAAAGCAACAAAGGTTTAACCACCTTATAGTGTATCGAATCCTCTCAAGTATCATTGTGGTTTGTTTGTTGTGAGGTTAAGATATAAGGTAGTTGAGGTATGTTTGAGGTGGAAGCACCTAGGTTTAGAGGTTGGGGATGTACCACGGGTGTTGGTAAAGAAACATGTGTGGGTGGAAGTGTGTCATTGTTTGATTGAGGTGATTGAGGTGTTTGTGATGGTTGACATCTTTTCATTACCCAAAATGGGCCATTTGAGGGTGGTGGAGAGGAAAGTAAGTATGCTATGGGTGCTGGTATGTTGATGCCAACATCTAGGTGATGAGATGGTGGTTGTGTTGACATTCTCTCAATGGATGAGAATGTTGGTAATGGTGGTGGATTAGAATGTCTAGGAGGTAAGTCCTCCAATGAGTTTAAGTAGAGGTGAGGTGATGAATGAGGTGTGGTGAAAGAAAGAGGTCTTGGTTCAAGAGGAGAAGGTTTTCTTGGTTGAGTGGATATAGGAGTGTTTGGTAATGTAGGTTCACTAGTAGGTGTAGGTTCAAGAGGAGTTGATTGAGGTGATGTTGTTTTGGTGGAAGCAAGTTGTGGTGATGATGGTTCAAGAGATGGAAGTTGTGGTGAGGTTGGTTTATTTGAGGCTAATTGTGGTGGAGTTGGTTCATTAGATGGAGCATTTTGGATGTAGTTTATGAGAGGTGTTCTAGTAGAGGGTGCTTTGATGGGTGAGGTTTCGGTTGTGGATATTTCATACACTATTCATGCGGTTTTTCTTGGAGGGCTCCTAGTGGATGATCTTGCACTTGGTGCCTTAGTCATGTTTTTGGGTAGGTTTAGAGTGTGAGTTTGCAGTAGAAGATGGTTTGTTTTGGTGTGGTTTGGAAGCACAAACACAAGTGGCTTAAACAGTGAAAGATCAAGTAAGTGAATTAAAGCCTAAACCACTAAAATCCTTTGAATTGCAATGATATGCATGCACCAGGGTCAACTACAGTGATACAATATTCTAGGAGATATATTAAAGGCAATTTTGGAGTGTTTGAGTGGATAAAGTTGAGTTTTAGAAGGCTATAGGTGATAAAACCTGTTTCTGTTTGCCCGGTTCCAGTGGATCCTTCCCAAAAGGGATCCGGCTAGCTTTAGCTGAGGGAACCGGCTAACAGATCAGATAAAGGTAAGAAATGATGGTCATCTAGCTATTGCAACCCTATATTTCCTGATGTAATGAGTGTAAGATAGTGTTTTAGTGAAGGCAACTCTGAGTGCTATAAGACTAATGATGAGGGGTTGCCATAAATGGTCTTTAGAGGTGAGAAAGAGGTCTAAGTATGCCATTAAGTGAATATGAGTTAAGATAATCATTATCACTAAGTGCTAAATGTCTGTAGATTTCAGGGAAAGGTGGTATGAAAAATTTAAAAATTATTTAAAAATCATAAGAATTAAAAAATTGGTTTTAAAGCATTTTGAGGTAGAGACAGTGAAAATAAATTTTGTTAAAAATTTATTTAAATTATAGGTAAGTGTAAAATGATCAGAGAGAGGTGATGCAAGAGGTGGAACTGAGAAATTGTGGTTATTGTGGAAATGATAAATCAAAAACACCTAGGATGATACTTAAGTCTTTCTTAAGAGTTCAACAAGACTACTAACCTCAAAGTCAGCTCAAATATGACTAATAGGAGATGACTAACTAGTGTACTAAGGTTAGAATGGTTGACTGTGAAGACATGTGGTATTAAAGTATCCTCTGTATTATCGGTTCGTCCGAATCCTTTCTAAAGGAGATCCGGCCAGTTAAATTTAAGGGAACCGGCTTCTGAGACAAATAAGTTCACAGAGGACTTGTTAGAATTTTGCTCATATGTTGACTAAGGAATCTAATACCTCAGGCAATACTTATATATAGATATAAGTCAGATATAACAAGTAGAGCATGTAGGAAACACATATAAGTAATAAAGAGACTAAGCCTTTTATTCAAGAAATTTTAAAAGAAGTACAACAAGTATGTTTAAAGATGGATCATACTTCGTTAAAGATTTATTCTTATCTTTTATCTAATTTTTGTGATTTTGCTCATTTTCTTCATTTGTTGGATCACCAAACGGTGCATAGTTGGAAGCAGATTCTGGAATAAAGAAAGATGATATAAAGGCCTTATTTAAAGGCATCATCACTTTATTGACGAGAGAATATTGTGGCCCTTGAAAGTGTGGATGAAACTTCATGAAGTGATTATAGAGACGAGTTAGCAACATCCCATAAGGTATAAGTTTGTTCTTATTCCCATTGAGATGTACAATTCGCTTAGCGAAGAAGTAGGGGAGATTGTATGGTTGTTGATTTAGAATGCAGTAGAGCATGTGAGCCCAGCAAGCAGGTAAATACTCACGATCTTTGGCTAGACTCAGAACATTTTCACGTAAGATGAGTGCCATGGGTTGTAAGAAATAGCGGAGTTCAATCATACGTATTTTATTGGGGGTGTCGTGTTGAGTTACAGAGAACACTGATCAATTCTCCTGGGGAAGGGATGTATGTAGGGTATGGTCCATGTTCCTCTTGTTTAAGAGAATCAAGAGCAAATTTTTCGGTATACTCATATTGCCCATGGTTTGGAATTCTAAGGATTTGAGCAAATTGTTCTAGGGGAAAGAGAAATTTATAGTTTTGTATGCAAAACCAAAGGGAAAGGGATTGATCCTCGGTACATGTGATACTAATATCACGAACAAATTCTAGTACAAAACGTGGACAAATTAGTTTGTCAATGGTGAAAAGTGATTCAAAACCTATGGCTCGAAAGGATCTCCTAACTTCTTCATAAAGGGTTAAGTTGGGGTTGACAACCCTTCCTTCGTGAATGTAGCTTGACTCAAGATTTTGGAAGCTAGAAATGACATCTAGGGGTGTGTAAGGTTCAGTTGAAATGTTCGGAATGTAGAGATTGGTTAGATGATAATCAAAGTCATATGTATGTGGCATTTTTGAAACCTATACAAGATCAAACAAAATGAGTTTTTGTAGAAGAGTAGTGTGAGTTGTTTGGTTAACTTTATCAACTTCTAATCAAATGGGTTATTATGAGGAAGGTTTAATTTTATTAACAATTGTGTCAAAACAATCGTTTGATTAACTTAGACTAATGAACTCCTTTTAGTTAGAAATCATTTGAATTGTTTGGTTATACCCATTTGAATTAGTTTTTGATAATCTAGCCCTAGGATTAATTTAGAATCAAAAAGATTAAAAGGAGATAATATAACTACTTACAATGATGATTAGAAGACTGATTTTGTGAAAAAGGAACCCTAATTTTGAGAGGTTTTTGTTTTAGATCGTTTTTGTTGTAGTGAGAGTGAAAGATTGTTGTTTGTTTATGTTTGAAAAGTGTGTACTGTTATCTAATGTGCCGGTTCTGCCGAATCCTTTGAAAAAGGGATCCGGTAGGTTATAATTTAGGGATCCGGAAAAACAGTCGAAAAGACAAAAAAAAGGATGGTGTTTGGTGTATAAGTTTGTTTTAGCGTTGATTATGATTAATGTTCCTAAGTAAGAATCAGAAGATTAGATGACTAATGAGAGATTAAGACGAGGTTTGGATGCGGCTCAATGCAACAAGAGAGTAGTCACTAGTTTTGAGACGATAGTGGAAACATACGATAGACAGTAGTTGAGTTGTCTTCATTTCTACTTTTGATGAGGTGGTGAGAGAGTAAGAAAGTTTGTCGCAAGAGTGTGGAATTTTTTATGAATGTTTATGAGTTTGAGATGATGATCAAGACTTGAAAAACTTTTACTTGTGTCGAATTGACCAAGGAATGATGGAATACAGTTCCTTGTAGCTTGAAAGATTAGTGAAGAGAGACTTTTTAAAAGTTGTGATTTAGATTAAAAGTTTTGTGATGATATGACTCTTTTGAAGAAGATAAATGTTGAAAAGAGTTTTGAAGAACAAATCAATTAAGCACAAGTATATCAAGTAATTGTGTACCATATAGATAAACACTTTTTCAATCACATACAATTAACAATTAAAAAAAATAAAAAATAAAAAAGGAAATCAAACATACCTTTGTTATATTGTCCTTAAGAGTGAGAACACTCCTAGATGAGCAATACTTCATGAGCTTTTGAAGAGCTTTCCAACATGAAGATTTCTACAAGGAGGTATGTTAGAAATATTTAAATGTTATAACAATTTTATCAATATCCAAATATAGAGAATGTTATTGTAAAAATGAGTTAGATGTCAATTTTTACAGAAGGCTTTTCCTTCGTTGTAGTTTTCAAAACATACACGGATCATATCATGTTTTTAAAGTACAATATACTGTAAGAAACTTGGTAACGAAGCTCTGATGCCAATTATAGAAAACTACAAGGGGGGTTGAATAGTTTTACCGATTAAAATCACTTATTAAAACTTATAGATCGACTTATGTCAATATAGTTTTGACGTGTTGGATATTGATAGAAATAAAAGCATATAAACTAAACTAGGAGATAGAGTTAGAGAGACACAACCACAACACAAGTATTTATAGTGGTTCGGCTACAAGGACACCTTCTTTGCCCTACTCCACTCATCGAGTCACCTACTCGAGAGTTCGTTATCACTTCACAACACAAACTCCTTTCAGATGGCGGAGAAGCCTTCACAACGTCGCTTACACTTTATCCGGTACAAAGCTAGATACCGGGTCTTTCACACAAGGTAGACAAAACCTTCATCGCCTACACTTTATCCGGTACAAGGCTAGATATCGGGTCCTTAGCACAGCGAACCAAACCAACACACCCAATATAACTCGACTAAAGGATCCAACTTCATTTTACACCTATCGACTCAACACATCTACAACACCCTTTGAGAAGAAAGAAAGAACAAGAATCACTTCTGTGATCTTGGAAGAGAAGAATCAAAGCAACCCATATCACGAGCTTGCATGTCTTCGAGAGGTTGTGATCTCGCCTTATGGAAGGAACCTAGAGAATCACAAAGAGAAACTACATAGAAAGATCATTGGATCTGAGGTTAGAGAGTTTAGAGTATAGAGAGAAGTAAACTCTAAAAGGGGTGAGAGATAAGAGAGAAATGGCTCACTATTTATAGGCAAAACTGCCTACTGTTCACTCGGATCCGGCGGATCCCTTCTCATAGGGATCCGACCAGTGTAAACTTAGGGATCCGGCTAAATGGGTAAATCAGTCCGGATTTTGGGTTACAAACCGAGTTATGGGTTATGATCCATGGATAGATGATGTCATGCTTGATGTCAAAGACGTCTTGGGTCATGGGTCATGGACATTGGGTTATGGGTTATGGACTTTGGGTCATGGGTCATGGGTTTTACCCATTATGGATGTCATGCATGATGTCATGCAATGGGTCATGGGTTATGGGTTAAGCTCCATGGTTTATGGTTTATGGACTTGGTTTTGGGCCATGGATAGTCCAAGTGTTTACTAGCATTTTGTTAACATGTATTTTATAAAAATGTAAGTAACAAATGTTACTAAAGTGTTTTTATAAAATAGTTTTGGTTTCATGTAAACTACTTAACTAAACATGTTTAATATATATATATATTTGTTTAGTGAAATGAGTTAGTAAACTTTTGGCTCAAAGCGTTTACGTATTTTATCTATTTCGTTAAAATGATTTTACGTTTGTTATCGACAAAACATTAGAAGATCGTAAAATATAAATAAATGTTTTGAAGGTTTATTTTTATTAACAATCTCCCCCTTTTTATTGATGACAAAAAATAAAATTATTTTAAATAAAAAATTAAATTCGTAAAGTTTTGAATTGTAGTTTTTACTCTTTCTCTCCTTTTTTTTCGAAACAAAAAGAGCGTCGAAAGAAAACTAACCTGAATGCAAGTTTTAAGAAAAGTAAGTGAAGAAAAGAGATGTAGAATAGAGAGAGGAGAGTAAGAAGTTCTTAATTGCTCCCCCTCGACTGTTGCACCCCCTTATTGAGGGTGTCAAGTAATTAGGGAGACTAAGATGTGCTCATTGCAAGTATTTGCAATGGTTTTGCTTGGAAAAAAGCTCCCCCTTAATGAGGGCGTTAAGTACTCCATGTGTATTTTTGAAAATCTACAAAATAAAGGTTAGAAAACAAGTATATTGTGTCCTTTTGCTAAAAATTGAGCTGCATAAAATTTTGGTTAGTATTCTGTTTGCCCGGATCCGCCGATTCCCTTGAAAAAAGGATCCGGTTAGTACAAAGTGAAGGATCCGGCTTACCTGCAACTTGTTAGCAGCAGTACATAATAGAAAGGGTATGAAGACAAGTAATAATCACACAAATCATGTTCACATAGACAAGAAGCACATAATCATGTAGATTCATTGAATAAAACAAGAGAAATGATACACACATTGGTCAAATCTCTAAAACTAAGAAAATGATCTTAGCATGAAAAATTCCTATTCAACTAAAGTTAGGCCTAAAGCTAGAATAGTGAGACCACTTGTGCTTGTACTACAAGGTTTTTAGGGAAGGTTTGGTTTGTAGACGTCATCAAGACGTTCAAGAAGGTAGTAGAACATGAAACGTACTTCATCACGTAGTTCATGAACTAAGGTTTGGACATGTTGATAACGATCACAAGTATCATTGTGCTTTATTTTTTGTGAGGTTAAGATATAAGGTAGTTGAGGTATGTTTGAGGTGGAAGCACCTAGGTTTAGAGGTTCGGGATGTACCACGGGTGTTGGTAAAGAAACATGTGTGAGTGGAAGTGTGTCATTGTTTGATAGAGGTGATTGAGGTGTTTGTGATGGTTGACATCTTTTCATTACCCAAAATGGGCCATTTGAGGGTGGTGGAGAGGAAAGTAAGTATGCTATGGGTGGTGGTATGTTGATGTCAACATCTAGGTGATGAGATGGTGGTTGTGTTGACATTCTCTCAATGGATGAGTGGATAAAGTTGATTTTTGGAAGGCTATAGGTGATAAAATCTGTTTATGTTTGCCCGATTCCAACGGATCCTTTCCAAAAGGGATCCGGCTAGCTTTAGCTGAGGGAACCGACTTACAGATCAGATAAAGGTGAGAAATGATGGTCATCTAGCTATTGCAACCCTATATTTCCTGATGTAATGAGTGTAAGAGAGTGTTTTAGTGAAGGCAAATCTGAGTGCTATAAGAGGATCCGGCTAGCTTTAGCTGAAGGAACCGGCTCACAGATCAGATAAAGGTGAGAAATGATGGTCATCTAGCTATTGCAGCCCTATATATCCTGATGTAATGAGTGTAAGATAGTGTTTTAGTGAAGGCAACTCTGAGTGCTATAAGACTAATGATGAGGGGTTGCCATAAATGGTCTTTAGAGGTGAGAAAGAGGTCTAAGTATGCCATTAAGTGAATATGTGTTAAGATAATCATATTACTAAGTGATAAATGTCTGTAGGTTTCAGAGAAAGGTGGTATGAAAAATTTAAAAATTATTTAAAAATCATAAGAATTAAAAAATTGGCTTTAGAGCATTTTGAGGTGGAGATAGTGCAAATAAATTTTGTTAAAAATTTATTTAAATTATAGGTAAGTGTAAAATGATCAGAGAGAGGTGATGCAAGAGGTGGAACTGAGAAATAGTGGTTATTGTGGAAATGATAAATCAAAAACACCTAGGATGATACTTAAGTCTTTCTTAAGAGTTCAACAAGACTACTAACCTCAAAGTCAGCTCAAATATGACTAATAGGAGATGAATAACTAGTGTACTAAGGTTAGAATGGTTGAGTGTGAAGACAAGTGGTATAAAAGTATCCTCTGTATTACCGGTTCATCCGGATCCTTTCTAAAGGGGATCCGGCCAGTTAAATTTAAGGGAACCGGCTTCTGAGACAAATAAGTTCACAAAGGACTTGTTAGAATTTTGCTCATATGTCGACTAAGGAGTCTAACACCTCAGGCAACACTTATATATAGATATAAGTCAGATATAACAAGTAGAGCATGTAGGAAACACATATAGGTAATAAAGAGACTAAGCCTTTTATTCAAGAAATTTTAAAAGAAGTACAACAAGTATGTTTAAAGATGGATCATACTTCGTTAAAGGTTTATTCCTATCTTTTTTCTAATTTTTGTGATTTTGCTCATTTTCTTCATTTGTTGGATCATCAAACGGTGCATAGTTGGAAGCAGATTCTGGAATAGAGAAAGATGATATAAAGGCCTTATCTAAAGGCATCATCACTTTATTGACGAGGGAATATTGTGGCCCTTGAAAGTGTGGATGAAAGTTCATGAAGTGATTATAGAGACGTGTTAGCAACATCACATCAGGTATAAGTTTGTTCTTATTCCCATTGAGATGTACAATTCGCTTAGCGAAGAAGTAGGAGAGATTGTATGGTTGTTGATTTAGAATGCAGTAGAGCATGTGAGCCCAGCAAGCAAGTAAATACTCACGATCCTTGGATAGACTCAGAACATTTTCACGTAAGATGAGTGCCATGGGTTGTAAGAAATAGCGGAGTTCAATCATACGTATTTTATTGGGGTGTCGTGTTGAGTTACAGAGAACACTGATCAATTCTCCTGGGGAAGGGATGTATGTAGGGTATGGTCCATATTCCTCTTGTTTAAGAGAATCAAAAGCAAATTTTTCGGTATAGGCATATTGCCCATGATTTGGAATTCTAAGGATTTGAGCAAATTGTTCTAGGAGAAAGAGAAATTTATAGTTTTGTATGCAAAACCAAAGGGAAAGGGATTGATCCTCGGTACGAGTGATACTAATATCACGGACGAATTCTAGTACAAAACGTGGACAAATTAGTACGTCAATGGTGAGAAGTGATTCAAAACCTATGGCTCGAAATGATCTCCTAACTTCTTCATAAAGGGTTAAGTTGGGGTTGACAACCCTTCCTTCGTGAATGTAGTGTGACTCAAGATTTTGGAAGCTAGAAATGACATCTAGGGGTGTGTAAGGTTCAGTTGAAATGTTCGGAATGTAGAGATTGGTTAGATGATAATCAAAGTCATATGCATGTGGCATTTTTGAAACCTATACAAGATCAAACAAAATGAGTTTTTTGTAGAAAAGTAGTGTGAGTTATTTGGTTAACTTTATTAACTTCTAATCAAATGGGTTATTATGAGGAAGGTTTAATTTTATTAGCAATTATGTCAAAAGAATCGTTTGATTAACTTAGAAAAATGAACTTCTTTTAGTTAGAAATCATTTGAATTGTTTGGTTATACTCATTTGAATTAGATTTGTAAAACAAAACACTGGCAACTGAGCTGATTGGCGGGAAAGGGAGTGAAATGACAATACTAACCTCAGTGACGTGACACTTAACGAGAAAAATAACAAAAGTTAGCAAAAAGTAGCTCTCAGTGGTTGTTTTGCAAAAAAAATGAAACATTAATGTCGTTTTTGCAACAAAATTTCTCTCGGTGTATTCCTTGCACATTTGGGCTACTTTAAGGACAATTTTTGCAATTTACCCTTTGAATAATTCATGTACAAAATAAAATGTATTATACAATAGAGATACTTATATAAAAAAAAATATAATGGAAGAAATTATATATAATGTATATATACTCTAGTTAATTATAATATCAATAAAGTGGGTATAGATTCGGGTAAACGGATATGGGTACGGGTACAGGTAATCAGGCGGGTATTACCAGAACCCTGACCCGGCTAAAAAATTTTATGAATACCAAAACCCGCATCCAAACCCTCCAACCAGTCCCTGAACCTGACCCAACCGGTTCGGGTTTCGGTTTTCTCAGTCGGTTTCGGGTGCTTTGCCATCCCTAACTCTAAGTCCTAACGTGAATACCTTAGGATAATTATTATGTGTTAGACTTGGTATTATATAATTTAACTTCGTTTCCCTGTCCAATTGTTTAAGATTCCTGTACCATGTACATATTTTTTAAGTTTGACAATCTTAGGGTGCATTTGTTTTGAGGTGGTAGGTCGTAGGATTAGGAATCAAAGTTATATCTATTGTTTGGTAGAGAGGCATTACTTTTGAAATTGGTAACCATCCCCTCATATAAGACTTTTGCCGAATCCTACCCCCACATTTCATTTTCTTTTCTTTCTTTTGTGAGAGCTTACTTAACTACCACTATTCATTATTTATTTTATGCGTTATAGAAATAAAACATAACAAAATTCAAAGCTTGTACCATTATAAAACTATTTTATTTTATTAAATATAATATTTTCTCTCTCATACATTTAATTCAAATCAAAATCCCAACCCAAATTCAAATCCAAATCTAAATCCAAATCTTAATCCTAAAACCATTTACAAACCAAACGGGCCCTTAATAATCATCTGACCTCTACGGCTCCACACCATGTCTACATGAGTGTGTGACCTTTAGCCACTTTATAACAATTTTTGATTTTTTTGGCTACATAGTTATATTTGTTAGACTAATAACTTAAACTCTAAAAGTAGTTTGGTAAATTCGGTAATTTGTATGACTTATTTTGCAAGTTTGTTAGAATTAGCCAACTATCATATAACGGTTGGTTTAGCCTGTAAATAGGGATTGATAGCTTTAAAATTGTTTGTACTTTAGAATTAGAATTGGGTACATTTTGAATTAGATTTTTGTGCTTGGTACTTTTAAATTTGGTTTCATAATTTTGAATAAAGCTTTTGGTTCGTTTGTTGAATTTGTTATTTGTTTATCAAGAGGCATGTTCGTTTAGCCATCATGAAGGGAAAAAAAAAGAGATTCCGTATGTTAGCTTGTAATTTTCGTCTGAAGGTTTGTTTTGGATTTGGAATATGAAAAGTACGGTTGTTTATTGGTTTGATCTTTTGAATTAATCATCTGGTTGATTGATTTTTGGTATTGGACTTGCCATTATATTTTGGCTTTTTGGAATTTGTTTGATAATGATAATAATATTTTTTTTCTTGTTTAGTCAGGCTTTGTTGATTTGGAATTATTTTTTTCATGGAGTGGGACTTTTGTTGATATCAATTGGTTAGTTTTTGGGTGATCTCAAGATTTTGGAATAGATTTTGTTGATCGATTCGTTTGGGTTTTTTGAGTAGCCGTTTGTTTGAAGACCTAGTGTTAAGTTATTTGGATATTTGTATTTTGAATTTGGACCGTAATTCTTATCATATAAGTGAGTCATTAGAATTATTATCCATATCGTATTTGAGGTGTTTGAATTATTGAGACCCATTCATCTAGTTATTTATTAACTTGAATTTGTTGATACTTGGATAATAAGTTTGAAGTTGGACCGTAATACTTATTAAATAAGTGGGTCATTAGAATTTGAATTTGATATTTGAAATTTGAAGATCAATTTGGTGTTTGAAAACTTGGTTATAATTGTAGTCATTGAGATTTTAATCGATCGTTTGTAATTTGTCAGTTTGGAAATTTGGATCTTTGTTTGTCGGGCTTTTGAAGTTGGTTGCCTAAATTTGATTGTCTTTGTCGAAAGTCGTTTGAGGCAACTTGTTTGTTTGGTTGACTGTTTTGAATTTTTCGGTTAACGTTTGATTGTTCGTTTTGAAGTCATTGGGGTTTGTTTTGATTTATGCTAGCATCTCTAGTGTTTGGAGATTGAAGACAGAAGCTCCGTTTGGTTTTAAGTTTCGAGAAGGTGTTCCGGGAGTTGAAGTCACGGTGGAAATCGTTAGAATAGTGACTTAAACTTTAAGGCTTGTTTAGTAAATTTGGTAATTTGTGTGACTTGTCCTACAAGTTTTTTAAGAATTAGCAAACTTTTATTTATTATTTTTTTTATTTATTACTCCCTCCGT
Source organism: Artemisia tridentata subsp. tridentata (assembly GCA_021014915.2). Classification (NCBI taxonomy): domain Eukaryota; kingdom Viridiplantae; phylum Streptophyta; class Magnoliopsida; order Asterales; family Asteraceae; genus Artemisia; species Artemisia tridentata. Next base: position 210,341,142 of record CP139509.1, read on the forward strand.
CCCATATTAAGTGTCCACTTTTCAAATGCACAAAGTTTTAGGAAAGTGGGGCCAACTACACTCTCCACCAATCAAATATCACTATTACCCACTAAAGTCTCTTCTCATTGGTTGAAAATATTCCCTGGACACTTAATTTGGGACATCTCAAGATTCCATTATGGACACTTAATATGGGACGGAGGGAGTAGCAAACTTTTATTTATTATTTTTTTTAAGAATTAAGCAAACTATCCTATGACGGTTAGTTTAGTATATAAATAAAGATTGAAAGCTTTAAAATTGTTCGTACTTTAGAATTAGAATTGAGTAACTTTTGAATTAGAATTTTGTACTTGGTACTTTTGAATTTTTGAATTTGGTTTGATAATTTTCAATAAAGTTTTTGCTTTTGAATTTGGTTTGATAATTTTCAATAAATTTTTTGCTTCGTTTGTTGAATTTATTATTTGTCTCGTCCTCTGAATCATCAACAATATTATTAGACATGTTTGTTAGTGATCTCAATCATTTTCTTATCATTTTCTTATCCGGACTTAGTTCAAAGCCAATGAATCTACCGCTAAATGTTTTTTCTTCAAACTTAATATACATTATTTTAGCTTTATCACTTTCGAACTTAAACACATTTATTTTGTATTTCTCGCTAATCTAGATATTATATTATATGAATACTACACTTTCTATGTATAAAATAGTGACAACCTATTTGTGAAGACAAGAACTTATCACATGCATAAACTTTGGCAGTGAATCCCAAGTAACTTGGTTCACTAGGCTCCCTCCCACACACCCCCCATGAGCCCCTTTGCTTCTTACCAAAGTCTATGCCTCTTTTAATCTACTATATATATATCACCCTAAAACCACTCAACAACACACATTAAAACGATATATAACTTTTTTGTCATATTTCAAAAGAACAACAGCCAAGATGTTGGATTGGGGGCCTGTTTTCGTGTCGGTGGTGCTATTTGTACTCTTCACACCAGGGTTACTGTTTGAACTTCCGGGTCGTAGGCGTTGTGTTGAGTTTGGTAGTTTTCAAACCAGTGGAGCAGCTGTTTTGATGCATACATTGCTATTTTTTGGCTTCATTTGCCTCTTCTTGTTTGCCGTTAAGATCCATCTCTACGTTAGCTAACTTAAGACTACAAAAGAGCAACATTTCATTTGATTTTCTCGAATTTCTTAAACAGTGTGTTGGATTTCTAATGTATTGTGAACTTCCTTTTGCTTTGAAGAAAAAATAGAATGCTATCATAGTTGTTACGTTAAAAGAATGTCATTTTTGACAGAATTAATATACGTCGTTGTATTTGTTCGATACATTGTTGACTGATTTCTGAAACAAATGTGTAGCACAAGTGATAATTAATGTGATCTATAACTTCTAGTAACATGACATGAACTTTTTGTCTTCAGTTTTTAATCAAGAAGCCATAAAATAGTACAGAAGCACATGTGGATGAATAGCCGAAAAAATGTGTTTGTATGGATGTTATGTATGTGCGTTTGTGCATGCATATATTTATATTTTGATAGATAACTTATATATGTTCAAATGAGTTGCAAAAAAGATCACACACATTGGTTGTTTATGAGTAATAACAAGATCTTCAAGCTCACAAAGTCACAAATACCTATTATTTTGAGTTACTTTTGTAATCACTGATACCATCCTGGCATATAATTACTGGAACTTGGCCCTGCTACTGATGCGGCTGCTTCTGCCGTTAATGAATCTGATGGATACCTAGAATCATTTTTGAAAGAATTCACAACATCATATTGGTGTATATACGCGCGTAAAAATGGATATTTTCAAAACCATTTACTTTTGCAAACTAATGTTTATTTGCATACTTTTTGCATGCTCATAATGAAAATCAAAATAAAACTCATAAATCGATTATCTTTTTCTTAATTTTAATGCAGTTGTAGACTATATATCAGTACCTGGAGTACTCTGGCATCATTTTTATGGGTCAAAACAGGTTGGGTTGACCCATAAACTTTTTTCTACCCAAACATTAAAATTAAAAATAAAAAATAAATACTTATGTAGTCTGTTAAAGCAATTGTAAAGAATTATTTCATCATAATAACAATTTTAAGCTTGTAAGTGTAAGAAATTGGGATTTTCAACATGTTTGGCCCATTTGACCTTTTTAGGTAGTTTTTTCTAGCTAACTCGTAAGAGATATCGCATAACTCAAAATGATCCATTTCATAAGTAAATGTTTCCAAATTGCAACCTCAAGTAAATTGAGATCAAATAGATATAAGGGAGGACTTACCCCATTTGTAAAGTGGGTCCACAATCAAGTGGATGAAAGAAGGCTTCGCCGGTTTGATGTTGAGGTTCATGTTGCTGGTCGTATCCCATTTCTTGTTGTACATGTGGATTCCAGTGGAGCGAAGTTACTTGATGTCCTTCCATCAACTGCCAATCAACCACAAGAACCATTAAATGATTTAATGCCATTCGAATCCAAAAAAATCAATAATTAGCAAGTGCATACACAATACGTACCCTTTGCTTCAAGGTCCTATTGGCATCATTTAATGCATGCTCCTGAAAAACAAATTTTATTGAAGAATACAAGCAGTAAAGAGAGAAAAAACAAGACAAAAATTGGATTTTATTGTGTTTGAAAATCCATAATGTTATCATACCTTTTTTTGAAGATCTGTGAGTGTATCCAGCATGAACTGAGTCTGAGATTGCATAAACATTGGCGTCAAGAAGATATCATTGTACACTACTCCGTATTTCGAGATTCATATTATTTTAATTTCTAAATTATGTCAAACATGAATAGTTCTGGATCATATTGTAAAATTTTAAGATACCCGGGCTGATCTGATCTGCTTTAGAGATGTATCGAGTTTCCTTTCAAGTGACTCGAGCTCTTTGCAATTCAATGGGCCAAGATCCTCGCCCAAAAGATTCCTAATATCAAAAAGATTAAAAACACCAAAAAGATATCAACATAAGAAGACGTTTTCTGTTTTCAAGCATACCTTTGGGATCGTTGTAGCGCTTCATAACGTGCTTTAAGTTTCAAGTACTCCTGCTGACTACTTAACTCCTAAAACCACAAGTAACCAAGTTATATTGATAACTATAAACAGATTAATTAAGGACTTAAACTTCCCAGTGAAGTAGAAACTATAGACGACATTAGACAAAAAAAAATTAAGTAGATATATTAAAATATACTAAAATTCTAAGAAAAGTTTTGAAGGTTCAACTTTGCTCCGGCCCCACTGATAAATGGCATGATAAACAAAGGCTAGTAGCTAAGCCAGGGTGCTTTGTGCGTAAATCTCATGGTTTAAAAGTTCTAATATGGATAAAGCAGATTTAATAGTTTGTTAAACTGCTAGATGCTATGAAGGTTGTAGTGAAACTCTGGATCATGTAAAAAGTATGTCACATGCCCTCCAGCCCTTGTAGCTACGTAGACTGAATAAAAACTCCATTTAGCCACTTTGAATGCATGCACCGAAAGATATACAACAGAATGACCACATACTTGATACTTAAGGGTAACTAATTAGTTCTTAAGTTATTATCAAATGGAAAAGTTAATGAGAAGAAACACTTAGGCAAAATTCCAACCTTGTTTTTGGTTTATTGAATCTTTAGAGAAATTAGATACTAAATCATATCTATGTAAAATGTTAAATATATAGATGGCTAGCTTACACTCAATGCATGTTCCAACCTTATACCTTTTTAGTGTTAGTGATTACAATGCGCCAAGAAACATGCATTAAGAAAACTACATATACCATGAGAAACATGCAACTTGTGCTGGGTATAAGAACACATATACCATGAAAAGATTTCACGGGACATAGATTGTGGCTAGAACAATTGTAAAATGTTAGCCTCTAATTCATTTAGAATCAAATGTTAGTTTACTTATATTTTAAGACAGTATTAGTTTAAAGTTTATGTACTATAGTTATGTAATAGTCGAATTAGTGTTACTGCAATATGGGTTAAATGTAACTCATGCAGTTAGTTTGTATGGTCAATGGTTAGGTTAAATGGCAGTTAGATGTTGACAGTTACATCCAAAAGGACACAACGTTTGGATGAGAGTATAACTGTCATATTATGACGTTTAGAAGTGTATAAATAGAGTCAAATGTAAACATTGTAAAGTGTGTCTCTTTGTACAATGTAAGCTACTGTTATATTGATGAATAAATGAATCATTTCTTGTCATTCTTGTTTATACATCGATCCTGGAATATCTATTTGAAGACCTGTGATAAATCTAACATGGCATCAGAGCCGAAGGTTCCAAGATAACAAGTTTTGATTCAAGTTCTGATCAAGAAGATCAAAAAGATAGAAGGGAAGAGACACCAAGGATGTTGGGGAAGATAGTGCACAATCATAACCAACGGACATGAACACCAAACGAATTGGTGGAGTTTTGTTGTGATCATTCGCGACAACAAAACAAGAAGGAAACTTTTGTGGAAGCGGCAAGTTTTGATAAGTTTTGATAACCGACAAAAGGAAGCGAACGTGGACACCAAACGTATTGGTGGGAGAAAACTTAGAAGAGAACAATTGTTAGAAGCCTTTGTTGGTGTCTTGCACACGACAACAAAGAAGGAAGAAGAGGCCTGTTGCATTACAACGCAACAAGAAGAAGACGGACGTCAAGAAGAAACTTTGTGTATAAAATAACAAGATACACATAGAAGGAAAAAGGCGTTGCTTGTGGATATGATAGGGTATACCGAGACAACAAAACAATCAAGGATTGTTTGGAGAGACGTTTAGAGCAATACGGAACAACAACAAGAAGAACAAAACAGGCTGATCACTTGGTTTTGTAAGAAGAATACCGACGGGTATTAGGAGTTGTTGAAGATACGGCGTGTAATTAAGAAAGAAACAAGGAGTATTGTGGTACAACGCATGAAAGGAACAAGCAACAGCAGAACGACAAACAAAACTCTCATTTGTTTAGACGTTGAAGCAATACCATCGGGTATTGGCGAAAAGGAAGAAGCAAACGACTTGCTTCTGGAAATACCGAGGAGTATTTGTGAGAGAAGGAACTTTGTGAAGAACTTGGAACAGAAACAACAACAAACACGAAGTTTGATTGTGGCCAAACAACACTTAGGATGTTTTTTGGAGAAAGAAGCCGAGACAAAGAAGGGTCTGGGGTACACGCCTTGGAAACCAAGTCGACACAAAAAAGGGACAACGTGTAGAGTGCATTTTCTGTGGGACTGCTGGACAAAAATGGCACAGAAGGAAGAAGGAACACTTCATTATAAGAAGTGGGATACCAAGAAACGTAGGAACTTTATGGACGTTTGCTGCAGTAAAACGACACAAAGGAAAAGAAGAAAAAGACGTTTCAAGATACAAATGAAAAGAAGGAAAGAACAACAAAACTTTTGTTGTGGACAGAACTGTGTTCGACAAGAAGAAGAGGAACAACAAAGCAGTCAAGAAAGCAATGACTTTGAAGTCATTGTTTGAAGAAAGAAAATCACTCAGAAAGGATTTGATACTAAATGATTAGGGGGGAGAATGTTAGCCTCTAATTCATTTAGAATCAAATGTTAGTTTACTTATATTTTAAGACAGTATTAGTTTAAAGTTTATGTACTATAGTTATGTAATAGTCGAATTAGTGTTACTGCAATATGGGTTAAATGTAACTCATGCAGTTAGTTTGTATGGTCAATGGTTAGGTTAAATGGCAGTTAGATGTTGACAGTTACATCCAAAAGGACACAACGTTTGGATAAGAGTATAACTGTCATATTATGACGTTTAGAAGTGTATAAATAGAGTCAAATGTAAACATTGTAAAGAGTGTCTCTTTGTACAATGTAAGCTACTGTTATATTGATGAATAAATGAATCATTTCTTGTCATTCTTGTTTATACATCGATCCTGGAATATCTATTTGAAGACCTGTGATAAATCCAACAATTTTGAACAATTGTAAAATGACAACGTAGAAGTCGCCTTAAATTGAAGCAGGGATGACACAGCCACAAATCCCCCCACTATAGCAGGCTTATATACAGTAATAAAAATCGGTGGCCGGTTATCTCATTATAATACTTAAATTGCCCCACTAAATCACTTTAATGACCCCATTTTTCAAACTTACAATATGAAACTAATGTAATTATAGTGTAGGTTTAATATAACTTTGTGGCTCCGTCCATGCCTTATGATCAAATCCTCTTTGCTTGCTATAGAGGATCAAATAAAGGCTGACAGTAGAACAATTTTTAAACTAAGAAAAAATCTTGAAATGTTAGAGTCACAACACGTAATAGTAATAAATAAATCTGAATCTTGGTGTAAAAAGCATGCCAAATACTCTATAAAGTGGCACACCATTTTAACCAAAATATCAAAGAAGTATTCTATTAGGACAGTGTAAAGACCAAGGAATTAAAAATCTTTCTTGTGTCCCAAATTGTTCAAGGGATTATAGAGATATCTCTATATGACCAGTAAATCTATCATAAGGTCCTTTGCAAGTGTCAACTTTTATCTTTGTTATCATTAACTCTATGAAAACTCTAACTATGTTTTCACTTCTGCTACTTGAATGTTATAAAACTTTAATGGAAGATACAATAGATATTATTTCGAAGCTCTAAGAGCACTCGGTATGGTTAATGTTTCCATGTGTTAAACCTTAACTTTTGGTGCGTTAAGGTGCGTTAACCATACCGAGTGGTTGCGTTAAGGGTACGTTAACGCCCATTCGTTAACCCCTTAACGCAACATTAAGGTGAGCTGCAATTAAAAAAAAAATTATTTCTACCCCCTCTAGAGTACTATGTATACGATGTGTTTAAAAAAAATTTCAAAACACCCCATTGGTTCTTAAGCAGGATAACCAAATTCAAATTCAAAATTCAAAATTCAACTACAAGCCAGATAATTTAATTTCAAATTCAAATTTCAGGGTGCCTATATATATAACACCACCAGAGTTGTTTATCACACACACAACTCATACACACAACTCACACACAACTCACACACAACTCACACACAGATTCTCAACAATGTCTCGCAAAGATTTCTCCCAACAATTTTCAACTCACCGTGACTTCTCCCAACAATTCCCAGAACAACACGACTTTACCCAGCAATTTTCAAATGAAACGGTGAACACTCCACCGGAAGATATCTTTTCGGTGTTCACACCGGAAAATCAACCGGCCAACAATCCACCGGTTGTGGAACAACAACCAAATCCACCGGTTGTGGAACAACAATCAAATCCGTTTGGACTGAGTGAGGATGAACTCCGACTTCTGGAGCAAGATGAGGAAGTCATGAGAGAAATAGAACAACGCGAACTAGAAGAGGAAGCTGCTCGTATGGAGCAGGAGAGAAACTGGTTTGATATTATGGAAGGAAAGTATTATGATTGGGAGTTTAGGTCCTCTTCGAGTGAGGAGGGTTATGTTTCAGATGATTCATTTTCTTAATTTGTAGTTTTAGTTTCTATTAATCGTACTATGTATTGTGTTTTAACTTTAATGTTTAATGTAATTTGTGTTTTGACTTTAATGATTAATGTAATTCGTGTTTTAAATGTTATGTTAGTTATTAAATGAAGTATTAATTATAGTTTAGGGGTTGATTTTGAAAATAGTTGAGTTAAGGTGAGTTATGATAAGGGGTGTTTTTTTTAGTTAAAGGTGAAAGGGTTAAAGCTGACGTGTCAGTGTGTTAAACTTTAACTCCGGGTTACCATACCGGGTGCTCTAACAAATAGTTGGCAATGACGCAGGGAGAAACGCACCAAAGAAACAGGCCCAAGAAAATCATACACACCGGAAAAATGAAAATACTAACACAAGCCAGATAAGAAACACACCAAAGAAACAGGCCCAAGAAACAAATACATCAACTACTAAATCAAAACTCTTAGAACACAGGAATATACTATAGATGTCGTAATCTATCATCTACTAGTGCAGCTTAATCTTAGAGATACTAGTTAGTATTTGCGGTGTTATTCCTTGTTCCTTCTAGCATCTTGGTAGTCTTTTTACATTTCCCACTCAACGTGCGGGTATATTTGCCATTCATATATGTCGAAAACAGTCAACAAAATAAGAAAAATAAATCCATTTTGACAGAATCCCTTCTAAAATATAAAAAAGTAGAATTAATAAAACAAGTCAAGCATCAATACTAAAGTCATGCATTAATTTGTTGGATAAAAACTAAGAACCATTGATTTATCTAAAGGCTATATAGTAAGGTGTCTGGAATCAATTGTTTACTGTATACGCCAAAAAGCAATTATGATATATGTTGTCAAATTTGTTGTTTGAACAATGAAGAAATATATACAAAAGACTATCGAGAAGCTAGCTAGAAAGAATGCTCACCAACGCCTCTCTTGCGGACGCATTTGTCTCAGGTGCTCCGTAGTTGCATTTTTGATACCTCTCGAGTGTCTTTAGCATGCTGCTAGAAGAACATGTTCACACAAAATAAATGAACAATTGTTATAATCATGAAGGTATAATTAATTTTAGTTACAACAAAACATGCTTACAGGCTACAAGAACTTGCTTCCTATAACTAAGAGGGCGTTTTTGATTGCTTATTTGTAAGTGCTTTTTTACTTTAAATACGCAGATAAGTCGCTTTACACAAACATTCAAAACTTGATATTTGCTTAACAATTAAGTAGATTAGTACTTAAATAACTAAGCAATCCCAAATATCCCCTAAGTAATTTCTTGAAATGGTTGAGTTGTTGCAGTTTGCGACCAGTGAGCAGCAAGAATGGCAAAAAGATAAGAAGCCGCACTGAATCAGAAACCGTGTAATGGATTGCAGCGCCAAATAGACCGATTACTAAAGCATTTATGTGAAGTTGTGTACCAAAATTAAAGAACTTAAATGGTGGTACATGTTTATATGCCCAGGGCAAAAGCATTTAGGAACCTTATGCTTTTAGCATATACAAAAGTTGTGTTGAGACATGCAATCCCAGAAAGGATAATAAAATAAGAATTAACTAACACCATAAATGAATCTAGGGCTAATCTTGTTGTCAACCTAATTAAGGTGTTTGGTAATAGATTTCCCAAAAATAATACGGACACGGATAATTTTTCACGTAATTTTACCTAAACCTCCTAGATTTGATGCTCGATCATTTCACAGCAAGCATGTTCTGCCTCAAATAGGATAAACAAAAACTTATCTATCGATTCAAATACTAACTAAAGTCTAGTTATTACTCAGTATTTCCTAATTGATTAATCGCCTTTTGACCATAATAAAAGACCAAAATTGAGCAAGTAGTGACCACAAATCGACTAGATTCGACTTTAAAGGCCAAAACAAGACTTTGGTTAACACAATCGACACCAGATCGGGAAACTTTTCTGAAAAACTAAGATATAACCACCAACACATAAGCAATCGCCGAATTTGGTCAACCAATTATAACAAAAAATGAGGTTTAATTATCACTTTTCAAGAGAAAATTGGCAAAAAAAAAAAAAACAAAAAAAAAAAAAAAAAAACATGTACATAGAGAATTCACATTCAACTGAATTAAAAAATAAAAAAGAAAGAAAAAAGAACAGATCAGCTGAAATTTAAGCAAGGAAGCAAACCCTAGATTTGAAACATCCCAAAAGAAATGAATCTCTTCATTCTTCATGAGCACACAAGCTATCGAAGCTCAACGGATCAAAGACGATAACAGATCGATGCTCAAGAGAACTACACCGCCATGGGAAATGAGCTCCAAGCTCTAGTATCTCCATTTAAAAATTTCATGAAAATTAAAGAACCAAAATGATGTTTTTTTTATGAGAGAGAAAATATTCTTTCCATGAAATGAAAACACAAACCAAAAACCTAAACCTAAAAAGCTTTTATAAAAAATTTCATTCACAAAAGAAGAGATAAATTTTACTCAAATCAAAAACCCTTTATACCAAACTAGTATGTAATCAAACACAATACAAGCAACAATAACAATATTCATATATAGCAAATTAAATTTCATTCTTTTAACTTTCTACTTGCAGATCTAGGAAACAAAATAAGCACAAAGTTCCATAAACGCCAAGACATTCACCAAAACAGCAAATTAAATTTTATATAAAAAATATGTAGAAGTCACCTTTTTCTCATATTAAAAAAAAATATTTACAGATATCGTGAATTAGTCGGCCAAAACGTCAGAAAAATAATATGGTATACCTTGAGCTACTACAAAACTCATACAATTTCCCGCGATTAGAAAAGATGATCAAGGCAACTTCAGCATCACAAAGAACCGAAAGCTCATAGGCTTTTTTCAACAACCCGTTTCTTCTTTTTGCGAAAGTAACTTGACGGTTAATCTTGTTTTCGATTCGCTTTAGCTCAACTCGACCTCGTCCCATTTTTGTTACAAAGAAAACTTGTTGTTCTTTTTGGTTTATGGTTTTGTTTTGTCTACCTTATATCACTCTTTATATGTGTCTAAACTTATGTTGTTGGTTTAATGTTTTATAGATACAGTTGCATACAATTATATGTCTACAGTTATATACTTGTGTGTATGTGTAATGAAGTGAGAGAAAGTGAAAAAACATGTACATAGTTGGTTTGTGTATATGTATGTGTTTGAATAAGACATGTTTTTTAGTTGTGGTATTTAGGTTGTTGTCTTAATTAGTATCATGATCTAAATATTTTTAGAGATTTGATGTTGTAAGAAGATGATTATATCATCATTAAGTTCATGTATTTTGGTATTTGTCGATGAAATGTTTGTACTTGACGTGTAACGAAAGTAGGCCATTTATTGAACCTATAATAACAAAACTACACTTGCTTAGGGGTGTACATTTGTTTGAGCTTATCATTGGTCCTATGAGCTTATACAACTGGACTTATATTTCATAAGTTTCATTTTTGGCTTATCTTTTGACTTATGAAGTATGACTTAAGTATGAAAAATAAGCTCATAATTTGAAATTAAGCCACAAAAAATATGAGCCTATATACCGAGTCAAAGAAGCTCATGAGTCAAAAGTAAGCTTAAACAAACACCTCTGATATATAGTAAGTGAAGAAGTTTCCTATCTAACAGGCAGGGCGGAGCCAGAAATTTGGTTAAGGGGGCCCGTAGATAATTTGTATAATAACATACATTTCTTGGAGCAGTTATCTTAGTAGGTTCAATGATTCAACCATCATGGTTGATTTACGACACATATGAAATTACAATTAGGTCCTTAAGTTATAATAGACGAATACGTACTCGCGCAAAGCAACGGTGTATAGCGACAAACAATTATACTTGCGAAATCGTGGTTCAGGTTTGACCCTTGATGCAAAACTTACGGGTTTAATTTGTTGTAATTGCAAGAAAAAAGTTCACAGGTTAGAAACAAAAAATGATAAAAGTTTAAGGATTAAACAATATTTAAAATATTAATTTAGTTGTAGATAATGTTATCATTTTTAATTAATGGTATAATAGTCCACTGGGTAAAGTTAAAATAAAAAGACAAATATCCGTACACTACGTAAAAAGATTTTTTTTTTAAAAAAAAGTTCACGAAAAAATCCATAAAAATTCCACAAGATCGGGAATATTGGTGCATGAAACTTTTGTGAAAGAAGTTTTTCTAATTTTGAGTTTTTATACGTTTTTTTTAATGCACAAAAAACGAATTTTGATGCCCAAAAAATTTTTGATGCACAAAATTTTCAACTTGTTTTATTTAGATGCGCAATATTATTTTGATTAAAAAAGTCAAAAGAACTTGGGTGCAAAAACGAATTTTTGATGCACAAAAAAACGATTTAATGCACAAACGTATTTTTTCATAAATTTTTTTCGGAAAAAATATCAACTTTTAGAAAAACTTCCTTCACAACTTTTTCATGCACCAACATACCTGATCTTGTAGAATTTTTTTGGAATTTTTCGAGAAAATTTTTGAAAAAAAAAAATCTTTTTACGTAATGTACAGATGTTCGTCTTTTTAATTAATCTTTATCATAGTCCACTAACATTACTTGTCATTTAAGCATTTAAGTTTAAAGGGTATTATAAGCAATCAACATTACTCAAATTTTAAGTATTTTAAGTTTAAGTAATGCATATATATGCATTATAAATAGTCGAGATATAACTTTAACTTAGAGTAATAAAATACTATCTAATTAACAAACTTTACATATTTTCAACTAACAAGATATCCAGCATTGCTAAATGGGTACATTCTTAATCATTCTTTCCCTTAAAACAACTCTTCCTTAAACATAGAAAAGCTTTTTTAAATCGTATGAAAGATAGATGGAAGTGTTTCATAATTATAAAAAACGATCGAAATACTTGCTTGAAAAGTTGAGAAAAATGAAGAAAACGAGAAAACGGCGATGACGAATCTAGAAATTTATGTCGAGAAAAGCAGGAAAACAAACTGAGTAACTTTTCTTCTGTTCTAAATGATAAATTATGACTCTATTGAAAATTTAGAACACGTAAAAAAGTTTGTCATCTTGTTACGTAATATTTATTATTCTAAATAGCTAAATAAGAAAAACATTATAGAAAATTATAATCCCTCCGTCTCAAAATTATTGTCAGGAAACAAAAATCACCAAGTTTAATAAAAATGAGACCATTATAAATCTCAACCACTCAAATAGCATATTCCTCCACTATTTTTTTTTTTTTTTACTTAAAATGAAAAGTGCACAATTATTTTGAGATATCCCAAAAAAGAAATGTGGACAATAATTTCGAGACCGGAGTATAAAAGAGAAGTTAGAATTTAGAAATAATATGGAGCAATTGTATTGCCTGCGTTAAAAGAAGTAAAATAATTGTGATAAAAGTCAAACGAGTTATATTCACCGGACACTTACTTCTTTTCTTCTCTATCTTTGTTCATTTATATATTCTTCTAAGTTGGGGTTGGCCGAGCACTAGCTACTAACAGGAAAGATGAATAAAAACCAAAAGAATATATTTATTGATATGTTGTATATCGATAGTACTAATTAAGGATGAATTTTTTGTTTGCAATGTGTTTAACTATTTTCAGATAAAAAGTTGTGGTTTACTTATTAATTGAATATATTCTGTATTCATGTAGTCAATATTGTATTTAATGTATTTCCTAATTCTGTTATACCTCTCCACAATTATAGGAGAAATTTATGTATTTTGAGATTATATAATGTATTCAAACCCTCATAGTAGGGTAGGTTGACTCACTTTATTATATGGTATCAGCCAAAAAATTCTCTCCCAAAGAATAGTCGCCTCTTTCTTCCTCTACTTTCTTCATCAATGGCTTCCTCTTCAGAAAACCTTCACCCTACCGTTCCACATCTCTCCCCAATCAAGCTTTCATCCACCAATTACCTTGTCTGGCGAAATCACATGAACCTACTAGTTGCCCATCATCAACTCTCTTCACACATCAATGGCTCCTCTGACCAACCACCAGCGACTGTTCAAGATGGTGAAAAGACAATCCCAAATCCCGATTTTACCACCTGGACTGCCTCTGACCAGAAAGCTTCGCTTCTTCTTCTTTCCTCTCTCACAGAGGAGGCGGCAGCCGAGGTGCTAGGTCTCACCTCTGCATGACAAATCTGGCTGGCACTCGAGAACACGTACAGTAACGCGCCGGTTGAACGAGTTCAATCTCTGAGGGATTCTCTTCGCCAATTAACAAAAGGTACCAATACTGTTACTGATTTCTCTCGTCGTTTTTGCATCATTTGTGAACAGCTTGCTGCAATTGGTCATCCGGTTGCTGAAATTGATAAATTACATTGGTTTTTATGCGGACTTGGTCCGTCATATGAGGTCTTCTCTACTGCAATCCGTGCCGCCAAACCGCCTCCTCTGTTTCGTGATTTGGTGGCCCAAGCAGAAAGCCATGAACTATTTCTCCAGTCTCTTCATGGTACTGCCACCCCACCGGCTGCGTTTCATGCTCAAAACAGGCGTGAATCTTCAACGCCAAGCCGGGGTCGTGGTAACGCTTCTCGTAGCGCTTCTGGACGGGGTCGTGGTCAAGGCCGAAGACCACTTCACTGTCAATTGTGTCGCACAATAGGTCTCTATGCCTCGGCATGTCCAAGTTTACATACTTATGTTGCTCAAGCATCGCCCTTGGATGATTCACTAGCCAAGGCATTTCATGCCCAATGTCATGTTCACAATGATAATGATCCTTATTGGAATGCAGACTCGGGGGCAACAGATCATATGACTCCTAATCAGGAGTCTCTAAATCATTAAACTCCTTACAAAGGTAATCATCATGTCATTTTTGGGAATGGTAAGAAACTGCCCATTACTCACACGGGTTCCTCTACTATTGCGAATAATATTTCTTTACGGAAAGTACTAGTTATTCCGAATCTAACCAAAAAGTTATTATCAATCAGCAAGTTGACCTCTGACCACCCTGTTGATGTCTTGTTTTCTAAAAACTTTTTCCATATTCAGGATCGGACAACAAAACAGGTACTCGCTAGAGGGACGTGTGAAAATGGACTCTATGTGCTCAAGGATGAACCTCGAGCCTTTGCTGTTGAAGTTTCTAATAAGGCCTCATATGAATTATGGCACGCACGTTTAGGCCATGGTTCTTACAATGTTATTTCCAATTTGAACAAGTTTGGTGTTTTATCTGTAACTTCTTTACTGCCTAAACCTACTATTTGCATTTCTTGTCAAATTGCAAAAGGACATCGATTACCCTTTGATAATAATTTAAAGCGTGCATGTTATCCTTTGGATATGGTTCATTGTGATTTGTGGGGACCTGTTCCTATTACCTCCACTAATGGTTACCGTTATTATGTTATTTTCATCGATGATTATTCCAGGTTTCTTGGTTTTATCCTCTTAAAACCAAAATGGGTTTTTATGCGGTCTTACCCATTTTCATTAACCTTGTTCAAACACAATTCTCCAGGAAGATCAAAGTTTTTCAAAGTAATGGAGGTACTGAATTTGTTAACCATACGGTTCGGAAAATTTTTGAGGACAATGGCACACTTCATCAATATTCATGTCCATATACGCCACAACAAAATGGGCGCGCGGAACGAAAACACCGTCATCTTGTTGAAACCGGGCTTGCTATGTTCTTTAATTCTCATGTTCCGACGTCTTATTGGGTAGATGCGTTGTCTTCAGCCACGTTTATAATCAACCTGCTTCCTTATCCAATTTTGGACAACATTTCTCCATTTCAATTACTTTTTGATCAAGTGCCTCAATATTCGAGCTTTCGGGTTTACGGTTACCAAGTCTTTCCATACTTATGTGATTATGCCAAACACAAGCTTGAACTACGGAGTCTTCCTTGTGTTTTTATTGGATACAACCCACAACACAAAGTTTATCGATGTTTGGATCCTATCACTTCACGTGTATTTATAACACGTCATGCCCGGTTCAATGAATTTTCTCTAACTTTTTAAAACTCCTCTAGTACTGTTGATCCAACTAAATTGGAGCTTATCACCTTTCTTGATAGAGCTTCACATCCTAAATCCTCGGTTATCAATCCCACACCTATTACTTCACCACCTACATCTTCCATACCTAGTCCTTGTCCTCTTTGTCCATCACAATCGGCCTCAAACTTCAACAGCCCACTTCAGTCCCCATCCAACAATCTCACCCAACCGGCCCAAAACAACTCCAACAGCCCACTTCAGTCCCCACCTAACAATCCCACCCAAACGGCCCAAAACAGCTCCTTGGCCTCCCCCATTGAACCTAGCCCACCTATTATTCCTGATGTCTCCCTTGATACTGAACCTAACCTCTCTTCAGAAACTGATCCTCCTATACCTCAACCATTCCCCACTCCAAACGATCAATTTGGACCTGAACCCGCACCCACCTCTTCCACCACCACCACCACCAGCTTGAACTCTCATCCTGTGGCTTACACGGGTTTAAAAACACAAAGCTAAATGTCGAGTTCTAATCGTAGCTAGAACCAATCTCACAACTTCACAACACAACTTCTTCACAACTTATTCACGACTACTTCACAACGGCTTCACGACTGCTTCACGACATCTTCACGACTTCAACACGACCGCTACACAACCTCTATGCTGCGGCTTCACGACTTCAACACTATGTCTTCACGACTAAGACTTCACGACTTCAACATGACCGCTACACAACCTCTATGCTACGGCTTCACGACTTCAACACTAGAACTTCACGACTAGGACTTCACGGCTTCAGCACGACCGCTACACAACCTCTATGCTACGGCTTCACGACTTCAACACTAGGACTTCACGACTAGGACTTCATGGCTTCAACACGACCGCTACACAACCTCTATGCTACGGCTTCACGACTTCAACACTAGGACTTCACGACTAGGACTTCATGACTTCAACACGACCGCTTCACAACCTCTATGCTACGGCTTCACGACTTCTAGGCTATGGCTTCACAACGGCTTCAAGACTTCTCTACTTCAAAACTTTACAAGGCTTCTACTCTACTTCTATACTCCACAACTACTTATCCACCTTCTTCACTACTTACACACTACTCTAGCCTAATCACTTATGTTTATAACTTATATACACACTTTACACAAATGAATGAAAGATTTACAAAGTATACAAAACAAACAACTTGAGTAACAAGATGCTACTAAGTTGTAATACTTCTAGTCTTGATTGATAGAAGTATTCTTCTTTTGCACTTGGATGGTGGAAGCTTGGATCACTTGGAAACCAATGATTAAGATTACATGATCAAATGTTTTTTGAAGATATGAAATGAGATTTACAACAGAAAGTTTTAATGCAAAAGGGTGAGTAAAAATCCAGGGGAAGGCTGGTATTTATAGGCAGAAAAACTGGACAGCTGGAACCTACAGGAGCGTGGCCGGCCCCCTTAAATAGGGGGGCAGTCCCCTTAATTTTAAGGGGGCCGCCTAGTAAAATTAAGGGGGCCGCCCAAGGTGTCCGTTGCCCAGATTTGTCCTTTTGTGGGGAAGGTTTTTCTGGAACATTTTAACTGATTTTGGTTAAAAATTTGAATTCATATTTTTATAAAAGATTAAACATATTTATTTAATACCAAAAATGTTTTTCAAAAAATATATAAAATGTTTTTGATATTTTATAAAAAATCTAGTTATTAAGAAAATGTTCCTTTGATCATATAATGCATTAAGCATTAGTTCATTCATACCTTAAGTGATTTTAGTTGTAGAAGTGAATATTTACAACTAAGTACTTGTTTAATTTATATGTTTATGTTTTAATGAGTTTACATTTTGTGATCATCAAAACATAGAGATATGAATAAATATTGATAATATTTTTAGGCATTTATTTATGTCAACAATCTCCCCCTTTTTGATGATTACAAAACCTAAACTCATTAAATCAAAAAGTTATTTTTAGACAAGTATTTAGTGAGTTTATATTCACTTCTCCCCCTTTTTGTAGCATCAAAAAGGTTGAGCCGACAAGTTTTAGAGACAAAATTTGTCGGAACGAGAACTCCCCCTTGATGTGTGCTCCCCCTCGTTTGAGGGCACTAAGGAATCGATACATGGAATACTTGCAAGAAAAATATTAGAAGCACAAGCATATATATGGCAAAAATAAGCATGTATGTAGAGACATTCATTAAAAATGTTGTGTATCAATACACAACCATCTAAGATTATATTCAATCCTACATTAGCTAGTAAGTAATGCAATCTACATAATCATTCTAGGAGTACATGATCTTCCATGGGGCTTGCACACAAAATGGTTTGAAAAATTATTTTTGATTAAGCATTGCATATGCTTAATTTGGTGAGAATGAAGGTGGTGGTGGTGTAGTGGGTGAAAATGGTGGAGGTTGTGGTGGAGGTTGGTTGTTAAGCATGTGTTCAAGGGATGAAAATGGGTGTTTTGATGGAGGTGATGGTTGATTTAGGTAAGGTTTGGAGGTTTTGTGGTAAAATTCCAATACCAGTTCGTCCTTTAAGAGAAATGGTAGCTGGGGCTAGATAAAAGGGGTCGCAAGATGCAAAAGAAAACAGTAAATTTTACTACCCAGATGGCCGGTCCCCTTAATTGTAGGCCGGCCCCCTTAAAATTAAGGGGACCGCCTAGGGAATTAAGGGGGCCGCCCGTCTGGTGTTTTCCCAGGCGACCAAATTTGAAAAATTTCCAGAAAGGGGTCATTTTTAGGGTGTTTTGCAGCAAGCTCCATTTGAATCATGTACATCAAGAATGATTAAATAGTGGCATAAACATGTTAAATACGCTTGCATACATTTAAAACATAATATGGAATAAGCATGTTATTAATCATCAAGCATGTATATATATCATGATATTGAGTATACAAGCAATAAGCATAACAATCATATATTAAAGACAAGAAATAAAGCATTCATTAGTTGAAAATAATTATGTTATGTAGAGACCAAGATTCACGAATGGAGGTGGAGGAAACATGATAAACACGAACATAAGATTAAACTTTGAATTTTCGGTTTATTGACTGGCGGGGTGTGTATGTTTTTCTAGAGAGAAGCTAGAGAAAACACACACACCCCTTTGATACAAATGAATCCTCAACCCTCCTAGTATTGACATAGGAGGGTATTTATACAAATAATACAATGACTAACTTAGCCTAAATGTCTAAACTAGTCCTTGTATAAAGAATGAAGTGCAATTCCCAAATATGACAAACTTTAAGGCTAACAATCTCTCCCCAAAGTGAAGTCATATGGGAATTGCTTACAATGTTCCCTACAAGTAAAATATAAACCATAAGCACAGAGAATAGTCTTCAAACGTCATTACTTCGTTCAGCTTGGAGAATCTTCTCAGCATTCATTTCTTTACTTGCAGAAGAACCATGTGAGCAATTCTAATTAGGGTTTAATTTAGAGTACCCTGAGTGCTCTTCCCGTGCTCTCCCCTAATTAGTGCTCTCCCCCAAACTGACAACCTCATTTAATGAGTGCCTTGAGTGCCCTGAATCTGTTCGGGGGAATGACGTATCAACATCTTCATCTCACAAAATGCGATAGTCTATGTTCGAGAAAGAATTGCAAAACACTTCAATTGCGAAAGAACCCCTTTGTCGATGAAGTACCATTTTTATCACAGAGTGATAAAAACCGCTTTTATGATCAGGATTGAAGTCGCAACCTTTTTGTAGCCATCTTTTCTCGATCAAAGTCCCTCAGCAACTCGTAAGACTTGAAATGCATACCAGTTACGTCATCGATGTACACCTTTCTCTCCCCTGATGATTACGATTCATCGGAATCAGCATAATGTTGTGTACGTGAAATACAAACTGGAAGCCCTTTATCAGGAATCATATTAGTCCGTGAGAAGATGTCGATACGCCCAGTCTAACCTCCTGTATCAAAAACAACGGCTTCATGTAGTGACTACTGATGGAGAAAACCCACTATAACGAACTTGAGATTGAAGTAGAGTAACCCAAACTTGTGACTTAAACTTGCACGATAGTGTGACTAAGAACCTATACTGAGCACTACAACGTAACTCCTTAAAGCATATAGGTCGTTTCATATACCCATCCATCCTTCCTTAATTGTATATGAACATCTCTTGAATTATCCACATCTTTGTGTGACACTGAGTACTACAACGTATCTCCTTTAAGTGATAGTTAACTAGGTCTTCGTCCATCCTCCCCTTGACCTATGAAAACTAGATAACCCAAGACTTAATCACTATTCCCATGAGTGCCCAAACAAGGATCTCGAAGAATCATGCATCCAACCAACCCCGATATCTTCAAGATACTAAGTACACGTACCCGAGATATTCCACTTCAACTTCAAATAAATAATAATGAATCATCATCCTTGTAGCCACAGCTGATAATTTGACCATTGTCATCTGATTGTGAATCTTGATCAGGATCTTTTAGGCTATACGTGGTGATGTTGAAGGTGCAGTCCGATAATTTCATTTGTGATTTTGGTGTGAAATATGCCATAAAATGACATTATAATGATGCTGGAAAAATTTGAGTTTAAGAAATTTTTACGCCAGAAATTCCCTGAAAAATTCGAATTTTGGCCAAAAAATTTGAATTTTGGGCCAAAATTTTCACTCTTGTACCAGAATTTGAATCTCGCGTAAAAATGGACCGTAAAGTCTCCTGTGAAAAATAAATTTTACTCAAGTTTTCCCGCCAAAATACTTTTTTTTTTTTTTTTTTTTTTTTTTTTTTTTTTTTTTTTTTTTTTTTTGAATTGCGATAAGATGTTCGATTGCGAGAGATTATTGAATTGCGAAAGACAGTATCAATTTCGAAAGTCTGTTGCAATTGCGAGAAGAGAGTGCAATTGCGAGAGACATGCCAATTGCGATAAGGGAGTGCAATTGCGAAAGTCATGCCAATTGCGAGAGACTCCTCAATTGCGATAGAGTCAGCAATTGCGAGAGACTCGTCAATTGCGAGAAAATTCATTTCATCGCAATTCTTATACAAGAATGCGAGAGGCCCATAATTGCGATAATACCCTGAATTGCGAGAAGCAATTCAATTGCGAGAGAAATAGCAATTCCGAAAGATCTGAGCAATTCCGAAACTTTTGGCAATTTCGAAACTTTTCAACCACTCTTGACTTTTAGCTACTTTATCTCTTCCCCATGCTTTGCCAGTCTGTCTTTCACCAATTCCACCAACTTTGACCAATAATTCAATGAATAAGATATTCAATATATTCCAAAAACACAAATCTTATAAAAGATTATGTGATTTTCGATCAAAGAAGCTAAGAACACACCAACTTTTTGCCTTGTTCTTGCGTATGAATCCAGAAAAACCACAAAAGCTCACGTTTTTTGATATAAAAACGCAACAGTTGGGTTCTTTCAAACACAAGTCGAACATAAATATAACACTAAACTCGGCTGTTGAAGAAGATGAAGAAAACCGAGATAAAACACAACAAAAATCACATATTTTCACCTTAAAACACCACGTTAGCCACCCGGTTAGCTCGTGATACCAATTGTAGAGACCAAGATTCACGAATGGAGGTGGAGGAAACATGATAAACACGAACATAAGATTAAACTTTGAATTTTCGGTTTATTGACTGGCGGGGTGTGTATGTTTTTCTAGAGAGAAGCTAGAGAAAACACACACACCCCTTTGATACAAATGAATCCTCAACCCTCCTAGTATTGACATAGGAGGGTATTTATACAAATAATACAATGACTAACTTAGCCTAAATGTCTAAACTAGTCCTTGTATAAAGAATGAAGTGCAATTCCCAAATATGACAAACTTTAAGGCTAACATGTTAAAAACATAATTATTGATACAACACATATTTTGCTTATAGCATACAATAAGTAGAAAGTTTTAAATTGTCTAAGAGATCGATTTGACTTGCTTGAGACATGAAAAACTTGAATTATTTTGGATGGATGATGGTAAAGAGGGGGTAAAAATGTTGGATTAATGGGGTTGTAGGTTTGGGTGTATGGATGTTGGAGAGAGTGTTGATGGAGGAATTGGAGGTGGAGAGCTTGGACTTGACCATGTTGAATGAGGGTTTTGATGTTGTTCAAGTGGTGGTGTTGGATTAGATCTAGTGAGAAGATACTCAATCCAAGTGAGACGCTCATTTAAGGTGATGGTTTGATTTTGGAGAAAGATGCAACAAGGACAATTGTTGACATGTTTCTCAATTTGACTCAAGTGATGTGGTGATGATGGTAATGATGGTGAGATGGATGGTGATGGGTCTAAGTTGCTTTGAGCAAGGTGCAAAGCAAGGAGAGCATTAAGCTCATGGGCTTCCTTGAGTTCTTCAATGAACTTCAAGTGTTGAGTGGAAGGTGATGATGATGGAGAGTGGTTGTTATTTGGTGGAAGTGGTGGTGACACTTTTGGTGGTGGAGACATTTGTGAACTTGGGTAATTATGAGTGAATGAAGGTGGACATATGGATGATTGGTTATGTGTGTGAAAGGGTTCATTAGGATGAGGTTTAGGTGTTGGTTAAGTTTGAACAACATCATTTGTTGGGTTATGGCAAATGTCAAGCTTCCTCCTCCAAATGGGCCTCACTGAGATTTTAGCAACTCTTGAAGGCTTGGATCTTGGGTGGTTAGATGATGACATGTTTGGATGGATGATATGGATGAGCATTTATGATGGAGTTGGGTGTTTATGGTGTAGTGATGATGTGATTGTGGAAGGTAAATTTTGGTGGGTGGTTTGTGACAAAATGAGTTTGTGAATTTTGGGAAGTATAGGATAAAATGGGCTAAAAAATAGAAAAAGGGAGCAGCACCTTCGACCATCAGATGGCCGGTCCCCTTAATTAAGGGGCCGGTCCCCTTAAATATTAAGGGGGCCGCCTAATGAATTAAGGGGGCCGCCCATCTACTGATTTCCAGGTTACTGGAAATGGGTTTTTGGCAGAAAATTTTGAAAGGGTTGTGTTTTTGGGTTTAGTTTCAAGCAAGTCCAACTTCTTTTGAGGCAATTTAGGATTTAATAACTTATGTATGCTAAGCATATTCATTAGACATTATTATCTAGCATGCAAACAACTCATTTAGCATGTAACATATATATGTTAGACAAGAAAACACTACATAGCACCAAGTAATTCATAGTATCATATTTAGGAAGATTAATAAGCTAGTTAAATAATCCTAATGAATATTTATGTGCATGGGAATGTAGAGTTGTGATAGCATGGACTTCTAGACTTGTACCAAGTGAGGTCTTAGTGAATAAATTATGGTTATTTTCAAATTTAGTTCACTTATAAATGTCACATACATAAATATAGATGACAGATATGAGATCACCATGCATGATTTAAAGAAATATTTTTGGCATTATTCAACAATGTTTGAAAGTGGGTTTTTATGTGGATGTGAAAAATATTTTAATGAAATTGTTTTGGATAATTATTAGTGGATGTCCATATAACCCATAATAGGCCCATGGCCCATGTTAGCTATTAGGGTTTTTGCCCTAATATTTGTCTATATATACTCTTTGTAAATCTCATAGTTAATGATAAAATAAGAAGAATATTCATTCCCTCAATTCTTGTTCAGAACACGTTATCAGTACGCTCTGAAGGTTATTTTCAATCTTTTTTTCGTGTCAAAAGGTAAATCTCGAACCCTGCTTTTTTTGTAATTTATTTAATCTTTGATTCAATGTCACATTTTACTATTGTTTGCTATGTGGTAATATGCGTATGACACTTTACTAAAACCTGCCATCACATACTCCAATTAAACCAAGCCCTTTTTCACTTAAATTAATCCAAAACAACATCACTTTCAACATCATAAACAACAACAATTATCATAAACCCTAATTCCCTAGAATCTTAATTTCCAAAAACCCAAGTAAACATAGACATTGGACTGTTGACGGGTTGTGTTTTCCGGCGGCTTCGAGTCGCGCACACCATTGAAACAGCGTTATTGCTACGTTGCACACCTAAAACATATCTTCGATTTGTTAACCCACCACCGTGAACACCTCAACTATTAGACAAGTTTACATATGGTTGTGACGGTAGTAATAGATACCGTGGTGGTAGGTGGTGGTGAGCAGTTCACGTTCACCAGTAGGTGCCGGCTTGGTGGTGACGTAGTTGGGTGATGGGTTATAGTGGTGATTGGGAACGGGGTGGTGGATTACGATGGTGGTAGGTTGTATGTGAGCTAGATTTTTGTGTGTTTGTAGTGTTGGTATTAAACTTAGATTTTGGTTAATATACATTCAGTGTCAATAAATTTATAAGTCCAAAGATAAGTTTAAACAAACTTCCTCGTAGTAGATGAGATGATAAACATCATATTATCGGTGATGAAGTTTAGGTTATGTAGTTGATGGTTAATGCTTCTGATATATTCTCAGAGTGTTTATTGATATATTATGATGAACTAAACATTAAATTATAAGTATATTATTATTTGATGGTAATTATATGTTTCAACTTGATATCTATGTTCGTGACATATATTTAGTGTGTGTTCCATTACCGATTCAATATCAGTGGATCAACCCAAACTTCTTTTCACGCTTTTAGTCTTCACCATATAGATATACGATTTGCCTTATGTCTGTAAGATGCTAAACAGTTTTTATTAAAATATATATATATATATTTTTTCGTCGCAAGTGAAGCTATATATTTTATATTCACACATCATGTCGGTGTGGAGTTCGTGTTTTAACATTATGGAAATGTATTTACACACGAGGTTGATTAGTAGATAGACAATATTTGAGATTCAATCACAACTTGATGCCAAACGGCATATCACTTGCTTCAAATGCTAGCAGTTTATGGCTTTGGCACTACTAGATAGTGGACACGATTATAATTTGCTTGGCGATGCTAGAGTGTATACCTATAAGAATAATTGATCTCATGCGATTCTATGTCACACAATGCCTATCTAGATTGAAAACTGCTATCAGATTATTGTTTATTTGGTTGTTTTTGTGCAAATTAGTGCTCCCATTACTAAGGAGCTTTTATGAAAAAAGGATTATAGTTCTTGAGTAAGCAAGGATTATGGCCATATTGTGAAAATTATCATATATTTTTGTCATATGATAGATTATGACCAGGTTTAGCTGACAATAAAAGATGTACTTATGCATTTGGCCAATGAGCTAAACACATTACTTAATTGTAATTAGTTTATGTGGAGTCTTGAATAAATGATAAGATGCAAGGAGCGATATTATTGTGAAGCTTGCTAAAGAATAATGAAGATATTGAATATAATAAAAATGAGATGTCTGCCATATATGTGTGACTTGTTTTCATGTGATAATATTTGCTTCTAAGGCATTTGATGTATTAATTAATGGCATGTATTTTGCAAATTATGCACGTTTACTAGCATAAGAATATGTATAGTATTTGATAATGCTATAGGCTAATGTGTATATACTATTAAATTGTGTGAAAGTCATGAAAAAGTTGATTGGAGAAATGTGGGCTCTTCATATTATTCGATTTTTATATAAAATGGTGCAATTGAAGCACATGTGGTCATAAAGTATAAGTTTATGAGCCAAGATATTTATTGGCATTACCGGTAGGACCATCCCGGTTTAGTGATGATGCGAATGTATAGAAGAACGATGTGTTTCTTCCAAGATAAATTTGATTGTTCTCATTGGAAGTTAATTGTTTATTTATAACCACCAAATTAAAGTAAGGATTTTGTTCTATAAAGTTTTGGGAATAACATAAAGGGGATGTATGTAGGCCTATACATCCGCCATGTGAATCATTTTGAGTTTTAAAATCGATGCATCGTCAAAATGATCATTAAATACGCAACTTAAAGTTAGCGTGATTAGTGGCTCGGCTTATAAAATGCGAGCACGGTTTTCCAAATTATATTATTGACAATGGTGGTGAATACTTCCAAGTATTGGGCGATTATTGGAATAAGTGTTGAACATAAAAGTAGCCCATGTTCATACGCAAATTGCTTTTGTTGAAACGTTATAAAACGTCTTCAGTTGATTGCAAAGCCAATAATATTGTGAGAACAAAACTTTTAGTTTATGGGGCATGTTATGACATATGAATCGCATCTTGCCAACAATCTATAATGAATCCTCCCCGTTAGAATGGTTTTGGTCACAAACCAAATTTCCCATGTGAGATTTTGTAATTGTGTGATATATAGTAAATACACCACAACACACAAAATGGGATATTTAAATTGATAATTCATTCAGGGGGAGAGAATGAGCAGCGAGAAATATGGAATGAATTATGATATAGATGTTGATCCTCACATTAATGAATATGAACTTAAAGTTCAAGGGACAAATAACATTCCAGATATAGTAAATGCCAGACATATTTAGTGACCTAAAGAAAGTGACTTGATCATATTATGCTGCTATTGCTCCAATTACAATGTGTGTCCCAACAGTAAAATCATTGATTGGTAGTAAGTCTATGGCACGTCTGCAGCGTGATAGACGAATCGATTCCAAATAAAAAGTCCTCGAATGAATAGTTAAGTGAAATGAAAGTCGATTTTGATCCTATATCGCAGCATCATGACTCGTCAATGAAGCCGACACGGGGCTAGAGTGATAAAATGGAGCAATAAATTAAGATGGTCGAATCGAGGTAATAAAGACCCCATAATAGTCTCTGAAAGAAAAACTAGACATGAAAGGATATTGAAAACCCCGGGTACATGAAAAAAAAAACTTTGAGATCTCAACAAATGATAGAATATAATGTCTAGTAAAGTGTGGAATCGAAAAGAACTGAAACGACGTCGATAATACTGTATATAATAATGCGCATGATAAATACAAGGTGAGGATCTTGGATATTTACAAGAAGTGTAGTTGTAAAATGAATGGCCAAAGAATATAAAGACACAAGTAACTAATGAACTATGAAAGTCTCTTATGATGAAACGTGATTATTGGGTGAAATCCATACACATGAATGTTATGAGAAAGGATATTTAATGTTATGTCTGGCAATATGAGAAATAAGTTGTATGCGTCTAATATTATAAAACAAGAGCTCATTTTTGTTGAGATTCCTTAAGGAATATAGAATGCATGGAACACGTGTCATGATTTAAAATTCTCGAGAATAGTAGTTGATCAAATTGAACCACAGTAAATCAAATATTTCAATATTTTCAAGGTACAAAGGATATGGGTTTATATTTTACTAACCTGTCAAAACAAGTTTAGTTAGTTTTGCAGATGCAGGATATATGTTTAACTTACAATGATAGATCTCAACATGGATATATTGTTACAAGTGGCGAATATTTTTCCTGGCATTTGATAGAGAAAATTATCAAGGCGACTTCATCAAACCATACATAAATTCTGGAAAGGAGATAGCAACTATTGCATGAAGATAATGTAGCATACCTTGCTATATTCAAGTAACGTTACATCAAAGGCGACAAGACACTTCTCATTCCAGTGATGATTTCGTTGACCTATTTACAAGATACCAAGTGATGTAGTCATCAGAGGGAGATAATATGCGCTGCACTCTTTTTTTCCTTAGTCATGGTTTTGTCCCACTGGGTTTTCCTGGCAAGGTTTTTAATGAGGCAGCATTCCCTAAGCGTATTAACAATATGGACATCCAAGAGGGAGTGTTATGGATAATTATTAGTGGATGTCCATATAACCCATAATAGGCCCATGGCCCATGTTAGCTATTAGGGTTTTTGCCCTAATATTTGTCTATATATACTCTTTGTAAATCTCATAGTTAATGATAAAATAAGAAGAATATTCATTCCCTCAATTCTTGTTCAGAACATTAATGAAATAGTTTTGGTTTTATTTGAAAATGTTTTTATGAGGAAAGAAAACATATTTTTCCAATCTTTGGTTTTGATAAACACGTAATTATGGACACAAGTTTGGAAGAAAGGTAGGATGGTGAAACATGTAAAATAGAAATGTGTCATAATCTTTTGAAAAATCATTTTTCCAAAATGTGAAGTTTTTGCAAATTTAAAAATAAGTCCCATTAATTATAGGTTTAAAAATAGTGGTTTATAAAAGATCTCATGCTCAAGGGTATTGGTTAAGTCTATTGTCACATGCTACCTCTTTCTACATATCCTATGACATTTAAGCATGTATTATGACTAAATACAAAAATACATCATGTCAGAGTAGTTAGAGAAAAACAAAAGCTATTATAATGACAATGCATTCAACAACTAAACAAATAATTACGAAGGCATACAGTCAAATCACATAGGAGCAAGTAAACATCTAGAAATTTTATATATGCAAGATGACATACATCTAGGAATGAAAAGCTCTAGTGAAAAGCAAAGTTCATAACAGTAAACTATCGTTAGGTATATTTAGGAAGAGTAATGTATTCAAGTTGGAGAATGAGTATGAAACTATTACTAGTGGTGCTCAATTCAGGCTAAACAAGACCGTTTTTACGGGTTACGCACACCCAACTTATCACATAGAAGCAATTCAACCGTTAGGTCAAATTGAGTTTCTAGTCAATAGATTCTCCAGTAGTCATTCTCTTTTTAGAAGAAATTAAGTTCCTAAATTTACCTATCGAAGAGTACCAAATATGAAGATTGCTTGGTTTACTAATACTTAGGGGGGCTAACTAAAGGGTTTCTAGTTCATTAAGCCACAGAACGAATATAACTAAAGTGTAAAGGCAAAGCAACCTATCAGACTAAGCGTATCCTAAGGCATTAATAAGATTATATGCATGAAGTAATTACTTATGAAATTTAAAAAGAGAACTTACCTCACGTCCTAGCTTTTCTTCGTAATGTCTCAGATGATGATCGACGTGTGAATGATAGGTGAGTCGGATGATGATCTTCTCCTTCGTCTGTGTCACTCCATGATTTTGGATTGAGTTCACTTTGGAGTAGATTCATGTAGTCTTCATCGTTAACACCTTCATTAACAACATTTGAACTAGTAGCACATGTATCTATTTTATCTAAATGTTTATCTATTAAATTTTCTAAGATGACTAATTCATGTATAAGATCAAAATCCTCATCTTTGGCTTGGCATTTTTCTTGATGAAAGTTTAAGAGATTTTTCCAAATATCATTTGCTGTTTTACAGAAGAATATTCTTTCATATTCAACTTTCGGCAAGGTTTTATAAATAATTATTTTAGCTTTATTATTTATGTCATTCTTTGTTTTCAAATGCTCAATTTGACTTTCAAAATCCGTTTTTGTTTAACTTTCAAAATATGTTTTTGTTTGACTTTCAAAATATGTTTTTGTTTGACTTTCAAAATCACCAATCGAAATGACATGCCAAAGATCTAGATCAATTGATTTCACATAAGTTTCAAATTTATTTTTCCATTCAAGAAAAGTATAGTTTTCAAATACTGGTGGTTTTAGCAAAGATTCCCCTTCTAGATATTTTTCGAATTCCATAGATCGATTCAAGTTTTAAAATACAGTATATTTTAAAGATCTTGATTGACGTGGCTCTTGATACCAATTGTGAAAAACTAGAAGGGGGGGGGGTTGAATAGTTTTATGTCTTTTTAATTTTATTATGAAAACCTTTGTTTATTTTAAAACACTTAGATTCAAGTTTGTATGAAAAATAAAACTAGAACCTTATTATTAGTTATATAAGTATTCTTTTAAATTGATTGTAAAAGTTTTGGTTTCTTGAATGGAGTTTCAATTTGATCTATATGTGAAGTCAACATCTAATTATTACTAACAGTTTATATGCCTATATGTTATAAAAGTAATGACGATATAAATAAAGATGTAAGTAAGAGATGGAAAGATCTAACCGAGACACGAGGGATTTATAGTGGTTCGGCTACAAGGACACCTTCCTTGCCCTACTCCACTCCCCGAGCACCAAGCTCGAGAGTTTTCTTCACAACTTCAATAAGCTCCCTTATGGCGGAGAAAACCGTACACAACTTTGGCTTACACGGGTTTAACGACACAAAGCTAAATGTCGAGTTCTAATCGTAGCTAGAACCAATCTCACAACTTCACAACACAACTTCTTCACAACTTATTCACGACTACTTCACAACGGCTTCACGACTGCTTCACGACATCTTCACGACTTCAACACGACCGCTACACAACCTCTATGCTGCGGCTTCACGACTTCAACACTATGTCTTCACGACTAAGACTTCACGACTTCAACATGACCGCTACACAACCTCTATGCTACGGCTTCACGACTTCAACACTAGAACTTCACGACTAGGACTTCACGGCTTCAGCACGACCGCTACACAACCTCTATGCTACGGCTTCACGACTTCAACACTAGGACTTCACGACTAGGACTTCATGGCTTCAACACGACCGCTACACAACCTCTATGCTACGGCTTCACGACTTCAACACTAGGACTTCACGACTAGGACTTCATGGCTTCAACACGACCGCTTCACAACCTCTATGCTACGGCTTCACGACTTCTAGGCTATGGCTTCACAACGGCTTCAAGACTTCTCTACTTCACAACTTTACAAGGCTTCTACTCTACTTCTTTACTCCACAACTACTTATCCACCTTCTTCACTACTTACACACTACTCTAGCCTAATCACTTATGTTTATAACTTATATACACACTTTACACAAAATGAATGAAAGATTTACAAAGTATACAAAACAAACAACTTGAGTAACAAGATGCTACTAAGTTGTAATACTTCTAGTCTTGATTGATAGAAGTATTCTTCTTTTGCACTTGGATGGTGGAAGCTTGGATCACTTGTAAACCAATGCTTAAGATTACTTGATCAAATGTTTTTTGAAGATATGAAATGAGATTTACAACAGAAAGTTTTAATGCAAAAGGGTGAGTAAAAATCCAGGGGAAGGCTGGTATTTATAGGCAGAAAAATTGGACAGCTGAAACCTACAGGAGCGTGGCCGGCCCCCTTAAATAGGGGGGCGGTCCCCTTAATTTTAAGGGGGCCGCCTAGTAAAATTAAGGGGGCCGCCCAAGGTGTCCGTTGCCCAGATTTGTCCTTTTGTGGGGAAGGTTTTTCTGGAACATTTTAACTGATTTTGGTTAAAAATTTGAATTCATATTTTTATAAAAGATTAAACATATTTATTTAATACCAAAAATGTTTTTCAAAAAATATATAAAATGTTTTTGATATTTTATAAAAAAATCTAGTTATTAAGAAAATGTTCCTTTGATCATATAATGCATTAAGCATTAGTTCATTCATACCTTAAGTGATTTTAGTTGTAGAAGTGAATATTTACAACTAAGTACTTGTTTAACTTATATGTTTATGTTTTAATGAGTTTACATTTTATGATCATCAAAACATAGAGATATGAATAAATATTGATAATGTTTTTAGGCATTTATTTATGTCAACACATCCTATGACAACTCGGGCTAAAGCTGGTATTCATAAACCCAAATATCAAGCTGAACTTACTTCTCTAACCACTCATCCTTTGCATCTCGCCTTATCCTCTGTCTCTGAACCTCGTGGATTTAAGTCTGGTGTAAAAGATCCGAAGTGGTTGGCCGTAATGGTTGATGAAGTTGAAGCACTAAGGCATAATCACACGTGGACTCTAGTACCACGACCATCCTAGGGGAATGTCGTCGGTTCGAAATGGGTCTATCACATCAAGTATAATTCGGATGGGACAATTGAGCGTTATAAGGCACGCCTGGTTGCTCAAGGTTTTACGCAAATTCCATGCCTGGACTACTCTCAAACCTTTAGTCCTGTGGTAAAAGCTTCTACTGTTCGACTTGTGTTATCTCTTGCTGTTCTTTATAACTGGAAGCTACACCAACTCGATGTCAAAAATGCTTTCTTGAATGGAAACTTACAAGAGACCGTATTTATGGAGCAACCACCAGGTTTCATTAACCTAAAATTTCCAAATCATGTTTGCAAATTGTCCAAGGCTCTTTATGGCTTAAAACAAGCCCCTCGTGCTTGGTTTCAACGCTTGAGCACTTTTCTTCTTTCCTATGGGTTTACTTGCAGTCGCGCTGATACATATTTGTTTGTCCTTAAGAGAGACTCATGTATCATGTATCTTCTCGTATATGTTGATGAACTTATTCTCACAGGAAATGATGATTGTGCCATTCGTACGTTTATCTCTCGTCTTCATCAGGAATTTGCTATCAAAGATCTTGGAGCCCTGAGTTACTTTTTGGGCCTCGAAGTGGCGTACACGGATTCTGGACTCTTTCTTTCTCAGACTAAGTATGCTAAAGACATCATTCTTCGAGCCAAACTTTATGACTCCAAACCGGTTGCAACACCCTTGGCGCCCCACGAGTCTTTTACTACCAATGGTTTACCTTTTTCCGATCCGGCTCTATATCGTTCCTTAGTAGGTGCTTTGCAATATCTCACGATCAATCGGCCGGACTTATCCTATGCTGTAAATCAGTTATCTCAGTTTCTTCATCAACCTACAGTTGAGCATTTTCGAGCAGTAAAACGTCTTTTACGATATGTTAAAGGCACTCTTTCCTATGGCCTCACTTATAGTCGTCAACACAAAAATTCGATTATTGGCTATTCAGATGCTGATTGGGCTCACTGTCTAGACATGCGTCGCTCCACTTATGGTTATTCGATTTTTCTTTGGGGAAATCTTGTATCCTGGAGTGCTAAAAAGCAACCCACTGTTTCTCGTTCCAGCTGCGAATCGGAATACAGGGCCATGACGAACACTGCTGCTGAACTCGTCTGGATAACTCACCTATTACGGGAACTGTATGCCTTACCAAAGGACCGCCCTACTCTTCTGTGTGACAACAAGAGTGCTTTATTCATGACACAAAATCCAATTTCCCATAAACGTGCCAAACACATCGATTTGGATTGTCATTTTATTCGGGAGCTTGTTAGTTCTGGGAAGCTTTATACCAAATTCGTTCCTACCAATCTACAGGTGGCCTACATTTTTACTAAAAGCCTTCCGCGCGCACAATTTGAAGTTTTCTGTTCGATGCTTTGTCTTGGACCACCACCGTTTCGATTGAGGGGGGTATTAATTGAATATATGATGTATACATGTAGTCAATATTGTATTTAATGTGTTTCCTAATTCTGTTATACGTCTCCACAATTATAGGAGAAATTTACGTATTTTGAGATTATATAATGTATTCAAACCCTCATAGTAGGGCAGGTTGACTCACTTTATTAAAAGTTGTAGTTTTCTTTTTTATGTTTCCTGGCTATTTTACGACGCGTTTCACAAATCTAAATTGGTCCATGTACAAGATGGTTAGTTGGACCATTGTTTTTCTCTGGTTACGGTGTTGGCAAACAATCCATAAATTACACTCGACAAGGTGTAGTTTAATTTATGCCCTTAACATAAGATTCTTGAGTTGTCATGGATAACGTACTTAAAACAACAAAATATAAGTATGTATTTATAGTTTTATTCACACGGTACAAGACATTTTAGATTACAAGTACGATATGTACTCAAGAGCTCTAACCTCTAGGCATCATAACATGCAAAAACTATCATTTTTATGCCATCTCATCATCAATTTAACATTTTCTCTTTTAACACTCACATATCAAAATACTCAATTACTCATACCTTAAGCCATAACACCCTTTTGGACATATAGTTTTATTTTATTTTTCATTTTTTCAAACAAACTAATTTTTCATTCATTAGCTAACAATAAAAATTATATAAACTTAAGAAAAAAAACTAAAAAAAAAATACATTACATAAATTTAATCCATTTAAACAAACGTTTAGAAATTAGAATTATAAGTTAAACCTTTTGGATATTAAAAGGTTAAAAAAATAATAATAATAAAAAGTTACGTTATCTTCCTTAAAAGAAGAATACGGTCGACCCATACCGGGCACCATAATCTATCCAAACACAAATCCTCAAAAATAATACAGTCATCTTCCTTAAACAAAAACACAACACAAACACAAATCCATCCGTTTTTAATCAATTATATAAAAAGAAGGTAAATCTACACTTTCAGGTACACCAGTGAACTGGCTTGGCGTTTGGCGCGTGCACACTCAAGTGCGGTAATGTCGACTTGACGCCAATCCACGCTGGCGTTACCAAACCGAGCACTCTAACCATAAGGATATACCTATATGCACCATGGGAGGCTCCCATAAGAAAACAATCTCAGCTTTGGTAAAGCTGAAGAAACATAAATGTGCGAGGTTGAGCGTTTGAAAAAGGTTCATTCACTACATATTGGGGTGTAAACTTTAGAAAACACAATTTCACGCGATATGTCACACATGTGTCATGTGGTCTAACATCTTGCACAATTTTTGTTTGGTAGTCAGTGTGAAAAGCAAATACTCCGTAGTAGTAATGTTGAGGATTGGTGGTCATTAGATTGATCGAACGGATGAAAACATGAGAGATGGAAACCTTAAAACCAATGGAGATAATTGGGTGCATTAGTGCTACGTGTCAACAGATTAAGTCACAAGACAGTTTATTCTTTTCTGAACCTAGTCTACTGTTTCAAATAACTTTGACCAATCATGCAATATATGTACGTGTATCAATTTTATTCGTTTTTCTTACTTCACAGGATAAAAATTCAATGTTACATGAGCAAAAAGATACTGTAATAATTCTATTAATATGAGGATTTTTCTAACATGTGCCCTAAGGGCACATGATAAATACACAAAAAGATAAAAAAAAAGTACAAAAAGTACATGTGGGCCTAAGTACTTTTTTGTACTTTTTGTACCTTTTTTTTTTGTCCTTTTGTGTACTTAACATGTGCCCTAGGGCACATGTTAGAAAGACCCTGTAATAATTCTATTAATATGAAGATATGTTGCTATTAGCCTATTACGTAGTTATAATAGTTTTGCTTCAGTACTATTATTATGATCGGCTTGATCTATTTTTATGTACGTATTATCATCTTCTAAAAAGAACTAATGATAGAAACATAAGAGTCACGGTTAAACTAATAAAGTAAAAACATTTACATATGTATGTGTACCGTATGATACTGGGGACTTAATGTGATGGCACCCGTGCACATGATACTTTTATAGTTTTATGCATGTGCACACCTTGAGATTACATCCTCACTAGTTCGAGTAAATATCTTTTTTGTTAAACAAAGTTACATAAAATTAATAATATACATAAAATAGTATCAGTCAAGAGAGTGTAGTCAAACCATATTGTCTTTGAAACTATCAATCAAGTAAACATACGTTCATCGAGTCTAATCTTCGATATCTTTGTTTCTAAAATAACGTATAACAAGTTTCGTTTATTTAGTAACTAACAGTTCACCTAACGTGAAGAAGATTTTGAGACATTCCATAAGGTGCGATGCGACATTTCCTTCTTCCGTATAAACCTCCAATGTGATTATGGGTCGTAAATTTTGCCATTGAAAAGAAGTTCCCTCACATGACATGCTTTTTGTCGCACCATATTGGAAAAGGCTTTTAGGTGAGTAGTACCAATAAGGTCATGTACAGTCTTTTCCTTGATTTCATTGCTATATTTGTATTTTGTAATCGAGCAAGTACACTATATATAGCCATTAATACGAATTTGATGAAGTATTAATTAACTAATTATTAATCAAAACTTATGTTTGTTGTTTTTTTTTTTTTTTAATTCATGAGCATTTTTTAGCATACTGATGCCACGTTGTAATGGTTGATAGATAGCCTATCCAATATATTATCTATGATAAATTGGCGAAAGTAACTGTTGCTGGAACTGGAGATGGTGCTGGAGCTGGTGCTGGAGATGGAGATTATAAAAAGAGATTATTTTTATAAGCTACATGAAGTAACCTTTGATTTTAAGAGATTATGGAAGATTAATTTTTATATAATCTCTTATAAGTTCTGTCTGCCAAACGAATATTATTTTATAAGTAGCTTATTTTTTGAAAAAATAAGCATAATCTCTCCATAATTTCATGTGCCAAACATGCCCAATATATTATCTATGATAATTTTCCTTCCACATGATTTAGATAATTGTGGTATAACTTCCAACTTTCCAAGTGTAGCATGTGACAGGAAAATACTTAAAAGAACAATGGGGTCCCTCATAATTGAAGTGTAGTACTCTCTTGTTCCAAAATACTTAAAATTCGTCATAAACAATCTTGTCAAGACTTTTATTTTGCAAATGGGAATATCATCCAAACTAATACATCGGAAGATAGTACAGTCATTTAAAATTATTAACGTCCGATTTGGTAAAGAAAAGTCTAAAAGCTTTTGGTTTTACTAAAGATTTTAAAAGCTATATAGAAGTTACAACTAGTAACTATTTTTACCTATACACTGTGGAAGTTACTGATACACTTGATACACATTCTTTGTTTCAAACTAAATGTCGATACTTGAATTTCACACGGCTCTAAAA
This sequence comes from Artemisia tridentata subsp. tridentata, assembly GCA_021014915.2. Lineage (NCBI taxonomy): Eukaryota > Viridiplantae > Streptophyta > Magnoliopsida > Asterales > Asteraceae > Artemisia > Artemisia tridentata. The sequence goes on from CP139509.1 coordinate 210,377,175, forward strand.
AAATTACGACTGTTACATTATGCACAATAAAATATGATCCTAATTTTTTTTTAAACATTTTGATTATTGAAATATGTGATTCAACAATTATTTTTTTCATAATCAAAATATACAGTTAAACATTTAATCTGAAATAGTGACTAATTAATAGGTATTCTTGTTAGTCTTGTGAGTAATGCCATTTGTAAATGTAAGCTTTCTTCATAAGAGCACGCGCAATGGCACAATTTTTGCTAGAGGTCCCATTACATGAAGCTCGGCTTCATCTCGTTGTGGAGGTGATCATGGCCGCGACCGTGATGCCTAGGGTACTGGTGATGTTTGTTTGTTTTTTCTTTTTATCATAGTTAATGATAAAAAAAAAAAGGGTAGTGATGGTGGGTAACTACTGTGGAGTAAAGTGAGAACGATGGTAAGGAGAGGTCACTCCACCCAGTTAATTGTTTTTATGCACATTTAACACACGTACACGGTTGACACCTCATGTCCACCCAAAATAACATCATCTTGCACTCAGTGCACTCTCCATAAATGTCACTTAACCATTGTTTCAAACTATTCTTTGTTGACATTTCATTATGGGTGTTGTCACACTTGTACATTTGTTAGAATACAAAGTTTTTGTGAAGGTGCATCTATATATATAGTGTATAAAAACTTCTCTCAGCACAATATAAGTTTATAAAATTATTAACATGCTACTGTATTAATTAAATACGAGTAACTATTTATGATTGTAGAATATGAATAATTAAAATATTTTTGACCATTGATAAGCAACAAAATATATATATATATGGGTGAGTTAAAATAAAAAGATGATTTTTGGTAAAAAGAATAAGAATGATTTTGGACCATTAGATTTAAAATCAATGGATTAGATTAAACTATAATCTTAATAAAGGCTGAAAGGACAAAAACGTCTTTTAATAATATACCTACTTAAAAAAATCCGTCACTTCATGATAAAATTTCTTTAGACCGCCATAACTAAAGCTACATTCTCTTTCTAACATTACTTTCTCTCTCTAACTTTACTAATTCCCTCTAAAAACAACAATCAGCACTGATTTCTCATCTAATCATTCAAAGTCACATCAGATATTTGTCAATCGAAGATCTAAATAGTGATTCAACGGTAATTGAAGTTGAAATCGGTGATTTTACAGAGAAAAATGCTTGCGTAAGTGAATTAAACCTAGTTTTGTTCATATGATTATAAAGGTGCAGGATTTTTGTTAATATTGTTTGTTAAAATTCTATAGGTATTGATTTTATAACTTAACATTGCTTTTTCAATTTATATTATGTGAAGATATGCATCAGATTAAACTGTAATTTGTGCATCAAAGTAGCTAAGTGTGAATGTTGATGAAGTATGATATTCTTGGGTAATTATACCTGCCTCTGTGAAATAATCTTGTATTTTGCATAAAAAATAAGATAATGTGTATTACTTTTTTTTTATATGAAATTAATCAAATTATATTCTTAGGTCTTCAACACGCCTTTGTATGACATAACATTGTTTTGTGCGTCAAAATAGCTAAACGTGCTTTAGTTTTCATAAGAAGTTAGTAAAACACATATCCTTAGATAATCAACACGCCTTTGTATGAAATAGCACTTTAACGTGTATCAAAATGGCTAAATGTTCAGTAGTTTTCTTAAGAAGTTAGTAAAACACATTTCCTTAAATAATCATGTCACACCCCCAAAATCTATGTTTGCAGCGGAATGGAATTCCGGGGGCGTGATGTTCTCGGTCACAAAGTACAAGGAATAAAGAACAACCTCTAAGTGAGTCACTTTAAAATAAGCGTTTGATTTAAAGTTAAGGTTTACAAAACATAGTTATCAGAGTTCACCATCAAAATGTAAGATTTAAATACATAACCAAACGCTAAATAATGTAAGAAAATCTCCATCATGATGTGTATCCAAAATGTGACTCGAAGTGCTTCCATACAAAAGGTGTATCAACATCACCTAGTTACCTGAGAATACACGCTAAAAGGGTCAACAAATAATGTTGGTGAGAGTCATAGGTTTAAATAAACAGTATTGCGGACCACAAGATTTCAATAGCAAGACAATACAACAAATATAATGTCACAACCAAAAATATTAAATACAGTGCCTAAGCTCATGACCCCGAAGCTCGACGTACTCGTATGCAATTAAGCACAATAACAATGCCCCAAATAAGTGTTTGCTAGACACTCGAAAATAATCCGAATGATATGCGTCCGTTTACCCAGTTTGCGCGACCAACCCGGACGGGGTGTCAACCCAAATAGATCTATTCATAACATCTGCGCTTACTAATAATTAAAGGTTCATGATTCGTAAGGGACTTTAATGGCTATGTGGTAACTTAGGCAAAGTAACAGTTTTAGTACTTGTGTCCGTATGTAAAAACAAGCGTTGTATTCCCACCCCGAGAGTTTAGAAATCATGTATAAACAATGTAAAAGTCGGGGCTATGAAACTCACCTTAGCAAAGCAAGTCTCGTTTGGTATTATGTAAACGGCAATATAGGTCCAATATCTCTAATCGCGACCTAGATATACATATGTCTTAGGTTCCGAAATCAAGGTCAAGCATGCAAGTTCATACTCTACATTATCACTTGTACATGTCGTTGTAACATTTGTTGCCAAAATATCATTACGTCATTTTGATCCTTTATTAGAAATTACCACTTTTAGAAACATAACTTGTTTATTTCATATCCAAGTTTTAATCGTCGCGTTAATATGTTTCATAATTCTCTAACGCATCTAATATGTTTACACATGGTCCTACCATTTTCGTTTACTTCATTCTAACCAATATATACTCAAAATGGTCTAAAATCTATCCTTAAAAATTCTATCAGCTTTCTATTAGCCAAATAACATGCTGTCAAAATTTATATGTTGCCGCAAACATTCTTTTAGCCATATCTTTTGCGTCGTAACTCCGTTTCTTAAGTTTAACCTATCCACGCGAAGGTATTTAAGTGTACTCTAGGCTTTTCAAGGTCTCGGCTAGCCTAAACATCATTTAACCTCAGTTTTACACTTCTCCAAAATCTGGACAGAATGTATTTTTCAGAAAATAGTTGTTTTCATCGTCTAAATTGAAAATAGCGTATCTTTTCCGTTATAAACCCGTTTTAACTCATTCAAGCGACCACGTTTCCGTTATTAAGTCTATTTTCTATATTTCTAGCCTATTAATACCCCTGAGCTACTGATTTTTCCAGTTCTTGTAAAATTGGACAGATTGTTTATTATAAATGTCAAAAACTATTTTCCAACTTTCTAGTCTTTATAACCACTTAACCACAACTTCCATGCTAGTCCTAGTTTCTCCATCAACTTTCCAACATAACCATAGTGATCTAGACTTAAACTTAACTATATTCAAGTCCATGTAATAAATCATCAAGCATATCAATATATACAAGTTTATAAATATTCACATTTATAAGGTTTGTTACCACCATTTTTATGAGAGTTTTTCTAGTTAGTTTCCTTGTAGCCAAAAATTTAAAAACATATTCTTTACTAGAGGATCATAGTAAATGTAAATCTTTTCAACATGTACTAAGTGATAATGAGTATAAATACTTGACAATCTTATAAAGTATGAAAACCATGGAGAGTTAGTGAGTTCACTTACAAGAGTGATTTGCGAAATGAGTGTTGTAAAGTACAAGATTAACCACAAGACTTAAGCTCCAAAACCTTTGGTATAATGCCCTAATATCCTTGATCCTTGCCACAACAAATCTTTCTCTCCTTGCTCCTTTAAGGGTGTGTCGAATTATGTAGTAAAAAGGGTAGGATTATTTATTTTTTTGGCTATTAGAATGAAAAATGAAGACTAGTTCATGTTATTTATACTTGAAGTTATTCAAAGGGTAAATAGGAAAGTCAATTGTCATAATTTGGTCGGGGGGGGGGGGGGGGGTGGCCGGTTATAGGGTGGCTAAGGGGGGAACATGGGAGACAAAAATGTCGCTTAGCCCAAAAGTGGAAAAAGTTAAACATGCTTTGTGGCTAATTTAATCATTATGTTGAACTTGTCTAACTAATTATGTACAAAGCAAAGAGGGGGGGGGGGGGCATAGGTGTAATTTGGGATAAAATGATTACTTTTAATACCAAAGTGTATGTGTTGTATGTATTGGGTGTTAAAAATATGTATTGGTTGTTGTTTCGGTGATTAACGAAAATTATACGTAATTAAACGTAAGTTGTAAAGAAATTACTTTGGATGTCAGGAAATATTTTTGGAACTTTTGTAATAACTTTGGAAGTTTAAAAGTACGATAAAAATAATCGTTGAGAAAATCGGGTATGTCGGGTGTTAAATATTGAATAACAATTAACGTCTGTTGAATTTAAAACCGTAAGTAACTAAAGAATAGAAATTTGTTTTATGGTTTAAAATTGTGAAATGGAGCAGGAGCAAGATACTGGAGCGTTGTGGACTAAATATAGCCTAATTTCTAGTGCACTTAGTATTTATTCTAGTCTTTCGCGTCGGTTCAAGTAAAAAGTCACACGTAAATTGTTTTTAAATAAATGTCAAGAAAGTACATTCGAGTTTGGTGAATAGTATTGACCTGAAATTTTTGCGGGTTGTGATAGTCTACCACCCATAAAATGAATCTCGTCCTCGAGATTCAGCCAGTGTTTTTCATTGGAGTGTTGTCGGTGAAGAGATGCGGATACTTTCGACGGATCTGGTCTTCTCGTTCCCAAGTGAACTCGGGACCTCGTTGGGAATTTCAGCGAACTTTGACGATAGGAATTCTACTGTGCTTTAATCGCTTGACATCACGATCCATAATTTCTACTGGCTCTTCGATGAAATTAAGCTTGTCATCGAGCTGAATCTCTTCTAATGAAATGACGAGGGATTCGTCGGATAAACACTTTTTGAGATTAGAAACATGAAAGGTATTATGCACACTGCTAAGTTCTGGTGGGAGTTCAAGTCTGTATACCACTGGACCAATTCTTGCTAAGATCTTAAATGGTCCAATATATCTAGGGTTCAATTTCCCGCGTTTCCCAAATCGTATCACACCCTTCCAAGGCGATACCTTCAACATTACCCTGTCTCCAACTTTGAATTCTAAGGGTTTACGCCTCACATCGGCGTAACTTTTCTGACGATCTCTGGCGGCTTTCAATCTGTTCCGAATCTGAACAATCTTCTCAGTTGTCTCGTGAACAATTTCTGGACCGGTAAGTTGAGCATCTCCGACTTCGGCCCAACAGACTGGTGATCGGCATTTTCTTTCGTAGAGTGCTTCAAATGGTGCAGCCTTTATACTTGAGTGATAACTATTGTTGTAGGAAAACTCAATTAATGGCAAATGAGTATCCCAGCTATTACCGAAATCAATCACACAGGCACAGAGCGTATCCTCGAGTGTTTGGATAGTCCTCTCACTCTGTCCATCGGCTTGTGGATGGTAGGTTGTACTCATGTCGAGACGGGTTCCAAAGGCATCATTAAGCGATTCCCAAAATCTCGAAGTGAATCGACTATCTCGATCTGAAATGATTGAAACTGGTACACCATGTTTCGAGACAATCTCCTAGATATAGATTCTGGTTAACTTATCCATCTTGTAGATTTCTTTAATAGGCAAGAAATCAGCCGATTTGGTGAGACGATCAACGATCACCCAAATCGCGTCGTGACCGCTCGGAGTTTTAGGAAGTTTAGTGATGAAGTCCATGGTACTATGCTCCCATTTCCATTGAGGAATCTCTGGTTGCTGTAGTAAACCGGACGGCTTCTGGTACTTGGCCTTGACTTTGGAACAAGTTAGACATTTGCTAACATAAGTAGCAATGTCGGCCTTCATATTCGGCCACCAATACAGCTTTTTAAGATCCTGGTACATCTTGTCGGAGCCTGGGTGTATGGAATATTTCGACTTGTGTGATTCGTGCATGATCAACTCTCGTAGGCCACCGAAGAGTGGTATCCAACTCCTATCTTTGAAGCATAACATTCCATCGGATCTTCTCACGAAACCATTCGTACTTTCTGGCATACCATCAATCTTCTCCTTCGGTCGGTTCTCTATCTTAAGTGCTTCGGCCTGGGCCTCTAGAGTTTTGGATGGAAGAGGTGAACTAATGGTCATACCTAATGATCTTACTCTTAAAGGTTTAAGTCGCTCTTTCTTGCTAAGGGCATCTGCTACTACGTTCGATTTACCAAGATGATATCAGATCTCGCAATCATAATCACTAAGTAGCTCTAGCCAACGGCGTTGCCTCATGTTAAGCTCTTTTTGATCTAAAATATGTTGAAGACTTTTATGATCCGTGTACACTGTACACTTAGTACCATAGAGGTAATGTCTCCAAATCTTTAGCCCAAAGACAACCGCTCCTAACTCTAAGTCATGAGTGGTGTAATTCTTCTGATGAACCTTGAGTTGTCGAGAAGCGTAAGCTATGACCTTCTCATTCTGCATCAACACAGCTCCAAGTCCTTTATGCGAAGCATCACAATAAACCACAAAGTTTTCCATTCCGTCGGGTAAAGCCAAAATCGGCGCACTACAAAGTTTTTGCTTCAACAACTGAAAGGCGGATTCTTGTTTCTCTCCCCATTCGTATTTCTGTTTCTTCTGCGTTAGCTTGGTTAAAGGCTTTGCTATCTTCGAGAAACCCTCAATGAACCTTCTGTAATACCTGGCAAGACCTAGAAATTGTCGAATCTCGGTGGGAGTCTTCGGCGTTTCCCAATCTTTGATAGCCTCGATCTTAGCTGGGTCAACATGCAATCCCTGACTGTCAATTACGTGCCCAAGAAATTGTACCTTTCGGATCCAAAAATCACACTTAGAAAATTTAGCGTACAACTTCTCTTTCTTGAGCAATTCTAAGATCGTCTTAAGGTGCTCTTCGTGCTCTTCCTTGCTTTTGGAGTAGATTAGAATATCATCAATGAACACAATTACAAATTTGTCCAGGTACGGCTTGCATACACGATTCATGAGATCCATAAATACCGCCGGTGCATTAGTTAATCCAAACGGCATCACTTGAAACTCGTAATGACAATAACGAGTCCTAAAATCCGTTTTTGGAATATATTCTTCCCGAACCCTTAGTTGATGATAACCCGATCTCAAATCGATCTTTGAGCAAAAACTGGAACCTTGCAACTGATCGAACAAGTCATCTATTCTTGGAAGCGGGTAACGGTTCTTCACCGTTAACTTGTTCAACTCACGATAATCTATGCACATTCGGAATGATCCATCCTTCTTCTTTACAAACAAGACCGGTGCTCCCCAAGGCGAGGAACTTGGTCTAATGAATCCCTTGTCTAAAAGTTCTTGCAACTAATTAGACAATTCCTGCAACTCTGATGGTGCTAGTCGGTAGGGTGCTCTTGCTATTGGTGCTGCTCCTGGCACCAAATCTATCCGGAACTCTACTTGACGGGTAGGGGTGTTCACGAGCCGAGCCGAACCGAGCGAGGGTCTGCTCGAACTCGGCTCGAATTGAAACCGAGCAGCTCGGCTCGGTTCGTATTTAATGAAACGAGCAGAAAACCAATGCTCGAGCTCGCTTGGTTTAAAACCGAGCAGCTCGGCTCGGCTCGAACTCGCTCGGTTTAATAACATTTTCATGTCTTATCTTTGTTAGCTTATAATAACATGTCTCAGATATTTGCAACACAAATTCACATTTGAAACATAAATATATTCACATCTGAACTACGGAGTATTATGTTATCAAAGTAGTACTTCATTATCTGCTTATTACGATTCACATTCACTTTATTACATTTACTCATATTTAATTGGTCATAAGTTCATAACTTAGATGGACAAGGCTTGAATAGACCCGTATGAGATTAACTCGAAAACTTGCTAAGGTCGGATTTGAGTATTGATGAACTCAAATAAGTACATTTTATTACTATCATTTATCCTATTAATTTGACTTGTTTTACTATATTATGTATGAGGATTGATACTTAATCGTTTACTTTTGTAATTCTCAGGTAAAAACAAGCATTTGGTGAAACTTAGCGATTTTGGACTAATTATGGAGCAAAATGTGCATAAAGTTGAAGGTCTACTGACATGGACAAGATCAAGTCAATTCTGCTCCAGATGCGCCGCATCTCACTCTCGACATGCGCCGCATCTCTATCAAGATATCACCAGATACGATCCAAGATACAAGAGGACATGCGCCGCATCTAATCATGGAGTTACGCCGCATCTTCTGGCGGTGTACGAATATTCCTGAATATTATAATCTTGGACCCCACGCGAAGTTAAGTACATGCGCCGCATCTACTTAGTAGATGCGCCGCATCCTCCCTCTGGAAGAAACTATAAATACCCCGTAGACCAGACGAATTACAAGTTCCGAAAACCTAAAAACCGAAGACCAAACAGGAGGAACAAAGGATGAATTCAGTCAAGGAGGCAGCACAAGACACACCCAAATCAAAGATACAAGAGCTGTAAGAAGGTGCTGCATGTGTTTAATTCATTAAGTAGTTTTGTTTTATTGTGTTAGCAAACTTTAATTCATCAGGATTGGTGGCTTGTGTAATGTGACAACGAAAGATTGCACTCCCTTTAATACTTGCTTTCCCATCAATTAAAGTTTATATGTTGATGTCTTTGGTTACTACTTATTAGTGCATTGATAACCTCTGTGTTTATTAGTGGCTTGCGGGCATTTGACTGCGGGACATAATGTGGCTCCCACGGTTATTACTAAATTGATCACTTAGGAATAACTTTTAGACATAAGTAATCATTAAGGGTTTACTCGCCGATAAGAATAGGACCAACGAGAAAGGGTTAACTACATACACCTCATATAAAGCTATCAATAAAACAAGTGACAATCTACTTAATCATAAGGACAACCCTCTTATTGTCTCAAGTATTTATCTGTGTACGTGTGTGCTACTTGCTGATTCGTGCCTATTGGTTTATTTTATTATTTAATTGCAAACAAACCGTGCCAGTCTCTCAGGCTGAAACCCCCTTGCGTTAGGATATTAAAATACTGATTAGAATAACGAGATAATACGTTCCACTCTTAGTGATCGACACTCTACTTACCATTATCTTCATACTGACCGGGTACACTGCTCGTTAAGTGTGTGTGTTATTGATAAGTCGGCTAAATATAAATTTAAAACTTGAGTAGGCATTAAAACTGCTAAACCGCAACGACACATCACGCGCATCAAGTTTTTGGCGCCGTTGCCGGGGAGTGAATTGTTATTATCTGTTAATTTAATTAGTATTTTAATTAGGTTTTTCTTTTTATTAGATTAATTGCATCATTGTACTATTTTGCATATTTGTTGTATTGTGTGTTAATTGTTTTTTATTTTTTTTTTATTTTTGTGTGTTTTATTTTCGTTGTGTGATTTTTGTTTTTATTTTTCGTATTTTTCTGTTCTGCTATCATTGTACTGTGCTAAATCAAACGATACGGCGCATCTGATCTCTCAGATACGGCGTATTGCGTTTAATTTTTAAAAAATACAACGCGTTTAATTAATTCGATACGACGCATCTTTTCCCCAAGATACGGCGTATCTGTTTTTAATAAGAAAATTTTTCTAAGCTATAAAGTAATACGACGCATCTGCTTTTGCAGATACGGCGTATCTGTTTTTAATAAAATTTTTTTTCTAAACGTTAACGCCATACGACGCATCTGCTTTAGCAGATACGGCGTATCTATTATTTTAATTAAAAACAGTTTGCGAATTATTAAACAGATACGGCGTATCGATCTCTGTCGATACGGCGCATCTTTTTGAATCAAAAATCGATATTTATTTTTAAACGTAACGAAAATACGGCGCATTAACTTTCGTTAATACGACGCATTTAATTTTAATTAGAAAAGCTGATTTTTGATTAATTAATTCGATACGGCGCATTCTTAAATTCTAAGCGGCGTATCTATTTTTTGAATAAAAGTCTGATTTATTTTTAACGTATTAAGATACAGCGTATCCCATTTATAGGATACGGCGCATCGTCAGCTGATATCAGCAACTTTTATTTTACTTTGATCGTTTCACCCTTCTTTTGCACGAGTAAGTTTTATTTCAGGAAGATGGACGATCTGGATATTACAATGGAAGAATATATTAGGTTTGAAGAGGAAAAAACCTTGAGCAATAATCAGGTGTATAACTGGAAGAGAGCGAGGTATGGTGCACAAGTCATTGAGACGAAAAATATCACTATGGAAGAATACTTGATTTTAGGACATGAAAAGTCAAGGAAAGAAAGAAACAAATTGCCATTTCAACACACCTGGTGTATGCCAAGTGATGATGAAGAAGATTCATATACCGTTAAACCAATTCCGGCAATTGTTATTGATAGTACTTTTTCTCCGGAGATTGCACAAGAAGATGATGGGTATACGGAACATTACGATGAAGAATATTCAGCAATCGTATTACCACCATTAGACAATCCAACGGATGAAGATGAAAAGTATTCTAATTTTGATTTCGAACCATTTGACGCCATAGTTGATGATGACATACCTCAACCAGATTTTGACCCAACGAGGGATTTTGAAGAAGTCTGGGATTACTTATTTAAGGATGAAATTCGGGACGATGCTGAAATTGCAAGACCACTAGTTGAAGATGGAGATTCACAAGATGAATTGGAATCACTTACAACACAAAGTGGTACAAATTTATTTAATATTATTAATCCCGTTACTAATAATCTTGCTAGTTTTCCTAAACAGGTTGCAAAACAAAATGATGATGAGGTGATATTTATTACACTACCTATTGAAGCACCTGTGATCAACCCGTATTTGGTGGAGCTGGAGGATGAATTTGGTGATGAGCTCTTAAACACTGCTATGATTGATGAAGATGATGATTTAGACCCTATGAAGTATATTGAGGAGCTCGAACTTTTATTTGCCAAAGACCCTTTCTCATCTTCTACGGAAGTCAAGGGACGCCTTACTACCAAAGAGACTAACCAAGAAGAAAGGAGACTCATTTTTCCTCAACACACTACTCTTTCAGATGAAATGGTCAAGTCATCCAATTTATCAACCAAACCGGGTAAGAATAGGGAAGATGTACATATATTGCCAAGGTATGATCTTTATTTATTTCTTCCATCTTTAATAGCAAATTTACACTCTTTTCGTGTTTATTGCTACTATCACCCGCACTTGATCCCAAGTGGGGGGAACAACACCCTATTACACAGTAAATAAGGGTGGAGTCAGGCTCGTGACTCGAACAAAAACAAGCGCTTCGCGGGAGACAACCCGGAGAATTTTTATTATTCTGTTTTCTGTGTCGAGTCAGTCCAGGCCGCATGAGGATACGGCGCATCTCAATTCTGAGATGCGACGCATCTCCTGCAATGGTCATATCATATCTTATTTTATTTTTCTGCATTTTTATTTTCGACTTTAAAAACTATTTATCAGTTTATTTTTAATGCGGCGCATCCCTGGTTAAGGATGCGGCGCATCTTTATTCTGATCCGTATTAATTCCAGGCTCGATACGGCGTATCTTCTTCCATAAGATACGGCGCATCGACTGACCTGATGATTTTCAGTTTTAATTTTTAAGTTTTATTTTTCCTAACTACTAATGTATTATGCAAAGCTCGAACCTTTCTTATCTTAGGTGTGTTTTAAAGTGTTGGTGGTATTATAGTTTCCTGGATTTCCTGTGGATACATCAAGTATGAGGCTTTAACGTTCTAATCCACAAGAAGTTGATTTTTGCTCTTATACTAATGGAGGATCATACCGAGCAAATCTCAGGGGAGTTTTTCTGTTCTAATTCTTTTATTTTCCAGTTTTTAACCTTTTATACAAACAACGAGGACGTTGTTTAACTTAAGTGGGGGGATTGGAGAATTAGAACACTTAACAATTACTTGTCCTAAACTTTTTCAAAAATTATGCTTAAAATATGCTTAATATATCAAACTTAAAAAAATTTTTTAGCATGTTTTTGTTTAAGATCTAAGTTGCATAACTGCACACATGACGTTATTTTCAAAAATTGTGATTTTTCAAAACTCACAAATCTATGAGTGTGCCGGTGACTTGTAAACTTTAGAACTTGGCTTGTATACTATTCGAGACCACCATAATAAGTATTATTTATATAATTGGAGTGACTTGTCTAACTTGGTAAATTTCTAGGATTACACCCAAATAGCCTATTATATGTTATGTGTTATTTAACTAACTACACTGGTTAGTTAACCCCCGTATAAACCCTTTTGTTACTCTCATTTTTAGAGTAAGATACCCCTAGAAAAACCCTCAGAGCCATTCCTTTCGTTTCTTACACCTATGTTTAAAATGTTTCGTTACACCCTTACACCTTAGCCTACCCTGTAGATTAGAATCCGTGGTTGGTTGATTGCTATAGGCAAAGTGTGTTTCCTTACATTACCTGTGTTCGCGTGCGTAATTCATTATCTATGGTTAGGTCGGGAAATTGCACAATGCAATTGGAGTGAAAGTAAATATTGTATATCTTTGAGTTTATTTTTCGTGTGTTTACTACTTTCACTATTACCATTATTTCTGAAGTCATGAAAAGTATGGAAAAATTATCCGGAAAGAAAGTTATAGTGATGTGGTGAAATTTTACACATCTATGTTTATGTTTAAATAAAAAAAAAAAAAAAAAAAAAAAAAAAAAAAAAAAAAAAATCGAAAAAATGAGAAAAGAAAAAGAAAGAAAGAAAAGTTGGAAGTTAGTTTTAACCAACTTATGTAAAGTTATGTAAGTGGTCGATATCACCACTATTTGTTGTACTATATCTATGGATTGAATGGGAATTGGCAGTTATGGGAACGCCAATTAAGGTTTATTCTTTGATTAAGATTTTGTTGAGTATAATTCGTGTCTACCTAAAGCGTGTGTTTCAAGTGTTAAAGCGTGAGTTATTCGATGATATGAGTCTTATTCATGGGATGGTTGGGATAGTGATTAACCACACTTAGGATTTTAATTTATTTGTTTTGTTTATTTTTATTTTTGCACCAATTTATATCCCAAATGTTATCCATGCCCTTTATTATTCTTTATCCAACCAAACCTTTGATTTATTGAGATTAGGGATTTGAGCAATCTTAAGTATCGTAGTCGTGGATTCGGCTATGTATTTATGATTTTGTCGCCCTTTTTGATATATTATTATTGGTGAAGTTTGGACCTATCTTTAGCCTATTCGAGTTAAGGATTTGAGCAATTGCAAGTATCGTGTTCGTGGATTCGATCATGTATTTGTGATTTTGTCGCCTTTTCTGGAATTTGAGATCGATAGTGAAAGAGAATAATTAACCCTTAAGCCTAAAAACCCTTTTTACCGCTTTAGACTTGTTATTCCTTAGCTTTAGTGGTGGAGATGTGTATACTTGCCAAGCTTATGATAGAATATTCGTCGCGACTGGACAGTTTAAACGATTAGATTTGCTTTTATCGACTTATTTTATTTTACTTCTGAATCGTTAAGTGTTTAGTTGTGTGATTATGAAATAAACGAATACATGCTTAAATATAAAAATAAATCCTAACATCTTTTAGGATACATTTTCATAAAAGAAATTCTAAGGTTTACTTGGGGACAAGTAAAGTTCAAGTGGGGGGATATTTGATGAACTCAAATAAGTACATTTTATTACTATCATTTATCCTATTAATTTGACTTGTTTTACTATATTATGTATGAGGATTGATACTTAATCGTTTACTTTTGTAATTCTCAGGTAAAAACAAGCATTTGGTGAAACTTAGCGATTTTGGACTAATTATGGAGCAAAACGTGCATAAAGTTGAAGGTCTACTGACATGGACAAGATCAAGTCAATTCTGCTCCAGATGCGCCGCATCTCACTCTCGACATGCGCCGCATCTCTATCAAGATATCACCATATACGATCCAAGATACAAGAGGACATGCGCCGCATCTAATCATGGAGTTACGCCGCATCTTCTGGCGGTGTACGAATATTCCTGAATATTATAATCTTGGACCCCACGCGAAGTTAAGTACATGCGCCGCATCTACTTAGTAGATGCGCCGCATCCTCCCTCAGAAAGAAACTATAAATACCCCGTAGACCAGACGAATTACAAGTTCCGAAAACCTAAAAACCGAAGACCAAACAGGAGGAACAAAGGACGAATTCAGTCAAGGAGGCAGCACAAGACACACCCAAATCAAAGATACAAGAGCTGTAAGAAGGTGCTGCATGTGTTTAATTCATTAAGTAGTTTTGTTTTATTGTGTTAGCAAACTTTAATTCATCAGGATTGGTGGCTTGTGTAATGTGACAACGAAAGAATTGCACTCCCTTTAATACTTGCTTTCCCATCAATTAAAGTTTATATGTTGATGTCTTTGGTTACTACTTATTAGTGCATTGATAACCTCTGTGTTTATTAGTGGCTTGCGGGCATTTGACTGTGGGACATAATGTGGCTCCCATGGTTATTACTAAATTGATCACTTAGGAATAACTTTTAGACATAAGTAATCATTAAGGGTTTACTCGCCGATAAGAATAGGACCAACGAGAAAGGGTTAACTACATACACCTCATATAAAGCTATCAATAAAACAAGTGACAATCTACTTAATCATAAGGACAGCCCTCTTATTGTCTCAAGTATTTATCTGTGTACGTGTGTGCTACTTGCTGATTCGTGCCTATTGGTTTATTTTATTATTTAATTGCAAACAAACCGTGCCAGTCTCTCAGGCTGAAACCCCCTTGCGTTAGGATATTAAAATACTGATTAGAATAACGAGATAATACGTTCTACTCTTAGTGATCGACACTCTACTTACCATTATCTTCATACTGACCGGGTACACTGCTCGTTAAGTGTGTGTGTTATTGATAAGTCGGCTAAATATAAATTTAAAACTTGAGTAGGCATTAAAACTGCTAAACCGCAACGACACATCACGCGCATCAAGTATGCTTTTTTAAGCCTCTACACGAACAAACCCAACTCGAATAAAACTGAAGCCGTCTCAAAATTTATATCGTGAAATGATAATAAGAAAAATATTATTAAGGAACATACATCTAGAAAATAGAATTTTGTCACATCATATTCTTCGAATTTACTATGCATAATTTCTAATTAAGCTATGGATAACAAAATGTTAATCCATAAATACATACATAAATATATAAATACTTATATATATAAGATAAATTTATATTTATATAAATACATACATATATAATATATTTATATATATAATAGCATACCTTTGCTCATGCTTGGCTCATTTACAAACCGAACCGAGCGGAGCGGCTCGTTTACAATCGAGCGACGAATCGAGCGAGCAATTTCCGAGCAATTTTCGAACGATCGGCGAGCGGCGAGCGCTTTGAACGGCCCTATTGACGGGTAGGCGGTAATCCAGGCAAGTCTTCGGGAAAGACTTCCGGAAAATCGCGGACAATCGGTACATCCTCCAATCGTTTCTCATCCGATTTCTTTTCGGTTATATGTGCTAGAAAAGCATAACATCCCTTCTTTATATACTTTTCGGTCTTGACACACGAGATGATATTTAATCGAGTTCCGCTTCGTTCACCACGAATAATCAAGGTTTCACCATTCAAAGGGACATGAACAACCTTTTCGTCGCAAACGATCCTAGCGTGGTGTTTAGATAACCAATCCATACCGATTACGACGTCAAAACTACCGAGTTCGATAGGGATAAGATCGATGTTAAATGGATGATTTAGGAAATTAAAGGTACAATCGCGGATTATGGTGTTGGAGCTAACTAGGTTACCATTTGCTAATTCAACGTTGTAGGTGGTGTCTAAAATGGCCGGTGCAATATTAAGTAGAGGAGCAAAAGTAGTAGACACAAAACTTTTATCAGCACCCGAATCAAATAAAACTGAAGCATAACGATCATTGAGAAGGAACGTACCCGTGACAACAGTCGGGTCCTCAGTAGCTTCCCTGTTTCTGAGATTATAAACTCTTCCCCGAGCTCCGTTATTCTGAGTTCCCTGATTCTTCTCCTTCGGGCATTCTTTCTTGAAATGTCCTGTTTCGCCACATCCGAAACATGTTCCAGGAACCCTTTGATTTGTTGCTGCAGTAGGAGACCTACAGTATTTAGTTAAGTGCCCAATTTTCTTACAATTGCCACATGGTGTAGGGCAACGTCCTGGATTGTGGTGGCGTTGGCACTTGTCACACTTAGGAAGATTTCCTTCATAACCTCTCATTTCAGTCGGGCCCGCCACATAGGCCTTGACAACCTCTTGTCTTTTGTTGGGTTGTTGAGCAACATTTCCTCCCTGGTTAGAGTCCCACTTTCTCTTGTTATTGTTATTGTTGTTGTAGCGGTTATTGTTGTTGTTGTGGTTACTGTTATTGTTATCTCGAGCAGCCTTGGCTCGAACAACTTGATCCATCAAATTGTGATACATTCGAATTGTCTCATCCAGAGTACTCGGCTTAGAAGAGGTAACATTTCCTTGAATATAGGATGGAAGACCCCAGATGTACCTTTCAATCTTTTTCTGAGTAGTCGAAACCATCTCAGGACAGAGAGTAGTCAATTCATGATATCGTTGAGTATAAGCTGAAATGTCGTACCCTTTCACTGTTAAATTCCAAAATTCAACCTCCAATTTTTGAACTTCATTTCTCGGGCCATACTCAGCAGTTACCATTTCCTTA
This sequence comes from Artemisia tridentata subsp. tridentata, assembly GCA_021014915.2. Taxonomy (NCBI): domain Eukaryota; kingdom Viridiplantae; phylum Streptophyta; class Magnoliopsida; order Asterales; family Asteraceae; genus Artemisia; species Artemisia tridentata. The sequence continues at coordinate 210,393,948 of CP139509.1, forward strand.
AACTCAGCCCATGGTAATTCAAAAGCAGCATCAATTTCCACTGATTGGGCATAGGCATTCCACCAAGATAAGGCACTATCCAACAAGGTACCTGTAGCATATTTCACCTTACAGTTTTCCGCGCAGTTGCACATACGGAAAGTCGATTCCAACTTCTCGAACCATCGTACCAAACCGACAGCTCCTTCCGTGCCACTGAAAGTCTGCGGCTTGCAACCCGAAAACTCCTTGTAAGTACATCCACGAGTCGTGGTTTCAACCGTTCCACTAGCTTCTCCGCCGTTACCACTGTTGCGATTGTTCTCATATTCAGCCATAGCAGCAGCCACCTGGGCTGTGACCCGTTGGGCAACGAGTCGATCGATCTCAGCTGTACTCATGCTTTGTTTCTTAGGTGGCATTGTTTTTCTAATCACAAGAAACAACAATAATTAGGGTCCATAAGTAACAAAGGTCATCACAAGTGTATATATATATATATATATATATATATATATTATATATATATATATATATATATATATATATATATATATATACACAACCATGACATGTGAAAATCACAGCAAGATCAACCACAACAATATAGGAATAAATCATGACAAAAATAAATCATGACAAAAATAAGACGTGATAAGAACAATCCATGATAATCACAACAATCATAACATATTTTCACCATGAGTAGGTACAACCACAATAAGATAAAAATACATCACGACAAGGATAAATCATGATAAGAATATGGCGCGATAATGATCAACCACACTAAGAATAAATCACGACAACCATAATAAGATCGCAACATAGATAGATACATCACAACATACATAGATACAAAAGGAAAGTCTCGGTTCACATCGACCGATATCGCATCATAGCGTACAAAAGAAAAGTCTCGGTTTACATCGACCGATGCAATACATCCTGACATAACTTGCTACATTACTGTACAACTAACAAAAGATCGCAAGCGTCACTACTAATGCCACACACCCTGTGGCTAGGATATACATACAAAAGATAACTATGATACAAATCTAGTCTAGGCGCTGCCAGGGGCACCATCAAGACGGCGCTAGAGATCTCTGATCTGATCACGGAGACTGGCAATCAACTCATCCTGGTCGCGTCTGCGCGCCTGCTCATCCTCCACGAAATTCTCTAGTGTAGCGATCTTGGAGTGTGCCACGATCTGGTGCTCCAACTGAGTCTCCAAGGTCTCAATGCGCTCTAGGGGAACCTCATCGAGATGATCAAATACTCGGCCAATACGGTCCTCATGACGGACCATCCTGTCAATCAGAAGTGGAATGGTATGATGGACATGCTCACCTGTAACTGGTAGAACTCGAGCAACAGCCATCTCAGAAATCTCTCCTAACTCCCAAGCACGAGGAGTACCCTCATCGTACCTCTACCTACTGAGAACAGGCGGAATAAATGACCATCTGTGGGCGTCAACCCGTCTGTGAACCTCGCGTCGAGCGGAGGCCTCAGCAGCAGCTATAACATAGGGATCTGAAGGAGAAGGAACCATGGTAAATGCCCTCTTTCGAGGCGGTAGCAGGGTGTCAGAAACATCTCTGGATGGTGATGGTAAGGGAACTGTGGTGGTCTGATGATAAGTAACTGATGGTGGTGGTGGTGGTGGTGGAGATGATGGTGGTGATAGGATATGAGGTGGAGTAACAGTGGGTGCTGGTACACGGCTGGGTTGAGGTCGGACCCTCTTCCTAGCAATGCGGAGCATAACAGGGCCAGTCTCACGTAATCGATAGCGACGACCAATAGGGATCTGATCTGGTCGCACAACAGGAGCACACCTAACACGGCGCACTGGTGGTGAGGTTGGTGGTGATGGTACTGGAGGAATAGGTGCAATGGTTGGTGATGGTATAGGTGGTGTAGACACAGTCTGGGCGTCCTCGAATGGCTCGGTCTCAGCAGACTCATCGCCAGAGGGTACGGGAACAGGAATGACTGGCGTGACCGGAACAGTGGATGATGATGAATCCTCCATATCCGAATCAGAATCGAGGATGATAGGATCAGTGGGTGAAGACATATCACTGTAAATCGGGTCAATATAAATATGTATAAGTATAATGACTTATATAAAATAAGTGAATAAAAGAATGTTTTGCTATCCTAAGCACATCATGATATTGTGAAGTGTCGTGACCTAGTGGTTATAGTCTAGGGTCAATGATGCATCCTAGTTCTCTATAACCTTCGCTCTGGTAACAATCTGTCACACCCCCAAAATATGTGTTTGCAGCGGAATGGAATTCCGGGGGCGTGATGTTCTCGGTCACAAAGTACAAGGAATAAAGAACGACCTCTAAGTGATTTGTTTCAAAACAAGCATTTGATTTAAAGTTAAGGTTTACAAAACATAGTTATCAGAGTTCACCATCAAAATGTAAGATTTAAATACATAACCAAACGCTAAATAATGTAAGAAAATCTCCATCATGATGTGTATCCAAAATGTGACTCGAAGTGCTTCCATACAAAAGGTGTATCAACATCACCTAGTTACCTGAGAATACACGCTAAAAGGGTCAACAAATAATGTTGGTGAGAGTCATAGGTTTAAATCAACAGCATTGCGGACCACAAGATTTCAATAGCAAGACAATACAACAAATATAATGTCACAGCCAAAAATAATAAATACAGTGCCTAAGCTCATGACCTCGAACCTCGACGTACTCGTATGCAATTAAGCACAATAACAATGCCCCAAATAAGTGTTTGCCAGACACTCGAAAATAATCCGAATGATATGCGTTCGTTTACCCAGTTGGCGCGACCAACCCGGACGGGGTGTCAACCCAAATAGATCTATTCATAACATCCGCGCTTACTAATAATTAATGGTTCATGATTCGTAGGGGACTTTAATGGCTATGTGGTAACTTAGGCAAAGTAACAGTTTTAGTACTTGTGTCCGTATGTAAAAACAAGCGTTGTATTCTCACCCCGAGAGTTTACAAATCATATATAAACAATGTAAAAGTCGGGGCTATGAAACTCACCTTAGCAAAGCAAGTCTCGTTTGGTATTATGTAAACTGCAATATAGGTCCAATATCTCTAATCGCGACCAAGATATACATATGTCTTAGGTTCCGAAATCAAGGTCAAGCATGCAAGTTCATACTCTACATTATCACTTGTACATGTCGTTGTAACATTTGTTGCCAAAATATCATTACGTCATTTTGATCCTTTATTAGAAATTACCACTTTTAGAAACATAACTTATTTATTTTATATCCAAGTTTTAATCGTCGCGTTAATATGTTTCATAATTCTCTAACGCATCTAATATGTTTACACATGGTCCTACCATTTTCGTTTACTTTATTTTAACCAATATATACTCAAAATGGTCTAAAATCTATCCTTAAAAATTCTATCAGCTTTCTATTAGCCAAATAACATGCTGTCAAAATTTATATGTTGCCGCAAACATTCTTTTAGCCATATCTTTTGCGTCGTAACTCCGTTTCTTAAGTTTAACCTATCCACGCGAAGGTATTTAAGTGTACTATACGCTTTTCAAGGTTTCGACTAGCCTAAACATCATTTAACCTCAGTTTTACACTTCTCCAAAATCTGGACAGAATGTATTTTTCAGAAAATAGTTGTTTTCGTCGTCTAAATTGAAAATAGCGTATCTTTTCCGTTATAAACCCGTTTTAACTCATTCAAGCGACCACGTTTCCGTTATTAAGTCTATTTTCTATATTTCTAGCCTATTAATACCCCTGAGCTACTTATTTTTCCAGTTCTTGTAAAATTGGACAAATTGTTTATTATAAATGTCAAAAACTATTTTCCAACTTTCTAGTCTTTATAACCACTTAACTACAACTTCCATGCTAGTCCTAGTTTCTCCATCAACTTTCTAACATAACCGTAGTGATCTAGACTTAAACTTCACTATATTCAAGTCCATGTAATAAATCATCAAGCATATCAATCTATACAAGTTTATGAATATTCACATTTATAAGGTTTGTTAACACCATTTTTATGAGAGTTTTTTTAGTTAGTTTCCTTGTAGCCAAAAATTTAAAAACATATTCTTTACTAGAGGATCATAGTAAATGTAAATCTCTTCAACATGTACTAAGTGATAATGAGTATAATTACTTGACAATCTTATAAAGTAGAGTAAACTCCAAAATACATCCTTGTGGTTTACCCCATTTTGCACCATACATCACTCTCGAAAAAGTTGCAATATACACATCCCTCCGTTAGTAAAAGTCAAACACAATACATCCACGAGGACGAACGGTGTAAATATTGTGTCGTTAACTTCAACACGTGGCAGTTATCTCTTTTTTAAGTAAGGGTAATTATGTCTTTGTCACACCTACTCTCACCATTTCCAAACATACATTTCTACCACAAATAAAAAACACAGACACAAATCAAAAACAAAAACAATCAAACACAAATCAAACACACAAATCAAAAACACAAATAAAAAACAAAAGCAATCAAACAGACAAATCAAACGTGTTTTGTGAGTATGGTATTGCTTCGAATAAGATTGGGAAGATTTGAAAAGTGGATATCAAGCACTTGAACAATTTTATTGTTTGGATTTTAGTAAAGTAAATTTTACAATAAAAACTGGATATCATATGCATTCTTTATTGGAATTTACTTTGGATTTTACAACGCATAGACCTTGGAATTTACTTTGGATTTTTAGTAAAGTAAATTCAAACTGGATATCATATGCATTCATATGCATTTTTAGTAAAGTAAATTCAACGTACAGACCTTGAACATATGCATTCATATGCATATTTAGTAAAGTAAATTCAAACTGGATATCATATGCATTCTTTATTGGAATTTACTTTGGATTTTACAAAAAGTAAATTTTACAGATGAGTTTGTGTTTGTTGTTTGGATTAAAGAATGCATGGATTTTTTGGTTTGAGTTTTTGATTTGTGTTTGTTGTTTGTTATTTGATTTGTGGTAGAAAAAGAATCACAATTTCTGGAAATTGCTTAAACATCGAGTTTTTGATTTTGTGTTTGTTGTTCGGATTTTTGGGTTTGAGTTTTTGATTTGTGTTTGTTGTTTGGATTTGATTCGGATTTGAGTTTTTGATTTGTGTTTGTTGTTTGGATTAAAGAATCACAAGAGATGAGTTTGTGTTTGTTGTTTGTTGGTTGATTTGTGGTGCTGAGTTTGTGTTTGTTGATTGTGTTTGTTGTTTGATTTGTGATAGAAAAAGAGTAGGTGTGAAAAAATGACACTTACTTAAAAAGAGATAACTGCCACGTGTCCAAGTTAACGACACAATATTTGCACCGTTCGTCCTCGTAGATGTATTGTGTTTGACTTTTACTAACGGAGGGATGTGTATGTTGCAACTTTTTCGAGAGTGATGTATAGTGCAAAATGGGGTAAACCACAGGGATGTATTTTGGAGTTTACTCTATAAAGTATGAAAACCATGGAGAGTTAGTGAGTTCACTTACAAGAGTGATTTGTGAAATGAGTATTGTAAAGTACAAGATTAACCACAAGACATAAGCTTCAAAACCTTTGGTATAATGCCCTAATATCCTTGATCCTTGCCACAACAAATCTTTCTCTCCTTGCTCCTTTAAGGGTGTGTCGAATTATGTAGTAAAAAGGGTAGGATTATTTATTTTTTTGGCTATTAGAATGAAAAATGAAGACTAGTTCATGTTATTTATACTTGAAGTTATTCAAAGGGTAAATAGGAAAGTCAATTGTCATAATTTGGTCAAAGGGGGGTGGCTAAGGGGGGACATGGGAGACAAAAATGTCGCTTAGCCCAAAAGTGGAAAAAGTTAAAAATGCTTTGTGGCTAATTTAATCATTATGTTGAACTTGTCTAACTAATTATGTACAAAGCAAAGAGGGGGGGGGGGGGGGGGCGGCCATAGGTGTAATTTGAGATAAAATGAGTAGTTTTAATACCAAAGTGTATGTGTTGTATGTATTGGGTATTAAAAATATGTATTGGTTGTTGTTTCGGTGATTAACGAAAATTATACGTAATTAAACGTAAGTTGTAAAGAAATTACTTTGGGTGTCAGGAAATATTTTTGAAACTTTTGTAATAACTTTGGAAGTATAAAAGTACGATAAAAATAATCATTGAGAAAATCGGGTATGTCGGGTGTTAAATATTGAATAACAATTAACGTCTATTGATTTTAAAACCGTAAGTAACTAAATAATATAAATTTGTTTTATGGTTTAAAGTTGTGAAATGGAGCAGGAGCAAGATACTGGAGCGTTGTGGACTAAATATAGCCTAAGTTCTAGTGCACTTGGAATTTATTATAGTCTTTCGCGTCGGTTCAAGTAAAAAGTCACACATAAATTGTTTTCAAATAAATGTCAAGAAAGTAAATTCGAGTTTGGTGAATAGTATTGACCTAAAATTTTTGCGGGTTGTGATAAATCAGCACGCCTTTGTATAAAATAACACTTTTTTATACATAAAAATAGGCTAAATGTTTGATAGAAAGTTAGTAGAAGTGATATCCTTTGGTAATCAACACTCCTTTGTATGAAATAACATTGTTTTGCACATAAAAATATGCTAGATATGCATTACTTTTGATAGGAAGTTAGTAGAAGTGATATCATTGGAAGTTAGTAGAAGTGATATCATTGGGTAAGCAACACTCCTTTGTATGAAATAACATTGTTTTGTGCATTAAAATGGGCTAAATGTGCATTAATTTTCTTAAGAAATTGGTAAAATTGTTGTCCTTAGGTAATAAACACGCTTTTGTTTGACATAACATTGTTCTGTGCATCAAAAATGGTTTAAATGGGCATTAGTTTCTATAGAAATATAGTAAAATTGCTTTTCTTAGGTAATCAACACACAATTGTTTTGTAATAATATTGTTTTATGCATTAAAGACGGACTAAATGTACATAATTTTTCAAATGATTTAGTAAAAGTAACATGCTTATGTAATTTGAATACATTTGTTTGAAATAACACTTGTTTGTAAAAGTGGAATACGTTTTGGTAATCGTGTGTTATGTGGAATAACATTGCTTTGTGCATTAAAAATAAGCTAAATGTGCATTTATTTTTGTAGGCAGTTAGTAAACGTGTGATAAGTTTGGATAATCGTGTGCTATGTGGAATAACATTGTTTTGCACATTAAAAAATAGGCTAAATGTGCATTAATTTGTGTAGGGAATTAGTAAAAGTGGAATACGTTTTGGTAATCGTTTGTTATGTGGAATAACATTGCTTTGTGCATTAAAAATAAGCTAAATGTGCATTGATTCTTGTAGACAGTTAGTAAACGTGTGATAAGTTTGGATAATCGTGAGCTATGTGGAATAACACTGTTTTGCACATTAAAAAATAGGCTAAATGTGCATTAATTTGTGTAGGGAGTTAGTAAAAGTGGAATACGTTTTGGTAATCGTGTGTTATGTGGAATAACATTGCTTTGTGCATTAAAAATAAGCTAAATGTGCATTGATTCTTGTAGGCAGTTAGTAAACGTGTGATAAGTTTGGATTATCGTGAGCTATGTGGAATAACACTGTTTTGCACATTAAAAAATGGGCTAAATGTGCATTAAGTTGTGTAGGGAGTTAGTAAAAGTGGAATGCTTTTTGGCAGGGCATAATAAGTTGGATTTGGCGGAGGAAAAAATCCTTGGGAAAGCATAGTTTTAAACATACTGCATCATGGTTAGGTTTTTTTTTGACATAATCTTGTTAAGTTTTTCTTTCCGAAATCTTGCTTCTTACAAGGTTCAAAGCCTATTAGTAGAAAGTTCAGTTTCAGTACAACACCAATTAGAAATTAAAATTCACTTCATTGCATTATACTACATATGTGTGTGAAAGGTATACTGTTAACATTTAATTGATAGTGTGTGCCAAATATTTTAGTTGGACTGCTGATAAAGCTTTAAGAGAACTTGAAGAAGCAAGCATATCAAAGCAGTGCTTCCCAACCTTGCAAGAGTGTGCCACACAGGTAAACTAGTATTAAAAATGGGCTAAATGTGCATTAAATTTTGGGTAATCATGTGTTAGGTGAAATAACAATGTTTCGTGCATTAAAAATGGGCTAAATGTGCATTATTTTTTGTAAGAAGTTAGTAAAAGTGTGGTACGTATTGTGAGTCGTGTGAAATAACATTCTTTTGTGCATACAATGGACTATATATGTCGTTACTTTTCACATGCCACATGTTGTGTAGTATAATTGACATGCTTAGCCTTTGGTTGTAGTAAAATTGACAGGTTTTAGGTTAGTTGTCATGTAGGTCTGCAATTTTGTCTGCAACATAATTGATCATATGTTCCTGTTATGCTGCAATAAGCCTTTGGTTTGGTCTTGATCATTTAAAGCTCGTGGGTCCAACGTAATTGAGATAGTGATGGTTTGGATTCCATTTCATGTGTGGTTCAGCTGCTGTTTTATCCCATTGTCTTTTTTGCCTCATCTATGTACACAAATATTTTCCTTGGATTTCAGAACTCGTTTTTTCTTCACTTCCTTTTGAACATGATGGGTGTTGTAGCCTTTTATACTGTGCTTTTCTAAACGTAGTACAAATAGAGTGCCTGGGTCACCCAGTGTCTCATCTCAGCTCCGGAAGTCATGTCGACTGAAACATGCTCAGGCGAGGCAGGTTCAGTCGCGCACAATCTTTTGCCGATGGGACACTGCCTAGGAAGCGTGACAAATCAAGTTTATTGTTTAAAGAATTTCTTTATAAAGGACAATAGCTGCTAATGTATGATTGGGTCTTGAGTCCACTTTCAGTTGAAAACATGACTCTTTTGTAAGAGAAGTCTACTGTTAAGGGAATGAAAATGTTCTTCTATAAGATAATATCCACTTTTTAGACTTATAAAGCTGCTTGGGATTTTCTTCTTGTTGTTTATAATTATGAACTATTTCCTTATTTAGATTCAAGGTATTTGTGTTTCCATTTCATTATATTATACTTGATTTTGTGTTTCTCTGTGTGTGCAGGGGAGAGATGGAAATTGTATTTTTCGGTGTGGAGGGAAGAAGAAGAGCTGGGGATTATTATATAGGTTGTTAGGATTATTGTATGTTTGGGTGTGGAGGGAAGAAAAAGAGCTGGAATTATTATATACTAGTAGGTTGTTAGGATTATTGTTACACTATAAAATTAATTTTATACCCATAATAGTTTGTTAGGATTATAGTTAATCTCATCCATCGATTTTAAATCAAAGGTACAAAATCCTTCTTATTCTTTTTAACAAAAATTATCTTTTTATTTGATCTCATCCCTATATATATATCTATATAAACACACACATTACTAGAATCCTGATGATTACCCACGGACCAAATTTGTGGGTAAAAGGGATAAATCCTTGGGTAATTGGCTTATACCATGAATTATCCACAGACCTATATGCATGGGGAAAACCTCCGAGGCTAATTATGTACCCACAAGAATTTCAAGCGGTGGGTAAGTTTACCCACATCATGTTAGGTGGGTAATTTGGGTAGTTCGTGGGAAATGTCTTTGTGGGATTTCACAAGGTACCACGAAAATTCCCATATGTATAGTTGTTGTTATTTCTCGAGTAAAAATTCTCACGGTTACAATCGTGTAGAAATGGCAAGGGTAAATATTTTGGACAAGCTGCATATGGTTTGTAGGTAAATTTGTGCCTAAAGTAACCACGGTTTGTCCATGTTTAAGTCATGGCTACTTGTTACAACAGTATATTGGATTCTATTTCATGAATTCCCAAAAAATTCGAAGAATGTATTACAAATATGTTCCAAAACCTAAATAATAAAATGAAATTATATTAGATTAATATTGCATCCATGTACAATCTATAAAAAAACTTTATCAAAATATCTATTTCGCAAAAATGAACGAAAATGCTTAATATACCATAAGGTGTTCCTTAAATGGCATGTGTATCTATAAGCTTATACAATATATTACATCTTATGGTACATTCACGAGCCATCTATCCATGAAACTAGCTTGGGTGGGCTGGTGAAACATAATGCCATCTCTCCTTATACTAGGGTTCACAAATCAATAATGTTCATCATACCCTACAAATCATTTATATGAAGTTAGTCATAAATATGATAGAACAACCATGAAACTACAATGTTTAAATGTTCAAGTAATTACTATGAAAGTGATGACATGCAGGTTTATTCATGAAGAACTCTTGGGGGACACATTCAAATTACACCTAAGCAATACTAGTAGTACTTGTAACTTTTGTCTACAATTATGTGTGTGGATGTGGGGTAGACTAATAGCGCATTTGGATTAGCGTATTTAGCTAACTTATGGGCTTATTTGATTTTTGAAAAGCCGATAAGCTCAATTTTTAGAGCTTATTAACAATAGATTATTGGCTTAAGCCAATAATGTGAACTTTATAAGGTCATAAGCTTCAATAAGTGAGCTTATCGGCTTTTACAAAGTCAAATAAGCCCATAAGCCAGCTAAACAAGCTGATCCAAACACCCCATAAGAACAACAAAAAATATGAAAATCTGCCAATGTGGAATTTTGTGTTGAAGCATTTGCCATGGTACCCATATGCATAGATGACAACATAGAAAAATATGAAACCACCAAACTCTATACATAAGAATCAAGCACTCACGAGTATAAACATATGGAAGCAAGAGTCAACCATAAGTGAAAGTGATGTTCACAGCTTATTGGACATATTAAAAGTTTAAAACCTATCTGTTTGGTTTAAGACTTTAATCACTAAGAATGTTTTCAATTAATTCACCAAAGTATTGTTTGCTCATTCAAGTGTTGAGTTTTCTTTAACAAAACACATCAGTATGTTCAGCTACTAGTAAAGTTAATCATTTATCAGCCCTAATATGCAAGTTAGACAATCTCAAAACTCGTCAAATATAAAAGATTAAATATGGTACACAATCACAAACCTCGTACATGACAATGGCATCGATAAAAGCACTTTATACAAGGACCCGGACCCTAGAGAGCAATGTTGTATTTCTATTTTTCACAATTACTTTCAATGCATTTTAATTGGGATACAGCTTAACCTGTTGGAAAAAAAAAATAAGAAATATGTTTAGATGATAACTTTTATCAATAAAGGTATAATTCGAAATAATATCTAAGTCACCCCAAGTTTTAGTTTATGCATTTTACCAGATGTAGAATGCTTTTGTAAGCATATCATTCTTCTTAAGTTCATTGACCAATGACCAGATACATTTTTTTTCATTTTGCAATGTGGGCTGACTTTGAAAAGTTAATTTAACATATAGAAAAATCTTACGCGCGATCCCCTTCATCGCCTGTTGTGTACCCTCTCTCAGAGATATATTTGCTAATGGTAAGACTCTCAACCTACAGATATTAAAAAATATACAATAAGTTAGTAGATAGAACACGTCAAAGGTCAAATATGTAAAACTTGAGAGTTAGCAAATTGCATTAAGACCTAATTGTAATCATGTTAACTTCATCACCATGCAATGTTACTCTAAAACAAGTTTTGAACATTGTAATGTGGCTAGCCACATGTGTTTGTAAATATCATTTAAATTTATAAAGTTAATCAGGGTAAAAACTCTTTTACCCAGAAAAAATGTTACTCTAGAACATAGGTCAAACTTAGTTCAGGACTTACATCAAACACATATTGGGCGTGATAAGTGCCAAATTCATCAAGCAGTAGAACAAATGCACTAACGAGTTCCTAAATTTTAATATCATAAACTTCAAAACCATATACAAACACAATTCTAGGAATTTTATGTATAATAAAACGAAGTATTACCTTAGATAATGGGTAACCAAGCACTATCTGTATTACTAAATTACAATTTGTTCAAGTGTGCGTAACAAAAACTCCATTAATAAGTACATCTAATAAAACAAGGTAGATTTAACAAAATAAGATATACCTGACGATAAACATGTCCATAGGAATACATATCATCGTGAACATAATCTGACTTTGACAAATCTATAAGTTAAAAATATAGCAGCGGAGATCAATGGTGTGGGAACGATGTCCGACTGAATGACAAAGAATTGACGAGAAGTAAGAGAACGAGATCACTTGATCTCTAGAATTACAAAGAGAAATAAAGAGGTTAAGATTATGAGGTGTAACTGCCGAATAAATGAAAATAAATAGGGAATTCAAAATGCAATTGGGGGGAGGGAAATCAATTTTTTGAAAGAAGGGGCGGGAACATGAAAGAGTATAGTTTAGTAATTAGTGTAAATAATTAGTACTCGAGTTCAATATATAGAAGTAGGGATGGGAAAAGCATCCGAAACCCAAACCGGTTGGGTTGCGTTCAAGGGCGGGTTGGCGGATTTGGATGCGGGTTTAGGTATTGATAAATTTTTTTAGCTGGGTATGAGTTCGGTGACGCGTTCTGGTAATATCCGCCTAATTACCCGTACCCGTACCCATATCCGTTTATATTATTTATAATTTTTCCATTAGATTTTTTATAAAAGTATCTCTGTTATCTAACATATTTCGATTTTATACCTTAATTATTCAAAAGTGTTAAATCGTTTGATACGATATTCGTTTTATTTAACTTTTAACAAATTTCAATATATTAAAATGTTTTGTTTTGTTTTGTCAACGGGTTTATATGTGACTTAATCATGATACCCGCCATTTTGTCCATAAAATATGCAATTGAGGATAACCGATACCCGCAGGGAAAGCCAAAAAATCGATGGATAATATTAATCGGGTATTCAGCGGGTAAGGGGGCGGGTACGAATATGGATATTATAAATAGGTACGGGTACACTAATACCCGCCCCGAACCCAACCCGTTGCCATCCCTATGTAGAAGATTAAAAATATTAATTACATTGATTGTTTTTTGAGTTGGCGTTTTGTAAAACGAAGGGACTTGTTTTGGTCATCTCTCTGAGTCCAGATCTTGTTGCGAGATTATATAGCATCTCAAATATCATGTACGAACCTGTATTGAAAGATCCAATTTAATCGGGTAAGAGAAAATACGACTTTAAAAAACCCGAAGCGCACCAACCAATCCCTGGCGCGCTGGCTGGCACGCCAGGTTTGGTGGTGGCGTGTTTTCGGTTTTTTATGCATTTTGAAGATGTTGATGCAAATAATGTTCTAAAAACGTTATTTATATCTTTTGATTACTTCACGTTTTGAGGAAGACAAAATGTGAAATCACGATACGTTAGAATCAACGTAAACAAGTCTTTAATCGAAAGATCTCGTTTCTACGCAAATCACTCTAGAACCAAGTTATAACTTGAACTAGTGATCAAAGAAGCGAATTTATGTTTTGAAAATTCACATTTTAAATGGGACAAAACATTTTTTCAAAAATACACATGACAAATTATTTTTGAAATATTAAGAAATGTTTTAATGGAAAAATAAGTTTGAAAATCACAACAGCTATTTTTCCCCCCAAAATCAGCTCCAACCTTCCCCAAATAAGTTTTCACCAGAAAAGACAAAATTTGGAGCGTCCTAGTCTACGACGGCTCCACGGTTCCGTTAAATTTAATGGAGCCGTCCGTACAAAATTTTCTGTAACGTTCAGATTTTCTTTGCCTATAAATACCAACCCCTTTCACAGTTTTTAGACATCCTTACACACACAAAACTTTCTGAGTTGAATACTCTCTTCACACTTTCTTTCTTAGATCATTTAGGTTAGTTTTTCTTTTGTTCAAGAGTGATCCAATCATCCTTCAAGTGATCCTCTTCATTCCTCTTCACTTGCAAGAGAAGAACACAAGTATCCAAGTTGATACAAGGTGTTATCATTCCTCTTCATTATCAAGAGAAGAACACAAGTGTCCAAGTTGATACAAGGTGTTATCATTCCTCTTCATTAGCAAGAGAAGAACTCAAGGTATTCAAGAAGATACAAGAGTTGTAGTTGTTAGGTTTTGTAACACTTGTTACATCCTTGATTGTATCTTAGCATACATCAAGATTATCTTTCTTTTGTGAGAGTGTGAGTGAAGATCATTGTGATCTTAAGAGATAGTGAAGATCTCTTAAAGCCATCGGCTTGTGTGTGAGTGATCAAAGGATCTAGAGTAGTTAGATTAAGTAGAAGTGAAGTGAGAGTTGATCTTTGTGATCGTGTTGAGATCGTGGTGATCTCTTGTAGCCATTAGGGCTTGTGTGATTGGTCACGTGGACCTTGGTAGATTGGTGCTAGCTAAGATTAGTACTCGACATTTAGCTTAGTGTCGGTAATAGGATAAGCGACGTGTACGGTTTTCTCCGCCTGAAGAGAGGTTGTTGACATAGTGCTTGAAACTCTCGAGTGTGGTACTCGGGGAGTGGAGTAGGGCGAAGAAGAGCTTCGTAGCCGAACCACTATAAATCCTTTGTCTCGGTTTGATCTTTCCAACTCTACTCTTTACTTTCATTATTTTGTATTTGTTAGTTTAGTGTGTAGTTCATATTGGTGTTGATTGATTACACATAGAGTTCGAATCAAAGTTTCCAATAGCCAACTTTTAAAACAAGATTTTTAAAAGAATTTTAAACCGGTAAACTATTCAACCCCCCTTCTAGTTTCCCACAATTGGTATCAGAAGCCAGGTCAGTCAAGTTTTTAAAGTATATTGTATTTTAAAACTTGAATCGATCAATAGATTCCGACAAATATCTAGAAGGGCAATCTATGCAAAGACCACCACTTTTCGAAACCGATTGTTTTATTTATTGGAAAACAAGATTCGAAACGTATGTGAAATCAAAAGACATTGACTTTTGGCATGTTATTACCGAGGGTGACTTTCAACCTATTCGAATGAATCTGGAAACTAAAAAGGATGAAATAGTTTCTTATGATAAACAAAGTGATGAACTTAAAAGAAAATTAGCCAAAAACAATGAGGCTAAAATGATGATTTATAATGCTTTGCCTAAAAAGGAATTTGAAAGAATTTTCATGTGTAATACGGCAAAAGATATTTGGAAAACTTTGTTAGTCACTCACCAAAGTAATAACCACGTCAAAGAGAACAAGATAGATCTTCTTGTTCAACAATATGAACAATTTTCCATTACGGAAGATGAATCTATAGATAATGCTTTTGCTAGATTCAATACTATTATTACTAGTCTTAAACACTACTAGAAAAACAGCTATTCTAGACTCCAAATGCGAGTCAAGAAGAGCCTTTATGACGCGCAAATGCGAGCCAAGGATGGACCCGTCATAAAGCTTCATGACTCGCATTTGAGCGTCATCCTTCTATGACTCGCAATTATGACCCACGTTTTATGACTCTCCTTTTTGCGTGTCATAACCCTTAAATCATTTTGACTAACTTTTATGACACACTTTTATGACATATGTTTTTGCGAGTCATTACCTTAAAATCATTTTTTTTTATTTTTTCTGTTTTTTAAAACCTGATTATATACATAATTACTGACAATAAACCTGATAATTGTACAAAATTAACGCATTTTATATATATCAAAACCATGCGTTACCAATTCATTACATAACAATTCATGTCAAAATATATACCGATAATTAGTTAAAGTTACTACAATGTACGATTTCTACCTAAAAATGAAATTCGACACATAAATTGCCCATTCTTCTCGAATATCATCGAAATCCGCATCCGTGTACTCATTGCTATCACCACCAATCTAGTCAAATAAAACAACATTTTAGAAACAGTTAATTACTACTTAAACTACTTAAAACAGTTAACTACTTACATTGTCATTTTCGAGAGCCCGAACTCTCATGTTTAACTATTTCCTTCATAAACTTCAACACGAAGTACCCACATTCGGTGCATCCGGGCTGACTTGGACACTACACAAGAAACACAAATTGTATATGATATGCAACTACAGTTTATTAACAAGAATGGTCTGCACAGGGTATATGGGCTTATTTGCAGATCAATTATAAGCTGATTAATAAGGTGAAACTCAAACACCAGATTATGCACCAAAAGACCCCTACCTAACCTACCTATATTCCAAAAATTAGGACCTAAAGCAGATACGATAAGCCAATTTTGATCCTAGATCAGCAGTGCAGATAACTAATTGCTGCAAAACAATCTGTGGTAGCAGATTAGGAATTTGGCGCAAAATTTGAGCAAGACTACTCCACAGCAGACCAACTCATAGGAACTCACTTAAGCACCATTGAACTAACTAGCAAAGCCAAAATGAACTCAAATTAAGCTCAGCTTATTGCTAAGCTTATTAGGGCAGATAAGAGCTCAAAACTAAAATATCTAATGCAGACTTTAAATAACCATCAAACTGCCCTATCTTCTGATGAGAACAACTAAAATACCTTTGAATCAGTTCAATCAAACTCAGAAACTTGGCACATGAACAGTGCTTTTCAGATTATACCCAAACTAACCTATAAGCTGTCTTAAACCAAACACCCTTACACTGATCTGTATTGCAATTTTACCCTATACTAAGCTGATTAAAACTAAAAACCACTCTACACTAGTATTACTTAGACTATTAATAAGCTAGGAGATGCAAATAAGCCATAACAAATAACTAACCTTAGAATTAACCCAGTTAAGTTTAGTCCTCTTATTGGTTCCAGCTTCTACATCATACAATGCAATTGCCCTACAAAGAATTAACCCAGTTAAGTATTACATCATACATCATAAAGATTCTATAATTTGTATTACTTACGCATCCACTATTTGCTTGAACTGATGATTGACGTCGCTAGTCGATAGGGAATCAAGATAATAGCAGGTACTTGTCTTCATGTTAAGCACACCTAACACCCAATGTCTTCTACAAAAAACAAAAAACAAATTCTGTTAATTAATGTTAATTTTTATTAATTAATTTAAATGTTGTCGAAAATCTAACCCGGGATTGTATGGCAATAAGATGAGGTCATTTTGCTTCCTTGTAGATAACCTTTTTGCAATAACTTGACTTGCCTCCTCGATATTCTTGGCCCTCGCTTTACGTTCATGATGCATGGTATCAGTCGGGGTCATGAAACAAACTCCATGATCTCTTTGTGACCCATTCTTGATTTGCTCATACAGGTACCTGTTAACAATTAACATACAAAGTTTACATTCAATTAGTCCTGTTAACATACAAGTACCAATTTTTTATAAACTATATTTATCACTTACATGATATAAGAAGCAACGACAGCCCTGCTTAACTCATCCATTGAAAATAGACTGTCAAAATCATTCCAATTTAAGTACGTGTAACTGTGGTGCCCAAACAAATCGTCCTCGCATTGCACTTTTATGCAATCGACCTTTGCAACTTGTCCATCAACCATCATTGCAGTCATTTTCAATCCCATCCTTTCTTCAATTCTTTTCCTTACTCTCTTCTGACCTCTCGTCATCATTTTTTTCAACGGATTTCCTTTCTTAGTCACTTTTGCAATGGAGGCGAGAGTTTCTGGGCTTTTTCCTTCTTCGTTGTCAGGTTCTCTTTGTCGCTTCTTCTTTTCTTTTTTCTTGTGGATCACACTGCCCAACTCTCTTTTTTCTTCTTCTTCTTTTCTTTCTTCTTCTTTTCTGTTTCCTTCTTCTTCTTCTTTTCTTTGTTCTTCTTTTCTTTGTTCTTTTTCTGTTTTTCTTCTTTTCTCCTTGTCTTGATCAGCAGCCTTTTTCTCCTTCTTTTTGGCCACTATCTTGTTCTGCAAAAATATAAAAAAGTCTTACCAAACCATTTTGTTCTAATGATTAAACTGTTTTATAAAAAAGTCTTACCAAACCAGAGCATGGAATGACTAGGTGACTCGGCCAGCTTAGCATGTACCCAATGGCATCTTTAACAGTCTCAACGAACTCCTCGGGAATTGGATTCGGTATCAAAGCTTCTGCTTGAACAGATGTGTCCACCGTAACTTTAATCTTCCCATCTAATATATGAACAAATAAATATTAAATAAGTAAGAATATATATAAATATTAAATAAGTAATTTAACTTCAAATACCCGAGACAGTATGCTTCACTATGGTTCCTTTGGCGACTATATTTGAAGGATCGTCGACCGCAAGATAGCATGATTTATCCTACAAATCTGCACAATATTATTAGAACAGACAAGAATTGCAATGAATTTATAACAAATGAAGACTTACATTTGGTTCACTTGGTACATTTGGTTCTTCGTCTTCATCGCTCAACGTTGGAGAATTACTTGCACCCTCTGAAGCATTGGTACTTGCACATCTTCTTCTTTCTAACTCATCTTCAACAGCTTGTAGCCGTTTATTCATCATCTTATCATATTGTTTCAGGTATTGCTTGACATTCCTGGGTATTAAAAAATACTGGTGCGGTGTTACATATCGACCCATCCCACGTACACGCCCACGTGTTTCTTCACTACCCAGGGCCTCTGTAAGCAAATCTATTGATCCCATTGGATCCTCTGAATAATCCTTGTCCTTCTTTAGTATCTCCTGAGTAAACAAACATATAACTTAACATCTGTTGACTTATGGTGAAAAGTCAAAGTTTAACTAACTGAACATCAAATAACTTAACATCTGTTGACTTATGGTCAAAAGTCAAACTTTAACTAACACTAACTAAGCAGCTAACTGAGAAATCTAACGAGACTAAGCAGCTAACTGAGAAATCTAACTGAAAGTTAACAAAACTAACTAAAACATACCAAAATAAAACTGTTAAATATGAATACTTACAATTTTATCGAGAACTTTTTGGACAGCTGGGTCGAAACCTCCTTTTTTCTTTTCTCTTGCTTTTTTCCAACATTCTACCATATCAATCTCCTCTTCCACTTTGCCGGTTTCTTCCATCTAAAAAAGTTAAAAGCAAAAGTTAAAAAGCATCAACATAAGTAATAAAAAAGTTAACATAAGCAATAAATTCCATAACTATCTCAGAAATGAGTCCGGCATATCCCTTTTGGCTCAAACGATGGTTGTACTTGTTACGTTTACGGTTAGCTGAAGCCTTCTGACTTCTTTCCTGCATAAGTATATACAATTAACATGTTAGTAACTGTTTTTGTGATAAATAACTGTTTTTGGAAACTTAAACAAATACCTCAAACGAAGGCTTAGTTCTTTGTGATACGAAAAGTTTCCAGTCTTTTTTTTTTTCACGGACAGATACTTTTCAGGAGGAGTATATAATTGCTTCTTGGCCTCCTTAGACTTATCATCTTTTAGTGGCTTAATGAACTTCTTATAAAGATAATGTTTGAAGTTTTTCCACTTTATCCCGATTGATTGGAGAACTTGCTTCCGACTCTTTTGGTCAAGTGCAAAATTTGTCTGAAACGTAAAAAATGAATCAAAACATAGTTAGAATAAAATACTAAAACTAAAACATAGTTAGAATAAAATAATAAAATAATTACCTTAACATATTGCCAACAAGCTTCCTTTGTTTCGTTGTCTACGTTCAACCAAGAATCATAGGTTATGAGAACCATAGATCTTGCCACCAATCCCTCAAAAGTAGACAGTTTTTTTGCTCCCGGTCCAGTTGGCACACCTCTTTTATTATAAGTAACAACTGTTTTTTTATTCGCCTTCGCTTTTATTGTCGGGCCTCTATGCGATTTGGAATCTAATTCGGCATCCAAATTCGACTCAGAACCAGAAACTGCATTTTCTTCGCGGTCCGAACCAGAATCAGAACCATGAACCGCATCTTCTTCGCGGTCCGAATCAGAACCCGAGGCCATCTTTTATTACCAAAAAGCAACCTGTTTAAAATAAACAAAATAAACAGTTATTTTCATACCAAAAACTTTAAATAATAAATAATGCTTGACAGACTTTAACAAATATACAGTTACTAAAATAAACAGTTATTTTGATGCGTGGGTTTTGCAACCTTACAACAGGTTTTACCTCTCGAGGGATCTCAAGAGGCTTACAACCTCACCAGGCATTGTACCTGACCGATGTAGTATAGTGTAGTGGTAAGTACGGGGGATTGATCGTTCTCCACAGGGAATAGTGTTCGTTAGGTATGAAAAACTACTCTAATAGGTCTAAGGGTTGAGGAAGATTCTTTTTTATGTTTTTATATTTTTATGAAAGCAAGTAAAATCTCGGTTTTGAAAGAGTGGGCGGAATTAGTTGCTAGTCAACTAACCCAAAATTACTACGGATGCAAATAAAATAAAATAACAAAAATGAAAATGTGGAGAGAAACTTATGTGTTGAGAAATGTGTTTACTTAGATTTCCTTACTCCCTAACTATCTTTTACCGGTTAATTAGTGTGTATTAGTCACGTGGATGACGGGTGTATTCCTTAATACCATTCGTGGGGTGGCGTACTTACTTCCCCAACTCTACAAGCTCCTACTTCACTCCTATGTCGAGCCGGCTAGGAAGCTCCTAACATGGGATCACTAGAATTCGCTTGTGCATTAAATACAACCATAAAAACCTTTAGTACGCGTTTGGTTCATGTTTCTTAAGACGTTCAAGCAAGTTACCGAATAGGAAGTTAGCCAGTTTTCTTAAGCCTAACATAGATAAACAATCATCCAATACAACTAATAACACACTAATAACCAATAATCAATAGCTAGGTTTCATTAGATCTAAGCAAACACAAGATAAATTTAGCCTAACATGTTAAACAAAAGACAAGAATAAGATAGAATCAAACAACACATAGACATATTGAATGATTAATTGATAACTTATCTTCAATGTAACATGGAAGATCTCAAGGCAAAAAGCCTTGAAAAAGTGGCTAAAATCGTCTTAGGGTTTTCTCCCAAAATTCCACACACTAAGCTCTCTCTAATGACAAAAAATTAGAAAACTATATATAGACTTTTGCATCTGACGGCGTCACCTTATGGAGTGTGACGCCGTCACCTCGCCGCTTCTAGGGTTCCCGGATGACCTTCTTGACGCCGTCCCTCTTTAGCTCTTCCAAAATCCATTCTGGCTTATCAAGGCTTGACGCCGTCAGAACTTGTACATGACGCCGTCCCTCTTTGATTTAAGCCGTGACGCCCTTGATCAAGTTAAAGCGTGACGCCGTCAGAATTCACATGCTATTTTCACTGGCTTATCATGAGTAAATTTCACGTCCAACTTTTCTTGCCAAGGCATGACGCCGTCCAGGGTAAATTGTGACGCCGTCAAAGGTAACTTTCAGCCGATTTTTGAGACTTTGTCGTTTTCTTCACTTTTATGCTCCAAAAACGTCCAAAATGCCTCCTTTTCCAGATTTCTCCTCAAAAGTACCTAAAATGACAAAAGGAACGATTTAGGGCAATATTTGATCAAATAAATACGATTTAAGGCTTAAATGACCCTTAAAAGCGGTACACTTTTCGCTTCATCAAATACCCTTACACTTGAGATTTGCTTGTCCTCAAGCAAATGCGATTTTATTCTAATCAAAATACAAGTTAGGGGTCATTTAATGCAAACATAAAAGTAATTACAACAAATATTCGTTCCACTTCAATCATATATAGCACGGAGATTACAAACTAGCACCTCACAAGTAGTGTTTAGATACTCACATCTCTCAAGTGTCATCAAAATAAATCTCATAAATGAAAACGGATAATATCTCTCACTACCTGTCATAGCAAATAGATTACCATAGGCTTGGGAAAGGATCGAAAACCTCCTCCACTAGGCGTAAGCACCTAAGATAAACTATCAAAGAGGGCTTTTAAATGGGTTATAACGTTAGGTGTAGGGAAAAGGAAAACACGGTTTTGTTGGATACGGGATATTTTACTGGTGGCGAGTTAAAGATCTTGATCAATTACATGTACTATACAATGTTGCTAAGCCAAGACTAGACTCGATCTTAAGCTAGAAACGAAATAACAAAAACAAAAACAAACATAAAACAAACGTAAAATGAAACGGGATGGTAGTCCGTATGTTTTTTTTTTTTTTTTTCTCATTTTCTCATTTTTTTGTTTTTTTCTTGATTTTTTTTTTTTTTTTTTTTTTTTTTTTTTTTTTGCATACACTCTTGCCCTACCATCCAAAATATTACATCATAGGGGCATTGCATTCCCCTTACACTTGAACTTTTACATAACTTTACAAATAACTAATCTAATGACTCGAATTAAGATAATTGAAAAACTTGGAGTACTTTTTAAAACATTTAGCACATATGGGGGTAATAATGTTGTTCTTCCCCATTACTCCATTACACTAGTACTTTACCCATGAGTCCCAATCGTCCCAAAACAATATGTACAAGGATATGACTCGACTTAGCAACCATGTAATCAACTAGATAATTAACTTGGGTTTAAACAAATGTTGTAACAATAATGCACTAAAAATGAGTGCATACAAGGTAGGCTAAGGCGATTTGGGTGTACATTTTAGTGGGGTGTAACAAATTCTTCCTTTAAGTAAAATGCTTAAAGGTCGAAACGAAAAGATAGGCTCTGAGGGGTGTACTAGGGGTATCGTGTACTAAAAATGAGTACAACGCAAAGGGTGTGGGAGAATTACTTGACCAATGTAGCCAAAGTAATTATAACAAAAACACAGGTGTAAAACAATGGGTTAATCCTAATGCCTCTTATCATGTAGTAAATCTAACTACACGAATGTAGTCTCACTTGTGGCCTCGGAATGGTCCTAACGCAAGTTCTAGAATCTAAGTGCTACCGGTACACACATCATAGCATAAATGCTTTTCCTACCAATTCTAGGGGCGAACCTCACATATTTGGGGGTGGAAAATTTTTTAGTGGTACGGTTTTTGTGCTAGTCATATAACTCCTATCCGTGAGACGCTCATTAAGATCAAAGTTTCACTCCTATATGTTGTAAAAAATTTTAAATTTGGCACTAAAATTACCCTAACAGGTATTTATCTCAGTTTTATTACACATCTATTATTAAACAAACAAAAATCAAGCGCAATGGCATTCTCTAAAATCGTACTTTTACCCCCCCTTACACTTAAGATGAACATTGTCCCCAATGTTCAAATAACAAGATGTAAAAGTAAATAAGGTAAAAGAATGAAATCAAATACTCCCCTGATTCGCTCGGTGGATAATGAAATTACACGGTTAAATCTTCCTCCAAAGTAATGTAGAAGCTCCATGACTAATGCATCGCCACAAGCTTGATTCAAAACATTTCCTTGTCCAAAATAACCTGTTAAACCTGAGAAAACAAACACGAAAACCTGCATAACATCGGCGGGAAAAATCTATATATAAGGATATAATGCTTGTGGAATGATAATTTTGCAGATTCCTGGAGATTATAAGTTGGAGATTTTAATAAAAACTTTTCTAAAAACAAAACTTTCAAAATTTCTGAAAATTAAATCTGACGCCGTCAGGTTATGAACCCTGACGCCGTCAGAAATGACCTGACAAAAATTTTCATTTTAAGTTTCCGGAAAATTTCTGGAAAAACCTTTACCTTACTTCCTGGAATTCCTGCAAAACATCATTATGACTCGATACAAGCATTTGACTCAAACACACACTAATATGTATGTTAATTTATTATTATTACGATTCATGTTAATTTGTGTTCTAATAAACCGATTTAGATTTCCCTTACACTTATCTTTTGCAAAATACCTTTATATGTAGTTAAGACGAAGTTAAAAACAAAATAAAGCATTTTCACAAATTACTTTTGAACATGAATCAATAATGATAAAAATTAAACACACATACGGAAACAAATAAAAACAAACAAACAAATAAATAAGCACACAAAGCAAATAAAATAAATAAAGCTTGGGTTGCCTCCCAAGAAGCGCTTTTCTTTATTAACGAGTCTTGTAGCTAGACTCAAAGTCACGCTACCTAGTATCGCTTATGCTCACGTACCCGAGTGTGAGCCATCTAATTGTTGCCTCATCTTTCTTGTATTCATCATTTAGCTCCAAACATCCATGATAGTATCTTTTATTTTTCTCATGTGGATATTTGAGCCCCTTCCTCTTATCATTCTCACTTAACAAGTCGATAGGCATAATTCTATTGCAAGATTCAATGGGGTAGTTCTTAAACCTAGGATGTGCTCGGGGCATTTGATAGACAAAATCTTCATCCTCATCCGAGAATGTAATTAACCCGTCCACAAGTTTTTCGTCAAGGTTGGTCAACCTTTTGAAGGGTTCTCCAAAAATGACTTGGGTTAATTTGTTATCAATGAATTCTCCTAAGTTCTCCATAACCATAAAATCCACCAAATACACAAAACTTCCAACGAATACGTGTAGTGGCTTAGTCCTAGCAACGATGTTATCACCTTGATATTCTAGCTCATCTACCATGATTTTATTATAATTAGCGCGAGAGATAATGTTCATAGGCAAAGATGAGTTAAGATAAGCATAAAAATCATGATAACCAATCTTACACGGAAATTGCATGTTAAAGAGGCTATCCTTTTCGATCTTAGTCCTAGGGTCAACATACTTAAAGGGGTCAATTTCCTCTTTTCCCCATTCCTCGTTAACTACTTCTCCATCATCAGCATCCTCATCGGAGTCTGAATAGTAAAATGGACTAACATAGTCAATCTCATGGTCAGACTCCTCCATCTCAGAATTGTTACCAAAGTGGTGGTTGGGTGAAAGGTTGTTGTTTGCTACTATGGGGGCGGGAACGGGTAGTTGAAAATTTGCACGGCGAAAAACACGAATAACAGGGATCAAATGACCAATGTTACTCATGAGGTAAGTGGAAGGTATCACAAACAAAAGTACAAAGAAATAAGATAGACTAAAGAAAACCTAGAAAAAATAAAATAAAAATCTCACTAGAAAGGAATCTAGTGAGTAGACCTAATAGAAATAAAAATTCAACCTAAACAATAACTATTCCCCGGCAGCGGCGCCAAAAACTTGATGCGTGGGTTTTGCAACCTTACAACAGGTTTTACCTCTCGAGGGATCTCAAGAGGCTTACAACCCCACCAGGCAGTGTACCTGACCGATGTAGTATAGTGTAGTGGTAAGTACGGGGGATTGATCGTTCTCCACAGGGAATAGTGTTCGTTAGGTATGAAAGACTACTCTAATAGGTCTAAGGGTTGAGGAAGATTCTTTTTTATGTTTTTATATTTTTATGAAAGCAAGTAAAATCTCGGTTTTGAAAGAGTGGGCGGAATTAGTTGCTAGTCAACTAACCCAAAATTACTACGGATGCAAATAAAATAAAATAACAAAAATGAAAATGTGGAGAGAAACTTATGTGTAGAGAAATGTGTTTACTTAGATTTCCTTACTCCCTAACTATCTTTTACCGGTTAATTAGTGTGTATTAGTCGCGTGGATGACGGGTGTATTCCTTAATACCATTCGTGGGGTGGCGTACTTACTTCCCCAACTCTACAAGCTCCTACTTCACTCCTATGTCGAGCCGGCTAGGAAGCTCCTAACATGGGATCACTAGAATTCGCTTGTGCATTAAATACAACCATAAAAACCTTTAGTACGCGTTTGGTTCATGTTTCTTAAGACGTTCAAGCAAGTTACCGAATAGGAAGTTAGCCAGTTTTCTTAAGCCTAACATAGATAAACAATCATCCAATACAACTAATAACACACTAATAACCAATAATCAATAGCTAGGTTTCATTAGATCTAAGCAAACACAAGATAAATTTAGCCTAACATGTTAAACAAAAGACAAGAATAAGATAGAATCAAACAACACATAGACATATTGAATGATTAATTGATAACTTATCTTCAATGTAACATGGAAGATCTCAAGGCAAAAAGCCTTGAAAAAGTGGCTAAAATCGTCTTAGGGTTTTCTCCCAAAATTCCACACACTAAGCTCTCTCTAATGACAAAAAATTAGAAAACTATATATAGACTTTTGCATCTGACGGCGTCACCTTATGGAGTGTGACGCCGTCACCTCGCCGCTTCTAGGGTTCCCGGATGACCTTCTTGACGCCGTCCCTCTTTAGCTCTTCCAAAATCCATTCTGGCTTATCAAGGCTTGACGCCGTCAGAACTTGTACATGACGCCGTCCCTCTTTGATTTAAGCCGTGACGCCCTTGATCAAGTTAAAGCGTGACGCCGTCAGAATTCACATGCTATTTTCACTGGCTTATCATGAGTAAATTTCACGTCCAACTTTTCTTGCCAAGGCATGACGCCGTCCAGGGTAAATTGTGACGCCGTCAAAGGTAACTTTCAGCCGATTTTTGAGACTTTGTCGTTTTCTTCACTTTTATGCTCCAAAAACGTCCAAAATGCCTCCTTTTCCAGATTTCTCCTCAAAAGTACCTAAAATGACAAAAGGAACGATTTAGGCAATATTTGATCAAATAAATACGATTTAAGGCTTAAATGACCCCTTAAAAGCGGTACACTTTTCGCTTCATCATATTTCATACCAAAAACTAATGATCTAAAACGAATATGCCCTCGTCATCCGAGCACGTACAGTTAAAATAATCGTCTAGGTCTTCTAAAGACAGGTTCATATCTTGTGTAACATCAAATTCAAACACATCATAAGTTTCATCATTATTATCTCCATACTTATGCATCCTATGTGGTGTGAAGCCAACAACAGACAGGTTCCTATCTTGTTGGTCCTGAACATAAAAAACTTGTCTTGCTTGACTAGGTAATATGAAGGGTTCAGACCGTTGACCAAGCCTATCAAAGTTAACCACTGTGAATCCTAAATCATCTTTTTTTACTCCACGATTATCTACCCACTCACACATGAAAACAGGAACCGTAAATGTACGATAATCAAGATCCCATATTTTCCAATATATGACCGAAGTAGGTAACAGCGCCGTACACCGGATTGGAGTCTTTTGCACTAGCAATCTGCATAGTATTTGCAACTATAGATACTCCACTACCTTGAGTGGTTTTAGATTCATCACGCTCTTTTGTATGGAATTGATACTCATTTACGGCAAACCCGGTATATTTACTAACAGCAAAATCAGGGCCTTTTGCCAACCAACGAACACTATCACCGGTATTTTCCCCGTTAGCCAAACGCTTTTCAACCTCTTTCTTAAACCAGTCAATAAACGTCCGACTATGTTGGCTCTGCAACCATGTATTATTTCGATGCGGGTTAAGATCCTTCAGTTCTAACATATGCTGGTTTATGTATGGTTCAACATCGGCGGTGTTTCCTAATACATAAAGATGAGCTTGATCAAGTAGCTTAGAATCCACAACACAGATGGTAGCCTGCGATAAAGGTTTACCAGTGCGGTTTCTTTCATCAGCACGATCATGAGGATTGCCAATTGATTTCATGTTTTCCAAGGAATCGGAACAGAATTCTAATGCTTCCTCTGCCACATAACATTCTGCCATGCAGCCCTCGGGTCGATAATGATTTCGTACATAACCTTTTAGTGTTTTCATGTACCTCTCAAACGGATACATCCACCTAAAGTGGACTGGGCCACATAACCTCACCTCTCTGACTAAATGCACTATCAAGTGAATCATGACATCGAAAAACGAAGGCGGAAAATACTTCTCTAGTAAACACAAAGTTACTACGATGTCACTTTGCAGCTTGCCTAGCTTACTAACATCAACTACTTTACTACACAGCTCGTTGAAGAAGTGACACAAGCTTATAATAGTCTTCCTAACTTTCACGTCTAACACCCCCTTTATTGCAAAAGGAAGAATCTGTTGCATTAGTACGTGACAGTCATTGGACTTCAATCCATTCATCTTCGAATTATCATCGGACACGAGATTCTTGAAATTGGAGGAATACCCATCAGGACTTTTATGTTAGACAACGTGTCATAAAACATGCGTTTCTCCTCGCTATTTAATGTGTATATGGCAGGCGGCAGATAATGACCCTTCCCTTTTGGTTGACTTATTAACTCAGTCTTAATCCCTAACTCTTCGAGATCTTGTCTTGCCTTTAAACCGTCCTTCGTCTTGCCTTGCAAATTCAGTAACGTCCCATAAACACTCTCACATACATTCTTTTCTATATGCATAACATCTAACTGATGACGAACAAGCAAATGCTTCCAGTACTCTAGTTCAAAAAAGATTGATTTTTTACGCCAAACTTTCGATCTCGCATCAATAGTTTCTTTTTTCTTTTTTGGCCTTCTCTGCTAACGTGGCATTTTCTTCTTTGATTTATTCTTCTTCAACGCCCTCCAGATAACTTCCTTCTTTGCCTTTTTCTCCTTCCCCCATTTAGTCGTAAAACCTTCCAGATAGTCGTAAACTTCTTCACCCGATCTCGGTTTTTTCATCACACCGCTCTCTGGTTCATTATTGAAATCTTTTCTTCTTTTGCGAAAAGGATGTGTAAGTGGGAGGAATCTTCTATGCCCGAGGAAGCATACTTTTTTGGATTTTGCCAACCACTGTGAGTAGGTATCCTCTGAGCATACTGGACACGCGTTATAACCTTTGGTAACACACCCCGACAGGTCACCATACGCGGGAAAGTTATTTATAGTCCAAAGTAAGACTGCTTTTAGATTGAAGAACTGTTTCTTATAAGCATCATACGTCTTAACGCCAGGTTTCCACAACTCTTTCAGATCCTTTATTAGTGGTGCCAAGTAGACATCAATACTGTTACCAGGTTGCCTTGGACCTGATATCAGTAGAGTCAACATCATGAACTTTCTTGACATACACAAATAAGAAGGCAGATTGTATGTTGCTAGGGTAACCGGCCAACAACTATACTTTGCACTTAATGACTTATGAGGGTTTATACCATCCGCGGACAAGGTTAATCTCAGATTCCTATCTTCCTTTCCAAATTCTTTCCAGTACTTGTCGTCAACAAGCTTCCAAGATGGGGAATCACAAGGATGTCTTAGCTTGCCATCACTGACCCGACCTTGCGCGTGCCAAGTTAGGTCATGTGCGGTTTCTGGTGACAAGAACATTCTTCTAAATCTAGGAATGGGCGGGAAATACCAAACAACTTTTCTCGGCACCTTCTTGCTATTCTCCTTCCACCGAGAAGTGCCACAAGTTGGACATTGAGAAGCATCCTTGTGCTCATCCCAGAACAAGACACAATCATTCTCACAAGCATGATACTTAATGTATTCTATGCTTATTCCTTTTAGCAACTTCTTGGCCTCGTATATCGACTTAGGGATTGTATTATTTGAAGGCAAAACATCATTTAGCTCGCCCAATAAAGCATCAAAGCTTGTATCAGACCAGCCAAATTGACCTTCAAATGTTGGAATTTTCAGCAATCCATTTAGTGCATTATACTTAGACCCTTCATACAGTGGCTTGTCGCATTCTTCGAGAAGTGACTTCAATAAATTAGGTTCATTCTCTGCATATGTGAAGGCGTCATGTAGCATCTCCTTTGTGTAATCGAACTCGGGAGGTCTAGACTCATTAAGGCATTGAGCTTCATCCTTAGATGAATTTTCTCCGTGGAAGGTCCAATCAATATAATTCTCATTGAAACCGTGTTTAAACAGGTGATAACGCACTGTTTTTTATGGTACTGTGACACAAATTGATACAATTTACACAAGGACACGGAATGGCATCGGAATTTGGGTTATTGCATTGTGAAAACTCTAAAAAGGCATTCACACCTTCCTCGTATGCGATTGATAATCTATCAGACAAAATCCAAGATTTATCCATTACCTAAAAATTCTAAAACAGAAAACATCTCGTGTAAGTGTCGAGTCTGATACCAACCTTATTAAACTAAAACAGAAAAAGATAACTACCTAGTAAACTATACATGTTAAACAAGAACACCAGCTTACAAATCATTTACAGTTAAAGTTTACTCTATTAAACTATACATGTTACATTATTTACAGTTAACTTACATGAGGCCTATAAAATATTATTCACAAACACCAAAAAATATTATCTTACATCATAGTAACATTTTCACAAACACCTGGTGTGCTACATTAGGGCATACCTTTCAAACTGATGATACAAAAACTGATACAAATGTTAAAGTTTACTCTATTAAACTATAAATGTTATCTTGCAACCAAAAAATAATGATACAAAAACTGATACAAAAACCTAGTTACATTTTCACAAACACCTGGTGTGCTACATTAAAAATCAATAAATTGATTTTATAACCTAAATAAAACTCTACAACTACATTAAAACAGAAAACATAAAACTCTCAAACAAACAAATTAGGGCATACCTTTCAAACTGATGTCGAGTGTTTTGAGAGTTTTGAGAGGGGTTTGAGATGGGAAATTAGGGCAAGTTAGGGCAAATTACGGCATACCTTTCAAAATTAGGGCAAATTAGGGCAAACTGATGTCGAGTGTTTTGAGAGTTTTGAGAGGGGTTTGAGATGGGAAATTAGGGCGGGAGTGTTTTGAGAGTTTTGAGAGGGGTTTGATACGGTTTTGAGAGTTTGAGAGGGAAGTGTTGAGCGGGAAGTGTTTTGGCCAAAAAAAACAATGGGTTTTGATGAAGCAGATGGGAAAAAAAAACATAGATGACCCCTATTTAGGACGAAGCAAAACGAGCGTCATCTAGCAGGCTAAATTTTAACTGATTATGACCCTATGTTATGATGCTTTTTAAAACGAGTCATCCCCAATAAAAAATTTACTCGTTATGACTCTTATTTTATGACTTTGCTATTTGCGCGTCATCTTGTAGTGTGCGTCATAAAATGCGAGTCAAGGATAGCTGTATTTCTAGTAGTGAAAGCTCTTGATGAAGGTTAATCTAGCAAGAATTATATTAGGAAGTTCCTTAGGGCTCTACATCCTAAATGGAGAGCAAAGGTTACCGCCATTGAAGAGTCAAAGGACTTGGCGATGTTGTCACTCGATGAACTTATAGGAAACTTGAAAGTTCACGAGATGATAATTAAGAAAGACTCCGATATAGTCAAAGGCAAAAGCGAGAGAGTTAGATCTCTAGCGTTGAAAGCCAAGAAGGAGTCTAGTGATGAGGAATGTTCGAGTTCCGATAGTGAAGATGAGGAATATGCATTAGCGGTTAGGGACTTTAAAAAGTTCTTTAGGATAAGAGGTAGGTTCGTTAGGCAACCTCGTGATGAGAAGAAGACATCACAAAAGAACCATGCTGAAAAGAAAGGGACAAGTGATAGGAAATGCTTTAGATGCGGAGATCCTAATCACCTCATAGGAGAGTGTCCCAAGCCACCGAAAGTCAACAACCAACGAGCTCTCATAGGAGGCTCCTGGAATGATAGCGGTGATGATGAAGAAAAGAAGCCCAAGGACGAAACATGTCTAATGGCTCATGCTTCTAATGAGATATGCTTAGGAATTGACTTGGAGCCTGACGAATGGGTCAAGGATAGTGGATGCACTAACCACATGACGGGAAACCGAAGTTTATTCTCATCATACAAGGCATACAACAGAGGTAATGTCACTTTCGGTAGCAAACTTAAGGGCAACATTATAGGCAAAGGTACGATTACTCAAGACTCTCTTATTATTAGAAATGTTGAGCACGTAGATAACTTAGGTTTTAACTTACTTAGCATTAGTCAAATGGTAGATAATAAGTGTAGAGTCATATTCTCTAAAGAGGGTAGTAAGATTATTAAGAATGGGAAAACCATAGGCAGAGGAGTTAGGAAAAATGGTTTATTTGTCATGAAGATAGGAAATAAGCCTGAAGATAAGATTTGTCTAGCAACTATAGATGATCATACCACCCTGTGGCATAGGAGACTAGGTCATGCCAATATGCGTCTTATACAATCATTGGCATCTAAGGAACTAGTTAGAAACCTACCTAAGATTAAGTTCGACACACACTTTTGTGACGCTTGTAAAGTTGGAAAACAAGCTCATTCTAGTCACAAAGCTAAGAATATGGTCTCGACCTCTAGATGCCTAGGACTACTTCACATGGACTTATTCGGTCCATCCGCCGTACGGAGCTATGGAGGAAATCTCTACACCTTAGTAATAGTTGATGACTACTCTAGGTATACTTGGACTAGATTTCTTAAGAATAAGACACAAGCTTTTGAGGAATTTGAAATCTTTAGTAAGAAAGTCCAAAATCAACTAGGATGTACAATAGTTTCTATTAGGACGGATCATGGTCGGGAATTTGATAATGAAGTGCAATTTGGAGTATATTGTGATGCTAATGGTATTACTTACAATTTCTCGGCTCCACGCACTCCTCAATCAAATGGGGTAGTTGAGCGGAAAAATCGTACTCTACAAGAAATGAGTAGAACGATGTTGAATGAACAATCAATTCCGCAAAAGTTTTGGTGTAATGCGGTGGACACCTCAACTTACATTCTAAATAGGATTCTAATTAGACCTATCCTAGGAAAAACCCCATATGAAATCATGAAAGGAAGAAAATGTAAGATCCTACAAAAATCCGTTACGATAATCTTTGTTAATTAATAATAACCTCGACTTCCCGTCTAACGAAGCCCAATTTTACGGGGAAATTTAAATTTTTTTTAATATACTATGCTCACGACCAGCACAAGATTAAGATAAGCCTACATATTTTATATGAACTATTTTCACTTTGATATTTTTATTTTTATACTCTTTACATAGTATGAATATTCAAACCTATTAGATTTTATTATCATATACGTTCTCCGTTAAACTTAACACACGTCTAATATAATTAGTTAGAGTATATTAATAAACTTTGTATATTTTTATAAACGTTATATTTTTACGTTAAACCGGTCTCAAATTTCGTAATTTAAGGAATTAATGTTAGTAATTACTGAGATCAAACTGCATCTTAAACTATTAAAATATGTGTGTATAATTCTTCCACAAAGCTCATGCAATCATGCAATCTTTCCTGTGTACGTGTATGGATTTTCCATAATACAATATTTTATATGTAAGTATGACATGCAAATTACACCATGTGTGTGTACGTGTTTAATTTTCCTATCACAAGCTCTATATTAGCGTGTAGGATCTTGAGCCATAAAATATAACAAATTTATATGTTAACGTGTAGTATATTTTAAGTTTTAACCATAAAACGCAACTACAAACATATATACATACGTGTATAACTTAAATTCCACATTTCAAAGCCAACTTGCCATTTCATGTAGCAATATATGTAACATATAGTGTACGTGGGATACTGATACATACAAACACATACACTTTTCTTCTAGCTCATTACCTTCCAGTTCCACACCTATTCATACGAAAACAAACATGCAAACTCCTTTTTCTTTTTCCTTTCTGACGCTCGTACAAGTGCACCTCCTTTATTTTTTGGTTCCTGTCGTGTAAAGAAGAGAAGAAGGAAGAAGAACAAGAGCAACGAACCCATCCTTTCGCTCCTGATCAACACCATACTAATAACCTCGACTCATCTATATATTTTTCGGTCCCTTTTCATCCTTTAAACACACTCAACTCACTCCACAAAAACACTTCAATTTCTTCTCTTGGTCACTGCTTACTGTCGAAGAGCTCCAGGATCACCACAAGAGTTTGCTAGTACGTACAAGTCATCACCAAGGCCTCACTCGAGACTCTAGTGCACCATCAGGCAAGCCACCAAGTTCTCACCCCCTCCTCGTTCACAGCAGTCGAAGCGACCCACCTTTCATAAGGTGTTGTAAGTCACTCTCACCCTCACTTAGTTATATTTGGATATTCTTGAACACATTATACGTATCATACACACCAACTCTCTAAATCCATTCTTCATGTCGCACAATATTTTTAATCTATAAGATGTTTTGGTTATACGTACATATCACACAAGTCACGTATATGTTTCGTAGTTCTCGTTAAGATTTTGATCACACAAACACACTCATCACCTATGCCTCGACATAACTAAAGAAATGGTTATATGTATTCGTTAAACATTCACATAGATAGCGACCTAGATAAAAATGGAAATACGTAGGCATTACACACTTAACATATCTTATTGATACCAAGAATCACACGTTTTTCTTTTTAGTCACAACATTCTAAAGACTCTTTTAAACATCTCATTTCAAATCATTATATAGAACCGAGTTTTCTTATACGTTTAATACCCGGACTTTTAACGAACCCAATAAGCCAATCCAAATAAGCCAACAAATAAACCCATTAAATCTATTTTTAGAATCCTTTTAAAAGCCCAAGTCGAAGCCCAAAATACTTTTTAAACCAACGGACCGTTATCTCTTAACGGGCCTTAAATGTTTTCTTCAAAAAGCCCATTAAGCCAAAATAAACTATTTTCTGAAATAAGCAGTTTAAATAAGTTGTAATAAACCTAAATAAGTTATAGAAATTTTCAGAATATTTTTCCCGTCATTTTTATGCAAAAAGGACTAAAAATGTAACGCGATCTAACCGGAAGGACCAAAACTGCCAAACCGTGAAACCCATGGACTGAAGCTGTGAAAACAGTTTATAAAGGACTTAAATTGACATACCCTTGAACTCCGAGCCTTATATGGACATATGGACAAGATTTGGACTATTATGGACTTTGGACTTAACCGAGGACTAACGACGCAACGCAACCACAGTTAGACTAAGAAGTGTAAAATCTAAAAAGGACAAGGATTTATTTAACTTTACTTGACATTCTTATTTATTTTCCATTTTTCACCCTTCATTACATATGCATTTTTCATTATAAGTTATGCATTATTTATAGTTTCGCTATTAGAAATATTAGCGACCTCACTTGCATATTATTTCATCATATTTCGAGAAAGTAATATTTTGGGTCGTTTGAGATAAGAACCGAGATAAAATTTTAGGTATATTATATTTTTAACTTGAGGCATTTTAAGCATATCACACACTCACCGATCAAATCATTATACGATTTACCCTTTCCACATTCGTTATTAGTCGTAAGTTAGACTCTTAGACTTCGTTTATATTCAGGTCTAGTATTGAAGAAGTTTTCGTGACCGTTTACTTGCTCTTGTAATTTCGTCTTGCCGAATACGCTCCAGGTGAGTCGTGGCCCCTACTTTTCACACTTGTTTTTAATAATTCTTTTGGGGGAGATACATGCTTTAACTGTTTTATATTACTTGAAATCTCTTATGATTTACTCGAAATTATCAATTATGCTTTACCTATTGAAATCATGCTTGAAAAGAATACATGCTCAATATATGTGCAAATTGTCTGTTTAGCTTAAACACGGAACTTGAAACATAACATCTCTGAACTACTTGATGTAACATGATACTGAGGCTTACTGTATGCATTCATGTGACAAATGAATGAACTGTTACTTATTATAATATTTCTATATTCCACTGGAAATAATTGCCAAGATCAGAATACGTGTATTTTATGAACCTTTAGACCTATATTGCCTAAGCACACCTTATTGCCAAAAAGTCCCTTTATCATGAGCCATTAATCACTGCGGTGAGCGCGAATATAGCAACAGCTTCGAAACCTGTTGGAGGACTGACAACCTATCCCACTAATACTGTGACGGAATGCTTAATCGCTAGTCGTATTAGTCGCGATGCGCTATATTTGAGAAAAATAGGAAGTGGCAAATCACCTATTACACGAGGGCATAAACTTTCGTCATTAATTTGGTGAACACTCCGTTTTACGGTACTCTGTTAACGTTTTGCGTGTCATGAGGCTTAGGGCAATATAACTTTATGAATATATGAATGTTTCATATATATCCTAGGATACAGCTGTATTAGAAGACCACCACTTTTCTTCAGACTTTAGACTATTATTACTTTACGTGATATGATTATGAATCTCGTACTTGAACTTTAACTATTATCATATGTGAATTAAATTGAGAATTCTATAAAGACAACTAAAAGGGCTTAGTATATCGTTACTTACAAAAGTTTATCCAATATATTCATTTCGAGCGTATATCAACGTAGCTCATATTCATCAATAATCTGAAACTTATGATCGTTTGAGGTCATACATGAATTACTTGTGAATTTTATCCAACGCGACTTGTTATTTAATGAAGAACTACTATTTATATCAACAATCAGTATACACCTTTCAAATAAAGTTATTTTCTATAAACTCCACGAACTCACCAACCATTGTGTTGACATTTTAAGCATGTTTATCTCAGGTAATTAACGGAGCAGGACAAGACACGGAACGGGCATCTTTTACTCTGATAACTTAAACGGTGTAAAATCAAATATGTCATTCTCTCCAAATTATCATATCTTTTATGGGATTTTCAAATCAAATGAATTACCTTCGTATCAAAAACATTTTTTTTTTAAATGACATATAACTTTCAATACGCCTTTCCGGGCCGTTTTTTGAAATTTAAACTTCGATCCTCACCGTAACACCCAAATTACTTTTCCGCTGCCACAAACCAAATTTGGGGGTGTTACAGTTTGGTATCAGAGCCTATGGTTATAGAGAATCAAACGTTTTAAAGCATCAAACTATAACCACATTTTCAAAATAAATGATTTTACACCTTATCATCTTATGCCTTCCGTGTCCGCAGACTGCCGTGCTCAATACATTACCTATTAAGATTATTTGTACTAATCTTTACATGCTTAATGTTTATTCTTCACACATTACACACTGTATTATTTCACACTTGACGTTACAACTTTAACGTATAAATACTCATAATTATTATTTTCAATTGCTACAGTAACATGACTTCTCTACCCGTTGACATCGCTAAGACAACCCCTCCTACTACCCATGTATCGCCTAGCTATCATATTATACCAAATACTGAAGATCCTTATGTACAAATGTCACAACCTCAACCTGACATAAAACTTACTCAAAACTCATCTTCGTCATCACCTACTCACTCCCCTCCACGTCATAAACTTAGGAGAGCAACTGAATCCTATTCAGATCCGATTGGTGGTCAACCAACATTTGAAATTGGACAAAGTTCACGTCAAGAAATGACCTGGGAAAACATCAACCTAAATTCTCCTCTACCAAATACCTCAGATTTCTCCATGCCAGATGTCCCAAACAATGTATCCCCACCCAAATCTCCTGACTACAATGTAGACACCCGAGACTCTATATGGATTCGCCTTCACCAACACACCAGCATACTAAACGCTCACTCTGAACAGTTAAAGGAGTTACATCCATTACGATTTGAATGGTTTGACCGTAACATTGATACCCTGTTCAAGAGGACCGATGCTGGGAGACGAGAAGTGTTTGGTTTAGGAGTGAATATTGGTAACATGAAGGACAACTATGAACAAGAACTTAGAAACCTGGATGCCAGAACCCGCTGTTTAGGTAGAGGCCATACTCAAACCCACGTTAGGATTGAAGACATTGAAAGAGTATTATGGTTAGCTAGAGACACAGCAAGAACCCAAAGCCAAAAGATTGCAGCCTTGGAAAGCATGTTAGCTAATCAGATGAATGCATGCCAAGAACGTTTCTCGGCTATGGAAGCTGCGCAACTGGATCTGGAGGCAGAAGTTAGACGTCTACGTCAGAGACGTAACTGATCTTAAGTATCGTTGTTGTACTAAATAAACCAAATAGTTTTGGTTAGTAGTTCATGTAGTTCCAATAATTCTGTAACTCTCAGGGCTTGTAATCGACTTTTAATGTATAATAGCTATCCTTCTGTTATACTTTTCTGTTGTAAACAAATTCCTCTCACCAAACCATACTATGATGCTGTAAGAGCAAAGAGCCATGCAAAATCTCATCCTTTGTTACCCTCTTAGGTAAACAAATAACGCTACATGAATCAATAAGACATTAATAAAAGATCTTGTACTGATTGTTTTGCAAAAATCAATCGAACAAGTTATTAGGATTATGTCAATTTTGATGATTGTATTCCAACTTATTATGACATTATCTTGATTATACACCACTAAACAATAAAACATAGAATTCCAAGAACAAATATTCTGAAGAGAAAGTTGTTGAATTTCAATTATTGTAGATAAATTCCACTGTTCCTTAACAATCGCATATCAAGAGTTGATTATTATTTTACGATGCTACCTAGACACATCGTATTTCTATGATCCTCAGTTGATTTGATTTCGTATTAAGACCACATTGTTAGCATTAACATACAAAATATCTTACTACTTGAATTATTCTAACGATAAAAATACTAAATCAACGTTTCGTGTAATGTTCATAGGGAATGGACAGCATGAACCACGTGGTGCCCACAACAATCATGACCCCTAAAACCATCGAGGAATTGGTGAACAAAATCGTTGAAGTAGTAATGGAAGTAACCTCAACAGTCCGCCTAAACGACAATGACATGACAAGCAAAGAAAGAAAGAAGTTTATACCTTGTAAGCATAACCATGAACGTTTCATGGGATGTAGGCCAGCATGCCTAAAGAAGTCAAGGACAACAACTAAACCAATCCGCACGTGTACCCAAAGAATTAGGCAGGATATTGCACTTAAGAAAAATAACCAAAAGCAAAGACATGAGGAGAAAAGACCCTTTACCCTCAACGAATGCGAGTTTCACAATGACGTTTGCACCCGCAATCATCTACAAGACCGCATTGACTACCTTCGCCAGCAAAGGCTCGGCTCAGAAATGGAAGAAAACTACGTCACCACCCCTACCAACCGAGACAACTACCGTGGAAATAAACCCCTGTGCCTAAAATGTAAGATGCATCACACCGGATATTGCACTGCAATATGCGGGAGGTGCAAGAGGACAGGCCACAAGACAAGTGACTGCAAAGTTATGGAAAGTAAGGAGCAGCATTCATCCATAAAATGCCACGGATGTGGTGCAATAGGGCATTACAAGAGCCATTGTCCAAACTACAATGCCAACTGGAAGGCCAAGATGGAGGCAAAAGAATGAAGACTCGTTAAGAAATCCCGGTAGAATCAAAGAATGATCTCTAGGTTAAGCAGATGAATGGATTCCTGCTGTAAAATAAATAAACTCTAGTTTAGGACTATCTAAGTTGTATTTCTGTTTGCATTTACCTTAGGTACGATGGATGTAACCTAAGTGTAAAAGTTATCTTTCTACCGTGTGAAAAATCTACCTTGTAATATTTCCATGATAATAAAAATCTACGTTTATTTCCATTTCCATTACACCTCCCTACTATTAACCGTTATGTAACAAATACACTAATAATACCTCAAGAATTTAATTAATTTTATCGTGATCAAATACTAAGTTGTTACCATATTGCAATGGAACCCCACTTAAAACCCAAGTATATATCCAAGATGTCCAAATGTTATCTTAGAAAATTTTGACTTATCCTCGAAAAATGAACAAAAATCTATATTATTATTTTTATCAGGAACAGCCTGACTTTGTGACAACATTATTATAACTGAAACAAATAAAACTCTTTGAAGAAACATAAATGCTGAACCAAGAGTTACATCATTTGGTCCTAAATTATACATAGCCTAGCTACCTATGTATAATTTAGGAAGAATCATGTTATAAATGGGACAGTTATCCTTTCAAAATTTTAATAACAATTTTCATTCCAACAACAGAATCTTGAGACAAAATAATTTGTTTATAAACTTTATTTTTTTTTAACCAACCCCAGTCAGATCCACACTCATCACACATTTCACTATTATACGAAGACAAGGAAATTACGAAAATCAGAAACTTTAAAAAAAAAAAAAAAAAAAAAAAAAAAAAAAAAAAAAAAAAAATTCACAACAATCTACGAAAAACACAAACAACATAAAGTTTTATTAGAGACCATGGAGGTTAATACATAACGAGATGATTAACATCTAAAGTGCAAACAGTACATAAAACACAACATAAAAACATACAACCTTCAACCGATTGGCCTATTATAGAAACAAACACCACCCCAACCCAGCCATAGCAAGACTCACCATAGGATGAAGTACCCTGATTATTCTGAACACACAAAAGCGAACCATTAAACACAACAACTTAACATAAACATAAACGAGAATTTATTCCGCATTACATCGACACACAACAAAGCTACATTTTAAGCGCCTACGCGCGACCTTCACTTCCAAAAATTATCCGCAAAAATCGCTAGGATTGTGAGGGGTACGATAACCAACAAATATCCGATCCAACCTCTGGTATCTTCGCCAGGAAGAAGAGCCAAACCAGCGACGACGAAAATGATGAACATGGCTGCAAATACTATGGCGATCGGTGGCATTTTTTTTTTGAGAAGAAGTTGAGTGAAGAAGATGAAATTTGAATGATGAGAATAATTGAAAAGGGTGAAAAGATAAAAAGGGAATAAAGTGGAGGAAAAAAGGAGAGAGTTAAATAGGAAAAGTAGGTAAAAATAGTACCCGCTATTTTACTATTCACTATCATTAAATTTCAAACCGCTATCATTAAAAGTCCCCTAGTCTCGACTGTTAGAACTCTAAACATTAAGTGTTAAGTGCTCCCTACTTTTGACTGTTAATTTCACTATTCGTGGCCTATGAATTCAATTATTGACCCAACTTTCGAATTTAATTCATTTAGTACGAATAAATCTAGTGAGAATCTCGCTTCTTTGATGTTCAAATAAGAAATATCTCGACAATCTCTTCCGTAAACTCTCACCTCAGGACATCATTTTTTTTTCATATACCTATCACGGACTGAACTTCGGGACGAAGTTCAAAATTGAGGGGTAGATACTGTAAGATCCTACAAAAATCCGTTACGATAATCTTTGTTAATTAATAATAACCTCGACTTCCCGTCTAACGAAGCCCAATTTTACGGGGAAATTTAATTTTTTTTTTAATATACTATGCTCACGACCAGCACAAGATTAAGATAAGCCTACATATTTTATATGAACTATTTTCACTTTGATATTTTTATTTTTATACTCTTTACATAGTATGAATATTCAAACCTATTAGATTTTATTATCATATACGTTCTCCGTTAAACTTAACACACGTCTAATATAATTAGTTAGAGTATATTAATAAACTTTGATATTTTTATAAACGTTATATTTTTACGTTAACCGGTCTCAAATTTCGTAATTTAAGGAATTAATGTTAGTAATTACTGAGATCAAACTGCATCTTAAACTATTAAAATATGTGTGTATAATTCTTCCACAAAGCTCATGCAATCATGCAATCTTTCCTGTGTACGTGTATGGATTTTCCATAATACAATATTTTATATGTAAGTATGACATGCAAATTACACCATGTGTGTGTACGTGTTTAATTTTCCTATCACAAGCTCTATATTAGCGTGTAGGATCTTGAGCCATAAAATATAACAAATTTATATGTTAACGTGTAGTATATTTTAAGTTTTAACCATAAAACGCAACTACAAACATATATACATACGTGTATAACTTAAATTCCACATTTCAAAGCCAACTTGCCATTTCATGTAGCAATATATGTAACATATAGTGTACGTGGGATACTGATACATACAAACACATACACTTTTCTTCTAGCTCATTACCTTCCAGTTCCACACCTATTCATACGAAAACAAACATGCAAACTCCTTTTTCTTTTTCCTTTCTGACGCTCGTACAAGTGCACCTCCTTTATTTTTTGGTTCCTGTCGTGTAAAGAAGAGAAGAAGGAAGAAGAACAAGAGCAACGAACCCATCCTTTCGCTCCTGATCAACACCATACTAATAACCTTGACTCATCTATATATTTTTCGGTCCCTTTTCATCCTTTAAACACACTCAACTCACTCCACAAAAACACTTCAATTTCTTCTCTTGGTCACTGCTTACTGTCGAAGAGCTCCAGGATCACCACAAGAGTTTGCTAGTACGTACAAGTCATCACCAAGGCCTCACTCGAGACTCTAGTGCACCATCAGGCAAGCCACCAAGTTCTCACCCCCTCCTCGTTCACAGCAGTCGAAGCGACCCACCTTTCATAAGGTGTTGTAAGTCACT
This sequence comes from Artemisia tridentata subsp. tridentata, assembly GCA_021014915.2. Classification (NCBI taxonomy): domain Eukaryota; kingdom Viridiplantae; phylum Streptophyta; class Magnoliopsida; order Asterales; family Asteraceae; genus Artemisia; species Artemisia tridentata. Next base: position 210,435,891 of record CP139509.1, read on the forward strand.
CTCACCCTCACTTAGTTATATTTGGATATTCTTGAACACGTTATACGTATCATACACACCAACTCTCTAAATCCATTCTTCATGTCGCACAATATTTTTAATCTATAAGATGTTTTGGTTATACGTACATATCACACAAGTCACGTATATGTTTCGTAGTTCTCGTTAAGATTTTGATCACACAAACACACTCATCACCTATGCCTCGACATAACTAAAGAAATGGTTATATGTATTCGTTAAACATTCACATAGATAGCGACCTAGATAAAAATGGAAATACGTAGGCATTACACACTTAACATATCTTATTGATACCAAGAATCACACGTTTTTCTTTTTAGTCACAACATTCTAAAGACTCTTTTAAACATCTCATTTCAAATCATTATATAGAACCGAGTTTTCTTATACGTTTAATACCCGGACTTTTAACGAACCCAATAAGCCAATCCAAATAAGCCAACAAATAAACCCATTAAATCTATTTTTAGAATCCTTTTAAAAGCCCAAGTCGAAGCCCAAAATACTTTTTAAACCAACGGACCGTTATCTCTTAACGGGCCTTAAATGTTTTCTTCAAAAAGCCCATTAAGCCAAAATAAACTATTTTCTGAAATAAGCAGTTTAAATAAGTTGTAATAAACCTAAATAAGTTATAGAAATTTTCAGAATATTTTTCCCGTCATTTTTATGCAAAAAGGACTAAAAATGTAACGCGATCTAACCGGAAGGACCAAAACTGCCAAACCGTGAAACCCATGGACTGAAGCTGTGAAAACAGTTTATAAAGGACTTAAATTGACATACCCTTGAACTCCGAGCCTTATATGGACATATGGACAAGATTTGGACTATTATGGACTTTGGACTTAACCGAGGACTAACGACGCAACGCAACCACAGTTAGACTAAGAAGTGTAAAATCTAAAAAGGACAAGGATTTATTTAACTTTACTTGACATTCTTATTTATTTTCCATTTTTCACCCTTCATTACATATGCATTTTTCATTATAAGTTATGCATTATTTATAGTTTCGCTATTAGAAATATTAGCGACCTCACTTGCATATTATTTCATCATATTTCGAGAAAGTAATATTTTGGGTCGTTTGAGATAAGAACCGAGATAAAATTTTAGGTATATTATTATTTTTAACTTGAGGCATTTTAAGCATATCACACACTCACCGATCAAATCATTATACGATTTACCCTTTCCACATTCGTTATTAGTCGTAAGTTAGACTCTTAGACTTCGTTTATATTCAGGTCTAGTATTGAAGAAGTTTTCGTGACCGTTTACTTGCTCTTGTAATTTCGTCTTGCCGAATACGCTCCAGGTGAGTCGTGGCCCCTACTTTTCACACTTGTTTTTAATAATTCTTTTGGGGGAGATACATGCTTTAACTGTTTTATATTACTTGAAATCTCTTATGATTTACTCGAAATTATCAATTATGCTTTACCTATTGAAATCATGCTTGAAAAGAATACATGCTCAATATATGTGCAAATTGTCTGTTTAGCTTAAACACGGAACTTGAAACATAACATCTCTGAACTACTTGATGTAACATGATACTGAGGCTTACTGTATGCATTCATGTGACAAATGAATGAACTGTTACTTATTATAATATTTCTATATTCCACTGGAAATAATTGCCAAGATCAGAATACGTGTATTTTATGAACCTTTAGACCTATATTGCCTAAGCACACCTTATTGCCAAAAAGTCCCTTTATCATGAGCCATTAATCACTGCGGTGAGCGCGAATATAGCAACAGCTTCGAAACCTGTTGGAGGACTGACAACCTATCCCACTAATACTGTGACGGAATGCTTAATCGCTAGTCGTATTAGTCGCGATGCGCTATATTTGAGAAAAATAGGAAGTGGCAAATCACCTATTACACGAGGGCATAAACTTTCGTCATTAATTTGGTGAACACTCCGTTTTACGGTACTCTGTTAACGTTTTGCGTGTCATGAGGCTTAGGGCAATATAACTTTATGAATATATGAATGTTTCATATATATCCTAGGATACAGCTGTATTAGAAGACCACCACTTTTCTTCAGACTTTAGACTATTATTACTTTACGTGATATGATTATGAATCTCGTACTTGAACTTTAACTATTATCATATGTGAATTAAATTGAGAATTCTATAAAGACAACTAAAAGGGCTTAGTATATTGTTACTTACAAAAGTTTATCCAATATATCATTTCGAGCGTATATCAACGTAGCTCATATTCATCAATAATCTGAAACTTATGATCGTTTGAGGTCATACATGAATTACTTGTGAATTTTATCCAACGCGACTTGTTATTTAATGAAGAACTACTATTTATATCAACAATCAGTATACACCTTTCAAATAAAGTTATTTTCTATAAACTCCACGAACTCACCAACCATTGTGTTGACATTTTAAGCATGTTTATCTCAGGTAATTAACGGAGCAGGACAAGACACGGAACGGGCATCTTTTACTCTGATAACTTAAACGGTGTAAAATCAAATATGTCATTCTCTCCAAATTATCATATCTTTTATGGGATTTTCAAATCAAATGAATTACCTTCGTATCAAAAACATTTTTTTTTTAAATGACATATAACTTTCAATACGCCTTTCCGGGCCGTTTTTTGAAATTTAAACTTCGATCCTCACCGTAACACCCAAATTACTTTTCCGCTGCCACAAACCAAATTTGGGGGTGTTACAGTTTGGTATCAGAGCCTATGGTTATAGAGAATCAAACGTTTTAAAGCATCAAACTATAACCACATTTTCAAAATAAATGATTTTACACCTTATCATCTTATGCCTTCCGTGTCCGCAGACTGCCGTGCTCAATACATTACCTATTAAGATTATTTGTACTAATCTTTACATGCTTAATGTTTATTCTTCACACATTACACACTGTATTATTTCACACTTGACGTTACAACTTTAACGTATAAATACTCATAATTATTATTTTCAATTGCTACAGTAACATGACTTCTCTACCCGTTGACATCGCTAAGACAACCCCTCCTACTACCCATGTATCGCCTAGCTATCATATTATACCAAATACTGAAGATCCTTATGTACAAATGTCACAACCTCAACCTGACATAAAACTTACTCAAAACTCATCTTCGTCATCACCTACTCACTCCCCTCCACGTCATAAACTTAGGAGAGCAACTGAATCCTATTCAGATCCGATTGGTGGTCAACCAACATTTGAAATTGGACAAAGTTCACGTCAAGAAATGACCTGGGAAAACATCAACCTAAATTCTCCTCTACCAAATACCTCAGATTTCTCCATGCCAGATGTCCCAAACAATGTATCCCCACCCAAATCTCCTGACTACAATGTAGACACCCGAGACTCTATATGGATTCGCCTTCACCAACACACCAGCATACTAAACGCTCACTCTGAACAGTTAAAGGAGTTACATCCATTACGATTTGAATGGTTTGACCGTAACATTGATACCCTGTTCAAGAGGACCGATGCTGGGAGACGAGAAGTGTTTGGTTTAGGAGTGAATATTGGTAACATGAAGGACAACTATGAACAAGAACTTAGAAACCTGGATGCCAGAACCCGCTGTTTAGGTAGAGGCCATACTCAAACCCACGTTAGGATTGAAGACATTGAAAGAGTATTATGGTTAGCTAGAGACACAGCAAGAACCCAAAGCCAAAAGATTGCAGCCTTGGAAAGCATGTTAGCTAATCAGATGAATGCATGCCAAGAACGTTTCTCGGCTATGGAAGCTGCGCAACTGGATCTGGAGGCAGAAGTTAGACGTCTACGTCAGAGACGTAACTGATCTTAAGTATCGTTGTTGTACTAAATAAACCAAATAGTTTTGGTTAGTAGTTCATGTAGTTCCAATAATTCTGTAACTCTCAGGGCTTGTAATCGACTTTTAATGTATAATAGCTATCCTTCTGTTATACTTTTCTGTTGTAAACAAATTCCTCTCACCAAACCATACTATGATGCTGTAAGAGCAAAGAGCCATGCAAAATCTCATCCTTTGTTACCCTCTTAGGTAAACAAATAACGCTACATGAATCAATAAGACATTAATAAAAGATCTTGTACTGATTGTTTTGCAAAAATCAATCGAACAAGTTATTAGGATTATGTCAATTTTGATGATTGTATTCCAACTTATTATGACATTATCTTGATTATACACCACTAAACAATAAAACATAGAATTCCAAGAACAAATATTCTGAAGAGAAAGTTGTTGAATTTCAATTATTGTAGATAAATTCCACTGTTCCTTAACAATCGCATATCAAGAGTTGATTATTATTTTACGATGCTACCTAGACACATCGTATTTCTATGATCCTCAGTTGATTTGATTTCGTATTAAGACCACATTGTTAGCATTAACATACAAAATATCTTACTACTTGAATTATTCTAACGATAAAAATACTAAATCAACGTTTCGTGTAATGTTCATAGGGAATGGACAGCATGAACCACGTGGTGCCCACAACAATCATGACCCCTAAAACCATCGAGGAATTGGTGAACAAAATCGTTGAAGTAGTAATGGAAGTAACCTCAACAGTCCGCCTAAACGACAATGACATGACAAGCAAAGAAAGAAAGAAGTTTATACCTTGTAAGCATAACCATGAACGTTTCATGGGATGTAGGCCAGCATGCCTAAAGAAGTCAAGGACAACAACTAAACCAATCCGCACGTGTACCCAAAGAATTAGGCAGGATATTGCACTTAAGAAAAATAACCAAAAGCAAAGACATGAGGAGAAAAGACCCTTTACCCTCAACGAATGCGAGTTTCACAATGACGTTTGCACCCGCAATCATCTACAAGACCGCATTGACTACCTTCGCCAGCAAAGGCTCGGCTCAGAAATGGAAGAAAACTACGTCACCACCCCTACCAACCGAGACAACTACCGTGGAAATAAACCCCTGTGCCTAAAATGTAAGATGCATCACACCGGATATTGCACTGCAATATGCGGGAGGTGCAAGAGGACAGGCCACAAGACAAGTGACTGCAAAGTTATGGAAAGTAAGGAGCAGCATTCATCCATAAAATGCCACGGATGTGGTGCAATAGGGCATTACAAGAGCCATTGTCCAAACTACAATGCCAACTGGAAGGCCAAGATGGAGGCAAAAGAATGAAGACTCGTTAAGAAATCCCGGTAGAATCAAAGAATGATCTCTAGGTTAAGCAGATGAATGGATTCCTGCTGTAAAATAAATAAACTCTAGTTTAGGACTATCTAAGTTGTATTTCTGTTTGCATTTACCTTAGGTACGATGGATGTAACCTAAGTGTAAAAGTTATCTTTCTACCGTGTGAAAAATCTACCTTGTAATATTTCCATGATAATAAAAATCTACGTTTATTTCCATTTCCATTACACCTCCCTACTATTAACCGTTATGTAACAAATACACTAATAATACCTCAAGAATTTAATTAATTTTATCGTGATCAAATACTAAGTTGTTACCATATTGCAATGGAACCCCACTTAAAACCCAAGTATATATCCAAGATGTCCAAATGTTATCTTAGAAAATTTTGACTTATCCTCGAAAAATGAACAAAAATCTATATTATTATTTTTATCAGGAACAGCCTGACTTTGTGACAACATTATTATAACTGAAACAAATAAAACTCTTTGAAGAAACATAAATGCTGAACCAAGAGTTACATCATTTGGTCCTAAATTATACATAGCCTAGCTACCTATGTATAATTTAGGAAGAATCATGTTATAAATGGGACAGTTATCCTTTCAAAATTTTAATAACAATTTTCATTCCAACAACAGAATCTTGAGACAAAATAATTTGTTTATAAACTTTATTTTTTTTTAACCAACCCCAGTCAGATCCACACTCATCACACATTTCACTATTATACGAAGACAAGGAAATTACGAAAATCAGAAACTTTAAAAAAAAAAAAAAAAAAAAAAAAAAAAAAAAAAAAAAAAATTCACAACAATCTACGAAAAACACAAACAACATAAAGTTTTTATTAGAGACCATGGAGGTTAATACATAACGAGATGATTAACATCTAAAGTGCAAACAGTACATAAAACACAACATAAAAACATACAACCTTCAACCGATTGGCCTATTATAGAAACAAACACCACCCCAACCCAGCCATAGCAAGACTCACCATAGGATGAAGTACCCTGATTATTCTGAACACACAAAAGCGAACCATTAAACACAACAACTTAACATAAACATAAACGAGAATTTATTCCGCATTACATCGACACACAACAAAGCTACATTTTAAGCGCCTACGCGCGACCTTCACTTCCAAAAATTATCCGCAAAAATCGCTAGGATTGTGAGGGGTACGATAACCAACAAATATCCGATCCAACCTCTGGTATCTTCGCCAGGAAGAAGAGCCAAACCAGCGACGACGAAAATGATGAACATGGCTGCAAATACTATGGCGATCGTGGCATTTTTTTTTTGAGAAGAAGTTGAGTGAAGAAGATGAAATTTGAATGATGAGAATAATTGAAAAGGGTGAAAAGATAAAAAGGGAATAAAGTGGAGGAAAAAAGGAGAGAGTTAAATAGGAAAAGTAGGTAAAAATAGTACCCGCTATTTTACTATTCACTATCATTAAATTTCAAACCGCTATCATTAAAAGTCCCCTAGTCTCGACTGTTAGAACTCTAAACATTAAGTGTTAAGTGCTCCCTACTTTTGACTGTTAATTTCACTATTCGTGGCCTATGAATTCAATTATTGACCCAACTTTCGAATTTAATTCATTTAGTACGAATAAATCTAGTGAGAATCTCGCTTCTTTGATGTTCAAATAAGAAATATCTCGACAATCTCTTCCGTAAACTCTCACCTCAGGACATCATTTTTTTTTTCATATACCTATCACGGACTGAACTTCGGGACGAAGTTCAAAATTGAGGGGTAGATACTGTAAGATCCTACAAAAATCCGTTACGATAATCTTTGTTAATTAATAATAACCTCGACTTCCCGTCTAACGAAGCCCAATTTTACGGGGAAATTTAATTTTTTTTTTAATATACTATGCTCACGACCAGCACAAGATTAAGATAAGCCTACATATTTTATATGAACTATTTTCACTTTGATATTTTTATTTTTATACTCTTTACATAGTATGAATATTCAAACCTATTAGATTTTATTATCATATACGTTCTCCGTTAAACTTAACACACGTCTAATATAATTAGTTAGAGTATATTAATAAACTTTGATATTTTTATAAACGTTATATTTTTACGTTAACCGGTCTCAAATTTCGTAATTTAAGGAATTAATGTTAGTAATTACTGAGATCAAACTGCATCTTAAACTATTAAAATATGTGTGTATAATTCTTCCACAAAGCTCATGCAATCATGCAATCTTTCCTGTGTACGTGTATGGATTTTCCATAATACAATATTTTATATGTAAGTATGACATGCAAATTACACCATGTGTGTGTACGTGTTTAATTTTCCTATCACAAGCTCTATATTAGCGTGTAGGATCTTGAGCCATAAAATATAACAAATTTATATGTTAACGTGTAGTATATTTTAAGTTTTAACCATAAAACGCAACTACAAACATATATACATACGTGTATAACTTAAATTCCACATTTCAAAGCCAACTTGCCATTTCATGTAGCAATATATGTAACATATAGTGTACGTGGGATACTGATACATACAAACACATACACTTTTCTTCTAGCTCATTACCTTCCAGTTCCACACCTATTCATACGAAAACAAACATGCAAACTCCTTTTTCTTTTTCCTTTCTGACGCTCGTACAAGTGCACCTCCTTTATTTTTTGGTTCCTGTCGTGTAAAGAAGAGAAGAAGGAAGAAGAACAAGAGCAACGAACCCATCCTTTCGCTCCTGATCAACACCATACTAATAACCTTGACTCATCTATATATTTTTCGGTCCCTTTTCATCCTTTAAACACACTCAACTCACTCCACAAAAACACTTCAATTTCTTCTCTTGGTCACTGCTTACTGTCGAAGAGCTCCAGGATCACCACAAGAGTTTGCTAGTACGTACAAGTCATCACCAAGGCCTCACTCGAGACTCTAGTGCACCATCAGGCAAGCCACCAAGTTCTCACCCCCTCCTCGTTCACAGCAGTCGAAGCGACCCACCTTTCATAAGGTGTTGTAAGTCACTCTCACCCTCACTTAGTTATATTTGGATATTCTTGAACACGTTATACGTATCATACACACCAACTCTCTAAATCCATTCTTCATGTCGCACAATATTTTTAATCTATAAGATGTTTTGGTTATACGTACATATCACACAAGTCACGTATATGTTTCGTAGTTCTCGTTAAGATTTTGATCACACAAACACACTCATCACCTATGCCTCGACATAACTAAAGAAATGGTTATATGTATTCGTTAAACATTCACATAGATAGCGACCTAGATAAAAATGGAAATACGTAGGCATTACACACTTAACATATCTTATTGATACCAAGAATCACACGTTTTTCTTTTTAGTCACAACATTCTAAAGACTCTTTTAAACATCTCATTTCAAATCATTATATAGAACCGAGTTTTCTTATACGTTTAATACCCGGACTTTTAACGAACCCAATAAGCCAATCCAAATAAGCCAACAAATAAACCCATTAAATCTATTTTTAGAATCCTTTTAAAAGCCCAAGTCGAAGCCCAAAATACTTTTTAAACCAACGGACCGTTATCTCTTAACGGGCCTTAAATGTTTTCTTCAAAAAGCCCATTAAGCCAAAATAAACTATTTTCTGAAATAAGCAGTTTAAATAAGTTGTAATAAACCTAAATAAGTTATAGAAATTTTCAGAATATTTTTCCCGTCATTTTTATGCAAAAAGGACTAAAAATGTAACGCGATCTAACCGGAAGGACCAAAACTGCCAAACCGTGAAACCCATGGACTGAAGCTGTGAAAACAGTTTATAAAGGACTTAAATTGACATACCCTTGAACTCCGAGCCTTATATGGACATATGGACAAGATTTGGACTATTATGGACTTTGGACTTAACCGAGGACTAACGACGCAACGCAACCACAGTTAGACTAAGAAGTGTAAAATCTAAAAAGGACAAGGATTTATTTAACTTTACTTGACATTCTTATTTATTTTCCATTTTTCACCCTTCATTACATATGCATTTTTCATTATAAGTTATGCATTATTTATAGTTTCGCTATTAGAAATATTAGCGACCTCACTTGCATATTATTTCATCATATTTCGAGAAAGTAATATTTTGGGTCGTTTGAGATAAGAACCGAGATAAAATTTTAGGTATATTATATTTTTAACTTGAGGCATTTTAAGCATATCACACACTCACCGATCAAATCATTATACGATTTACCCTTTCCACATTCGTTATTAGTCGTAAGTTAGACTCTTAGACTTCGTTTATATTCAGGTCTAGTATTGAAGAAGTTTTCGTGACCGTTTACTTGCTCTTGTAATTTCGTCTTGCCGAATACGCTCCAGGTGAGTCGTGGCCCCTACTTTTCACACTTGTTTTTAATAATTCTTTTGGGGGAGATACATGCTTTAACTGTTTTATATTACTTGAAATCTCTTATGATTTACTCGAAATTATCAATTATGCTTTACCTATTGAAATCATGCTTGAAAAGAATACATGCTCAATATATGTGCAAATTGTCTGTTTAGCTTAAACACGGAACTTGAAACATAACATCTCTGAACTACTTGATGTAACATGATACTGAGGCTTACTGTATGCATTCATGTGACAAATGAATGAACTGTTACTTATTATAATATTTCTATATTCCACTGGAAATAATTGCCAAGATCAGAATACGTGTATTTTATGAACCTTTAGACCTATATTGCCTAAGCACACCTTATTGCCAAAAAGTCCCTTTATCATGAGCCATTAATCACTGCGGTGAGCGCGAATATAGCAACAGCTTCGAAACCTGTTGGAGGACTGACAACCTATCCCACTAATACTGTGACGGAATGCTTAATCGCTAGTCGTATTAGTCGCGATGCGCTATATTTGAGAAAAATAGGAAGTGGCAAATCACCTATTACACGAGGGCATAAACTTTCGTCATTAATTTGGTGAACACTCCGTTTTATGGTACTCTGTTAACGTTTTACGTGTCATGAGGCTTAGGGCAATATAACTTTATGAATATATGAATGTTTCATATATATCCTAGGATACAGCTGTATTAGAAGACCACCACTTTTCTTCAGACTTTAGACTATTATTACTTTACGTGATATGATTATGAATCTCGTACTTGAACTTTAACTGTTATCATATGTGAATTAAATTGAGAATTCTATAAAGACAACTAAAAGGGCTTAGTATATCGTTACTTACAAAAGTTTATCCAATATATCATTTCGAGCGTATATCAACGTAGCTCATATTCATCAATAATCTGAAACTTATGATCGTTTGAGGTCATACATGAATTACTTGTGAATTTTATCCAACGCGACTTGTTATTTAATGAAGAACTACTATTTATATCAACAATCAGTATACACCTTTCAAATAAAGTTATTTTCTATAAACTCCACGAACTCACCAACCATTGTGTTGACATTTTAAGCATGTTTATCTCAGGTAATTAACGGAGCAGGACAAGACACGGAACGGGCATCTTTTACTCTGATAACTTAAACGGTTGTAAAATCAAATATGTCATTCTCTCCAAATTATCATATCTTTTATGGGATTTTCAAATCAAATGAATTACCTTCGTATCAAAAACATTTTTTTTTAAATGACATATAACTTTCAATACGCCTTTCCGGGCCGTTTTCTGAAATTTAAACTTCGATCCTCACCGTAACACCCAAATTACTTTTCCGCTGCCACAAACCAAATTTGGGGGTGTTATCATGAAAGGCAGAAAACCTTCTCTTGATTACATTAGAGTGTTTGGAAGCAAATGCTTCATACTAAACACTAAAGATTACCTCACCAAGTTTGACCCAAAGTCTTACGAAGGTGTATTCCTAGGTTACTCCCAAAATAGTAAAGCCTACGTTGTCCTAAATAGAGAAACCTCGAAAGTCGAAGAATCACTCAACGTGACATTCGATGAAAGTCCTCCACAATCTAAGACATCACCATTGGTTGATGATGACTTGGATGAGGATGAAGCCATTAAGGTTAATGGCAAGAAAACCCTAGAAGATGACATTGAGGATGAAATAGTTGAAGTTGACGAAATTGTCAACATTAAGGAATCCAAAAACCATCCTATTGAAAATGTCATAGGTAACCTAAACCAAAGAACCCTTAGGTCACAAGCACAAAACAAAAGTAACTTCTTTTGTTTCATATCAACCGTAGAACCTAAGAATGTAGGTGAAGCAATTAAGGATGAAAGTTGGATAGTTGCCATGCAAGAGGAACTAAATCAATTCACCGTAAACCAAGTTTGGGATTTAGTACCTCTTCCTAGAAATCAAACAATCATAGGAACTAAATGGGTGTTTAGAAACAAACACGACGAAAATGGCGTCGTAGTTAGGAATAAGGCAGGGTTGGTAGCACAAGGCTACAATCAACAAGAGGGAATAGATTATGATGAAACCTATGCACCCGTAGCTATATTAGAATCAATTAGAATACTCCTTGCCTATGCATGTGCCTTAGACTTTAAGCTATACCAAATGGACTTGAAGAGTGCGTTCCTTAATGGTTATATCAACGAGGAGGTGTATGTTGCGCAACCTCCGGGATTCGTTGATTTCGAATGTCCGAATCATGTTTATAAACTCAAGAAAGCACTCTATTGTCTTAAACAAGCTCCTAAAGCTTGGTATGATAGACTAAAAGCCTTCTTGATTGAACATGAATATACCATGGGAAAGGTTGATAACACACTCTTCACAAAGAAAAGAAATTCACATCTCATCATTGTTCAAATATATGTCGACGACATTATATTCGGATCAACTTGTCAAGAAATGTGCGATGATTTCTCAAAAATCATGCACGACGAGTTTGAGATGAGCATGATGGGTGAATTAAATTTCTTCCTTGGTTTACAAATTAAACAAATGGAAGATGGCATCTTCTTTAATCAAGCCAAGTATAGTAAAGAGATGCTTAAGAAGTTCAGTTTAGAAGAGTCTAAGCCCATGAAAACTCCCATGTCCACAGAAATAAAACTCACGAAAGATGAAGAAGGTGAGTCCGTGGATAGCACTAAGTATAAAGGTATGATAGGAAGTTTACTATACCTCACGGCAAGTAGGCCCGACATCATGTTTAGTGTCTGTCTTTGTGCTCGCTTCCAAGAGGATCCCAAAACCTCTCACCTTGAAGCGGTTAAGCGTATCTTCCGATACATTAAAGGCAATATACACTTGGGATTATTTTATCCCAAGGGGACCGGTGTAGAAACTGTTGTCTATGCCGACTCTGATCATGCGGGAGATTATGTGGATCAAAAAAGTACGAGTGGCGTTTGTACCTTCATGGGTTGTTGCATAACTTCTTGGTTCTCCAAGAAACAAACGGCTCTTGCTATCTCCACGACCGAAGCCGAGTACGTAAGCGCCGGAAAGGCATGTCAACAAGCACTATGGATGAAACAATCCCTTATCGACTATGACATCCATCTGGATGATGTCCCCATTATGTGTGATAATAAAGGTACTATTGACTTGAGCAAAAACCCCGTTCAACACTCCCGTATCAAACACATCGAAATTCGCCACCACTTCCTTCGTGATAATGTTCAGAAAGGAAACATTTCCATTGAGAAAGTTCCTTCCCAGGACAATATCGCAGACATCCTAACCAAACCTCTCAAACGAGAATCCTTTAACTATCTCCGTCTGGGTCTAGGAATGATGGAACATATTCCATAAGTCTCATGACTCTTGAAGTCAACTCGTGAGTCTCGTGTAGTTTAGTTTAGGTCTCCCTAGTCAAAAGAATTTGTTAGGTACAAATCCTTTCCTCGTGACAATAGGTCTCACTAAAACAGCGAGACTTGTTCGTCAAAAATCAAAATGGGACAGAAAACAGTCCCAGCAGATCACGGCTCCACTAAATGTGGCACGACACCATTATATTTAACGGTACCGTGGAACCGTGTATCTGGAACATCACATATTTCAGTTTCTCTTTTCCCACATCACTTATTTCAACCATCCTCAACCTCTGCAACTGATGTTGTAACCTAACCTCACAACCCAAAATTCCACTAAAACCTCTTCAAGATCATATTCAAGACATTGATTTTCAAGATTATTAATCATCTCTAAAGTTTCAACATTAATTGTAAGTTACCTTACTCTAATTTTCTTAATTTTGAGTCTAGGGTTTGCTCATTGATTAAAAATGAATTGGGGATTTTTAATTTTTTCTTAATAAACTTTCAAATTGAAGTCACCAAAAACCCCAATTCCATTATTTTTCAAAATTTCACGAAATTAGGACCATGAAATACTTTTCGTGCATTGTTGATGCAAACTAAAAACATCTTCTCATGCATACATGATCTCACGAATATTGATCGAATTACATAATCAATATGTATTTTTCGACATATTTGTTTGAGCAAAAGTAAAATTAGGAGTGTTAGGGTCATCTCATTATTTTCTTTTGAGTCGAGATTACCGCACCTCCACATAGTTTGCATATAGGCACACACACTAGGCATGTGCATAATGCAACTATTCTTCACTCTAATTTTTCCTTAAATTTTTTTTTAGGAAACAAAAATGTCTCATGAATATGATTTTGATCATCTCCTAACCGATACCTACACACCCGAAATTTCATATGAACCCACTACACCCGGTAACCACATTCATGCCTATGTGAATCTCGAAACCCGACGGTTTCATGAAGGCCGTGTCGTTGATCCGTCCCTAATTTACCATCGGGACATCAACACTTCCTTTAGAGCTATAGGATTCGATTGTCTACTCCACATTAACGAGCACATTTGTCCTCGTTTTGTGTAGGAGTTCTTTCGACAAGTTGAACTCGTACGTAACGAGTATCAATCCTTGTCACTTTGGTTTTGGGTCCAAAACTTCAAATTCGTCCTAACTCTTGAGCAATTTGCTCAGATCCTTCGAATACCCAATCATGGGCAATGTGCCTATACTGAAGATTGGTGTCTTGAGTCTCTCTTTCAATATCGTGAGGAGAATAGTCCGTACTGTTTGTACATACCCTCTACAACCGAACTAATCAAACTCATCCGTACTTATAAGTACCCCTCTTACCCTAATCCAACGAAAATTCGTTTGGAAGAGGTTCGTCATGAACTACTTTCTTAGGCAGTCATCCTGCGAGAAAATGTTCTAAGTCTCACAGGAAATCGTGAGCAACTCCCGGCGTGTTGTGCTCATATGATTTACTGTCTCCTAACCCAACAACCATACAACCTCGCTTACTTCTTCGCTAAGCGAATTGTCCATCTCAAGGGTAACAAGAATAAATTGATACCCTATGGGATGTTCCTAACCCGTCTCTATCACCATTTCATGAACCTACACCCTTACCTTAACGGTCCTCAATACTCCCTTGTCAAACCCATCATGCAACCCATAAACGAGTCACATGTCTCATCAATCCTCATTTCCGAATCCTCCACCCATTATGCACCCTTTGATGATCCAAATCATGAAAATGAGACTCATGCTCAAGACAAGAGTATGCCAAGAATGGGGGAATGCTCAAGTCATAAGTCTTGAAGAAATCTATGTTTCTTATTAAGATTTATCTATGAATAAATACTAATGGATTTATTGCATGCTTAACTATCTCCTTGCCTAATCAATCTATGTGATATTTGGATGATAGCCTATTTTGTCCCTTCTTATTGCATGCTTATAATTATCCTAGGAAACTACATAATAGTCTTTATGTGCTAGTTGTAGCTTAAATGGGACACTTTAGGAAAACAAGTACCTAGTGAGTTGAGGCACTATCATTTCCAGGAATTAGTTCCCCTAGAAAACATCTCCCTAGCTGCCCAGAACTAGCCTGCACAGAAATCTTCTTGCAAACAGTGGCACGGTACCATTAAATATGGACGGTACCGTTAAATTTAACGGTACCGTGGGTCATTTAAAGGAACCGTACCCCTGTTTGACGGATTTTTACTGTTCCTACCAAAAACCCTACACCCCTAACCTCAAACCTGCAAATTTTTGCAAACCTAACACACCCTAGGATTCCCTTCCTACACCATAGGACACCCCTATCACCTTTAATTCAAATTTCACCCATACTCCCTATATAAAGCCTCACCTTGCAAGATTATCTTGCACTTCATCTTCAACCTCCCATCACAAACATCCATGGCTTCCAACCAAGGATCCACCTCTCACATTTCCAAGAAACCTAGAATCACCGTAAAACCACCTTCCCAAACCACTCCATACTCACCATCACCACCTTATGCACCCTCTAAAACATCCTCTACCTACACAACATCTTCATCATCCTTCTACACTACATCATCAATGGAGTACACACCATCCCCCTTAACTCCATTGGACAATGCCATGCCAATTTCACCTCCAACAAACCTACCACAATCACCATCTCCTATCATGGCACAACCCAATCAACCACATCCCTTTGATTTACATAGTGCTAATTGCCTATGTTGTCTCCATAACCGTAACCTCATCTACTTCTTAAGAGACGAGATTCATTTCATGTTCTACTTTATAGAACATCTCTTGACACCACCACCACCCCAAATGGGGCCCCAATCTCCACCACCTCCTAACCCACAATAGGTCTTTAGGAGCCCTCTTGGAAATGAAACATGCCTCTAGTCATTAGGGATTTATGCTTATCATTGTCTCTTTTATGTTTCCATGAAGTCATATCCATGTATGACATTTATTTTCTTTTAATGAATGAATGGGCTCTTATGAGGGTTGTTGACTATCATTTTTAGCTCTTAGCTACTTTTCTTCTTGTGTGGTTGGATATTTGTCATAATGTGCTACTTGTTACATATTATATATGTATCTTCTAACTTTGTTTTGTAGCAAGAATCATTGCTCGATTCCTTTGTGTTCTCCAAATGAGGGGGAGTACACATCAAGGGAGAGCCTTTGTCACCTTTTTGATTAGACAAAAAGGGAGAGAAATGGGAGTAAACTCATTAAAAACTTGTTAACACTAATTTTAACCTAACATGAGTTTATATTTTGTCATCATCAAAAAGGGGGAGATTGTTGATACAAATAATGTTCTAAAAACGTTATTTATATCTTTCGATTACTTCACGTTTTGAGGATGACAAAATGTGAAATCACGATACGTTAAAATCAACGTAAACAAGTCTTTAATCGGAAGATCTCGTTTCTATGCAAATCACTCTAGAACAAAGTTACAACTTGAACTAGTGATCAAAGAAGTGAATTTATGTTTTGAGAATTCACATTTTAAATGGGACAAAACATTTTTTCAAAAATACACATGACAAATTATTTTTGAAATATTAAGAAATGTTTTAATGGAAAAATAAGTTTGAAAATCACAACAGCTATTTTTCCCCCCAAAATCAGCTCCAACCTTCCCCAAATAAGTTTTTACCAGAAAAGACAAAATTTGGAGCGTCCTAGTCTACGACGGCTCCATGGTCCGTTAAATTTAATGGAGCCGTGGGGTATTTAACGGAGCCGTCTGTACAAAATTTTCTGTAACGTTCAGATTTTCTTTGCCTATAAATACCAACCCCTTTCACAGTTTTTAGACATACTTACACACACAAAACTTTCTGAGTTGAATACTCTCTTCACACTTTCTTTCTTAGATCATTTAGGTTAGTTTTTCTTTTGTTCAAGAGTGATCCAATCATCCTTCAAGTGATCCTCTTCATTCATCTTCACTTGCAAGAGAAGAACACAAGTATCCAAGTTGATACAAGGTGTTATCATTCCTCTTCATTATCAAGAGAAGAACACAAGTGTCCAAGTTGATACAAGGTGTTATCATTCCTCTTCATTAGCAAGAGAAGAACTCAAGGTATTCAAGAAGATACAAGAGTTGTAGTTGTTAGGTTTTGTAACACTTGTTACATCCTTGATTGTATCTTAGCATACCTCAAGATTATCTTTCTTTTGTGAGAGTGTGAGTGAAGATCATTGTGATCTTAAGAGATAGTGAAGATCTCTTAAAGCCATCGGGCTTGTGTGTGAGTGATCAAAGGATCTAGAGTAGTTAGATTAAGTAGAGTGAAGTGAGAGTTGATCTTTGTGATCGTGTTGAGATCGTGGTGATCTCTTGTAGCCATTAGGGCTTGTGTGATTGGTCACGTGGACCTTGGTAGATTGGTGCTAGCTAAGATTAGCACTCGACATTTAGCTTAGTGTCGGTAATAGGATAAGCGACGTGTACGGTTTTCTCCGCCTGAAGGGAGGTTGTTGACATAGTGCTTGAAACTCTCGAGTGTGGTACTCGGGGAGTGGAGTAGGGCGAAGAAGAGCTTCATAGCCGAACCACTATAAATCCTTTGTCTCGGTTTGATCTTTCCAACTCTACTCTTTACTTTCATTATTTTGTATTTGTTAGTTTAGTGTGTAGTTCATATTGGTGTTGATTGATTACACATAGAGTTCGAATAAAAGTTTCCAATAGCCAACTTTTAAAACAAGATTTTTAAAAGAATTTTAAACCGGTAAACTATTCAACCCCCCTTCTAGTTTCCCACAATTGGTATCAGAAGCCAGGTCAGTCAAGTTTTTAAAGTATATTGTATTTTAAAACTTGAATCGATCAATAGATTCCGACAAATATCTAGAAGGGCAATCTATGCAAAGACCACCACTTTTCGAAACCGATTGTTTTATTTATTGGAAAACAAGATTCGAAACGTATGTGAAATCAAAAGACATTGATCTTTGGCATGTTATTACCGAGGGTGACTTTCAACCTATTCGAATGAATCTGGAAACTAAAAAGGATGAAATAGTTTCTTATGATAAACCAAGTGATGAACTTAAAAGAAAATTAGCCAAAAACAATGAGGCTAAAATGATGATTTATAATGCTTTGCCTAAAAAGGAATTTGAAAGAATTTTTATGTGTAATACGGCAAAAGATATTTGGAAAACTTTGTTAGTCACTCACCAAGGTAATAACCAAGTCAAAGAGAACAAGATAGATCTTCTTGTTCAACAATATGAACAATTTTCCATTACGAAAGATGAATCTATAGATAATTCTTTTGCTAGATTCAATACTATTATTACTAGTCTTAAAGCTCTTGATGAAGGTTACTCTAGCAAGAATTATATTAGGAAGTTCCTTAGGGCTCTACATCCTAAATGGAGAGCAAAGGTTACCGCCATTGAAGAGTCAAAGGACTTGGCGATGTTGTCACTCGATGAACTTATAGGAAACTTGAAAGTTCACGAGATGATAATTAAGAAAGACTCCGATATAGTCAAAGGCAAAAGCGAGAGAGTTTGATCTCTAGCGTTGAAAGCCAAGAAGGAGTCTAGTGATGAGGAATGTTCGAGTTCCGATAGTGAAGATGAGGAATATGCATTAGCGTTAGGGACTTTAAAAAGTTCTTTAGGAGAAGAGGTAGGTTCGTTAGGCAACCTCGTGATGAGAATAAGACATCACA
Source organism: Artemisia tridentata subsp. tridentata (assembly GCA_021014915.2). Lineage (NCBI taxonomy): Eukaryota > Viridiplantae > Streptophyta > Magnoliopsida > Asterales > Asteraceae > Artemisia > Artemisia tridentata. The sequence goes on from CP139509.1 coordinate 210,454,645, forward strand.
AAAGAACCATGCTGAAAAGAAAGGGACAAGTGATAGGAAATGATTTAGATGCGGAGATCCTAATCACCTCATAGGAGAGTGTCCCAAGCCACCAAAAGTCAACAACCAACGAGCTCTCATAGGAGGCTCCTGGAATGATAGCGGTGATGATGAAGAAAAGAAGCCCAAGGACGAAACATGTCTAATGGCTCATGCTTCTAATGAGATATGCTTAGGAATTGACTTGGAGCCTGACGAATGGGTCAAGGATAGTGGATGCACTAACCACATGACGGGCAACCGAAGTTTATTCTCATCATACAAGGCATACAACAGAGGTAATGTCACTTTCGGTAGCAAACTTAAGGGCAACATTATAGGCAAAGGTACGATTACTCAAGACTCTCTTATTATTAGAAATGTTGAGCACGTAGATAACTTAGGTTTTAACTTACTTAGCATTAGTCAAATGGTAGATAATAAGTGTAGAGTCATATTCTCTGAAGAGGGTAGTGAGATTATTAAGAATGGGGAAACCATAGGCAGAGGAGTTAGGAAAAACGGCTTATTTGTCATGAAGATAGGAAATAAGCCTGAAGATAAGATTTGTCTAGCAACTATAGATGATCATACCACCCTGTGGCATAGGAGACTAGGTCATGCCAATATGCGTCTTATACAATCATTGGCATCTAAGGAACTAGTTAGAAACCTACCTAAGATTAAGTTCGACACACACTTTTGTGACGCTTGTAAAGTTGGAAAACAAGCTCATTCTAGTCACAAAGCTAAGAATATGGTCTCGACCTCTAGATGCCTAGAACTACTTCACATGGACTTATTCGGTCCATCCGCCGTACGGAGCTACGGAGGAAATCTCTACACCTTAGTAATAGTTGATGACTACTCTAGGTATACTTGGACTAGATTTCTTAAGAATAAGACACAAGCTTTTGAGGAATTTGAAATCTTTTGTAAGAAAGTCCAAAATCAACTAGGATGTACAATAGTTTCTATTAGGACGGATCATGGTCGGGAATTTGATAATGAAGTGCAATTTGGAGTATATTGTGATGCTAATGGTATTACTTACAATTTCTCGGCTCCACGCACTCCTCAATCAAATGGGGTAGTTGAGCGGAAAAATCGTACTCTACAAGAAATGAGTAGAACGATGTTGAATGAACAATCAATTCCGCAAAAGTTTTGGTGTAATGCGGTGGACACCTCAACTTACATTCTAAATAGGATTCTAATTAGACCTATCCTAGGAAAAACCCCATATGAAATCATGAAAGGAAGAAAACCTTCTCTTGATTACATTAGAGTGTTTGAAAGCAAATGCTTCATACTAAACACTAAAGATTACCTCACCAAGTTTGACCCAAAGTCTTACGAAGGTGTATTCCTAGGTTACTCCCAAAATAGTAAAGCCTACGTTGTCCTAAATAGAGAAACCTCGAAAGTCGAAGAATCACTCAACGTGACATTCGATGAAAGTCCTCCACAATCTAAGACATCACCATTGGTTGATGATGACTTGGATGAGGATGAAGCCATTAAGTTTAATGGCAAGAAAACCCTAGAAGATGACATTGAGGATGAAATAGTTGAAGTTGACGAAATTGTCAACATTAAGGAATCCAAAAACCATCCTATTGAAAATGTCATAGGTAACCTAAACCAAAGAACCCTTAGGTCACAAGCACAAAACAAAAGTAACTTCTTTTGTTTCATATCAACCGTAGAACCTAAGAATGTAGGTGAAGCAATTAAGGATGAAAGTTGGATAGTTGTCATGCAAGAGGAACTAAATCAATTCACCGTAAACCAAGTTTGGGATTTAGTACCTCTTCCTAGAAATCAAACAATCATAGGAACTAAATGGGTGTTTAGAAACAAACTCGACGAAAATGGCGTCGTAGTTAAATTGTCATACATCAAGTACAATCTAAATGTTTGGTTTATTTCTGCATTTGAAGGTTTACATTTTGGAGACGTTTTATTTTGACGTTTGTTTGTGATATTTTAGACTTTAATATTTGTTTATCTATAACACCCCCAAAATCTAGATTTGCGGAAGCATATACATTTGGGTGCTACTAAATCGATAATCACAACACAAAGATATGGAGAACGGATTAAAAATCCGTTTTAAAATAGTTTACATTTCCAAGTTAAATTGTCATACATCAAGTACAATCTAAATAAAATGAAGCCCATTTAACAAAGTGGTCCCAAATTCAGAGTTTAACACATAAGCAAAAACATTTCCAACAAATTTATAACCATTGCCATGCCCTACCTTCATTAAACACATTCTCAAATACTTGAGAAAAACATACTAAAAGTCAGCTAACGTTGGTGAGTTCATAGTTTTAAAGTAAATAAGCACATATGGACCATAGCAAATAATTCAGCAAACACACTACTCCGCTATGCAAACACTAAGCTCATCCAACCGAAACTAGACAAACAATATGCCAAGCTGACATAGCAAATAAAGGGTGCCCGCGAGTGTTAATCCCCAGACACTCGGAAAATTCTGATATGGTATACGTTCGCGTTGACTATGCCGAGCCAACCGAACGGGGGAGTCACCCCCAACAGATCTATTTATATCACACGTGTTTCCCAGCAGGAATTGACGGTTGATAATAGTGGGCGCAATGGGATTCAACTAACTTAGGTTTCCGCATACAAGAGTATATAAAAAAAACAAAGTTTAATTTGGTCCATGAAAACAGTTTTGCATGTTTCTCACCCCAAGGTTTATAAAATATTACGTATAAAAGTGGGGCTATAAACTCACCCTAAAAACAATAGCAATCTGCTAATCAACAACAACTCAGTGCAACCGCTCCGACACGCAACCTAGATCAGTATGGTAAGTCTTAGAGAAATATTCGTGTTTTAAATGTCTTAATTCAATTGAAAAGTTTACGTGTGTCCAGTGCTCGTGTATTTCTTGCTTGCTGTCTGGTAAGGTACATTTCAAAACAGTTTATCGTATAAGACTCTTTGGTGATGGCTCATGGTGAAAGTGTACGGTGAAATACGTGCGACGGAACTTCCGTGCTTTGTGCTTATCGTCGCAAAATGCGTAAATAATATATATATTATCGTAATATATATATTATATATATTATATATATATATATTATATATATATATAATATTTAATAATATATATTATATATTAATAATTAAGTATTTAATTAATTAAGATTATAATTAATCAATTAGGTATTGAATAATTTATATGATAATGGTGTTAGTGGGGCATTAATATATTATAAATATTATGATTATTTATTAATGATAATTATAAAGAAATTTATAAGTATTAAATTTTGAGAAATTAAATAAGTGTAAGTGTATGAATGTCAAAAATATATTCATAAGTCTTATGAGATCTAAAAATATTAATTTAGAAGAATTAATACTTTTAATAATAAAAATAATCCGTTTCGTCTTTTAGACAGTTTTCATCCGAAAATATTCTAAGTGTCGAAATTTTAGAAACAAGTCAAAAATGTATATTTATCGTTATTCAAATTTTTTCATTTTTCCCAAGTGTTGCAATTTCCTAAAAAAAATCCCTTTCGTTAACTATATTTGCAAAACAAGTCCAAAATGTATATTTATCGTTATAACTATATTTATCGTTACGATTAATTCATAATTATAGTTTTCGATACAAAAGTCAATGTTTAGTCAAAATCTTTCAGAAGTCAACAAAAAGTCAACATTCATAAAATTTGGGCCGAAAATCCTCTTATTTGTCTTATTAGGCTTAAAGTGTCAAAACGAGCCCAAAGTGATTTTAATCGATATATAACATTTTATTTCACAAAAATAATTATAGTGAGTCAAAAAATGTTCCAAAACTCATTTTTGTCTCCCGAAATGTTTATTGGGCCGAATATGCCATAATGGGTCCATTAGTCCATTTTTAGCCGAAAACTAATTAACCTTTTTTTATTTAAGTTATACTTTACGTTAAATATTACATAAGCTAATAAGCACTTTGCTCCAAAAAGCCCAAGTAGGCCGAATGTTTGATGGGCTCGGCCCATTTATGTCGAGATCATGTTTAGCGCAAAACAAATAAGTTAAAACCAATAAGCTAGTGCTTATTTCAATAAGCTAACTAAAATAAGCTAATAAGCATAAATTTCACCATTTCACCACTAGAGCCAAAACTTTATGTTTTTCAAAACCCCAATAATTATTTCTTTTAAAACTTGGCCGGTCCATATATATATATATATTATATATATATATATTATATATATATATATATATATATATATATTTACAATTAAGTGTATATTTTGTCTTAAACTCGCGTAATTAGCTCTAATCACATTTGTATTATCAAACTAGTACCACAAGCAACAAGATTTACCACACAAGCAAGAAATATCATAATTTGTATATGAACTCAAGAAAAGTCGAGCACACATAAACAATACATCAAACCCTAACTTTTTCATTTAAGTAAAACATAAACATTTAGCACTTGGTAACACTTTTAAACATCAAGATAACATGATATGAACAAGTTTTGAAAATCCTTACAATGCTTGAAAGGAAGTCGAGGGGTAGAAGGACCCAAGAACACACCAAATTGCACCAAATTTACCCAATACACGTTTCGATTAACCCAAAACACTTGAAAGTACACCCCGATTAGTTCAAACTTCACTAAATTTTTGTAGATCTTAATTTCTTATGGTTGGCTGTGAGTTTTGAAGGTTAGAGAGGAAAGAAATGATCTTGGTAAGGTGATGAGGGAAAATGTATGTGTGTAAATGTGTGTGTTACTAACTAGGTAAATTACAAAGTATATAGTGTCATCGTCCACTTAACCATATCCATTAGTATAATAATCCTTGTCATCTTGTGGAGAGTGGGCGGTAAATGATAACATCCAAGGGGGGGAAAATATTTTTGGTTCCTCGTTGTTGTATCGTGTGTCGGTTTAAGCTTAAATGTTACCATAAAATCCCGGTTTGACTTTTTGGACACGTATACGTAAAATAAAGTTTTTATTGACGTTTCAGTCAGAATAATAATAAAATATTATTATTTGCTCGAAAATGCATTTATTTGACTGCTACCATATATACTGTGCTGTCGGTACGCGTGTAGGGTTGCTTTTCAGTAATTACGAGAAAGCTCTCAGTTAATTACGAAACTTGTCAGTAACTATCAGAAATAGAATAATTTACGCTTACTGAAAAAAAAAAACTTTTTCAGCAGTGACTGTAGGCTACAGTATGCGGGACAGCTCCCAAAAATGCTCAGAAACATGCAATCGCGCACAGAAATGCTAGGCTTAAAAATAATAAATAAGCATTTATTATTAACTTAAAATGTGAAAATTACCATTTGTCACATTATCCATTATCTAGTTAAACAATATGGGGCGTTTGCTTTAGGATATTTGTTTAGTAAATTGATGTTTTTCTCAAGATGGCCCGTTTGACCCGAGCCCGTTTTGACCCGAGCTCGTTATGACCCGATCCCGTTTCAACCCGAGCATGTTTCGACCCATGCCTATTTGACCTGAATTATAAATTTGCCCGTTTTGACTCGTGCTCGCCCGACCCGCCCACCATACATGGGTGTTTGTTACTTTTTCTTTGTAATTTACCCATAAATTACACACAAGAATACCCACGACAAAGTTCCCATGAAAACAACATCGTAAATATATTCGTGTGTGTATTTGTAATCACGACTTGTCCATAGGATATTACTCATTACAAAATACCCACACAAACGATAAGATGGGTAAACTCATGGGTATATATTTACCCTCAAAACACCCACCTTAACTTACCCACCAATAAAAAGGATATTTGCATTTCATGGGTAAATAACATTTACCCACTAAATTACCCACAAATATAGCCACAATAACTCACAATGTGGGTAATCCATGGGGAATGTTTTGGCGCCAATTATTTACCCACATATTGCACACCAAATATAGTTATGTGGCTATTTGTGTGGGTAAATCTGTGGGAAATTCAAGAGAAAATAAAATCGATTTTGAAAGTCATTGGTCGTGGGTAACGGGTGGGTATTAGGTGGCTAAATGCCCTCCAAAGGATGAGTGTGGGTAATTATCGTGGGTATTCCATCATATTCATGTAGTGCTAGAGCATTTGATTCTGCTGCTAGCGTTAAACATTCTACTGCTAGAGCATTTGATTCTGCTGCTAGCGTTAAACATTCTACTGCTGAATGATTCTGCTGCTATTGAAGAACTTTCTACTGCTAAGTGGATAACTATCAAGTGATTCTGCTGCTGAGTAGACAAGTATTCAAAGATATTATGTGTATTAAAGTCAACAATACACGGTAGATAATATCTTACCCCATGTGTTCAGTCATTATGTTATATTCTCAGAGCAAGTTGTAAACATAGATACATGTTGTATCTTAATGACTGACACTCTCAAAGCATGTGTTCGATTAGACTTGACAATATTGTAAAGATCTCTCTTGGACTATAAAAGAGAAATCTTAGACTAGATATTAGTATGTATGAATTAGAAGATAACTGTGAAGAACATAGAACAAACACAATAATATCACAAGTCATAAAAACATAAGATTCAAGGTTTTGTAACCCTAGTGATAGTGAAGATCACTCGTATTATCTTGAATAATATTGAATCGTTTGGTGTTAACATTGCATGTTCTTTGTTCAATATACACAAGCATAACTGTTCCATTTCCATAACACAAATAACCTTCTAAGTGTGATTAAGTAAATTCCGCGTACTTGATCATATTGACTCAACTTATCACATACACAAAGCAACAAAGGTTTAACCACCTTCCAGTGTAACGTATCCTCACAAGTGGTATCAGAGCAAGGCTGATATAGTTGATTTAGAAGAAGAAGAAGAAGAAATGGACGTTGAATCTATTCAGACCAATGTTGCTGCAAAACTACCCATGCTCAAACAGAATGAGTTTGAGATGTGGAGGCTGAGGATAGAGCAATATTTCCAAGTGTAAGACTATGCACTTTGGGAAATCTTTGAAGATGGAAACTCTTACCAGCCTACCACAATTACATCAATAGTGGACGGCAAAGTGGTGACAACTCTGCAGACACACACAACATCTGCAGAAGACAGAATAAAGAAGAAAAAGACTTAAAGGCAAGAAGCATGCTGATGATGACCATTCCCAATGATCAACTTCTAAACTTCAGCAAGTTCAAAGATGCCAAGTCATTATTTGAAGCTATTGTTGCCAGATATGGTGGAAATGAAGCCACCAAGAAAACCCACAAGACACTGCTCAAGCAGCAGTTTGAAAACTTCTCATCTACAAACAATGAATCTCTTGACCATATGTTTAATAGGCTTCAGAATATTGTGAGCCAACTTGCTATTCTTGGTGTTGAAATACCTCAAGAAGATTTGAACTCAAAATTTCTGACAAGCTTACTAGAAGAGTGGGCTATGCATGTTATTGTCTGGAAGAATAAGCCAGACCTTGATACAATGGAGCTGATAGATTTGTATAACAACTTTAAGATTGTGGAGCAAGATTTGAAGAAGAATGGAGGTACTAGTTCTAATACTGTGAACATGGCATTTATGTCAACTCCTAGTACCTCAAAATCAAGTGAAGAGGTGAAAGTTATTGATGGTGTTGGTGCTGCTAGTTCATCAAGCAGTACCATGGGTATTTTGGATGAAAAGACTTGTTGTGCATTTTTTACAAGTCAAAATAATAGGTCCATGCTCACCTATGAAGACCTCCAAGAGATCAATGATGATGATCTGGAGGAAATGGACCTAAAATGGCAAATTTCTCTTCTTAGCATGAGAGCCAAGAAGTTCTATCAAAGGACGGGGAAGAAGCTCTTAATCAGAAATACTGATACTGCTGGTTTTGACAAGTCAAAGATAGAGTGCTATAACTGCCACATGATGGATCACTTCTCAAGAGAATGTAGAAGGCCAAGGCAGCAAGATAGCAAGAACAAAGGTTTTGGAAGCACATCCAAAACAAGGGAGGTTTCTGAGCCAAACTCAAAAGCTATGGTAGCTATTGATGGGCTAGGTTTTGATTGGAGTTTCATGGCTGATGAAGAAGAAGATTCTTCACAGATGACACTCATGGCTTTTTCTACTAATGTGGTACAATCTCATAAAGCTTGTTCAAATGCTTGTTCTGCTCTTAAAGAATTACAAACTTTAATCAAACATTATGATGAACAAAAGAAAGAGCTAAGCAAAACTCATCAAAACTACATTAATTATAAGTGTGGTTTAGAATCAACAGAAAAGCAGATCTTATACTACAAAGAAAATGAACTTGCTTTTTCTGATGACAAAGCTCTTCTTAGACAAGACATATTCTTTAGAGATGCTGAAATTAAGCTTTTGAGAGAGGCTTTTGATAGGGTCAAAAAGGAAAATGGAAACATTCACTTGACTACACAAACACTAGAACATGCTTCTAGAGGTGTGACCAAAATGATAGAATGTCAAGTGACAAATAGAGCTAAGTCAGGAGTAGGATATAAGAGTTTCCCACTTCCATACAGAGGTATCCCTAAACCCCCAGGGATTGACCTAGAAAATTCAGGTGTTCCTGAATTTCAACAACCTGAGCTACAATATGGTGTACAACCAAAAACAAAGCTAGTTGTTGATGAGCCTAATAAAGTTAGTGAAAGTTTAAGTAAAACTTCACTTCCTGAGGACAAGGTGTCCTCTGATAGAAGATCAGATAGTGTAGTCATTGAAGACTGGATATCTGATGATGATGAAGATGAACAGGTTATGTCTAAACCTGAAGTAGTTAAGAAAGCAGGAACAAGGGTTCCTAAAGTGATCAAAAAGGATACTGTTAAGCCTAAATAAAACATTAAACATGTTAGGCAACCAGTTAAATATTGTGAACAATATAGATCCACTAGCAAGCCCAGAGGTAACCAAAGAAATTGGAATGGCCTCAAGTCTAACCAATTAGGTGATGACTTTTTCTTTTATAATAAAGCTTGTTACACATGTGGTAGTTTTGATCATCTTGCAGCTTTCTGTAACAAATGGGTATCTGGGTATGAAAACAATAGGGTGAACTTCAAAAGGCAAACTCCTCAAACTCACTTTCACTCTAAGTCTAAGAGAACAAAACCCAGAGCAGTTACAAAAGCAGTTTCTGCTACTAAATCATTCACGACTGTTAACCCAAGACCAACAGTTAAATATGCAAAATATTTTTATAAAAATGCATCAAAGACTGTTCAAAGGCCCATTAAAACAAGAGCAGTGGTCCAAAAACAAGTTTGGAAACCAAAGGGTACAACTACGAAGCTAGCAATTTCTGCTGCTAAGCATGTGATTCATACTACTGCTAGGGAAAACAGGGCAAAGGCTGTTAAGGCCTCAGCATGTTGGATTCTTAAATCCAATGTTGCATCAACTGTTCTTAAGAGATTAAATTTCATTGATGCAAGAGGCAGATCCAAGTCAGTAATGGCTTGGGTCCCCAAAGGAAACTAATACTTCTCATTTATGTGCAGGAACATTCAATTAATAAACAAGAGGATCAAGGATACTCAGATAGTGGATGTTCAAGGTCCATGACAGGCAACAAGTCTTATCTCTTAGATTTTCAATCAATAGATGGAGGGTATGTTACCTTTGGAGGAGGTGTTGGTGGCAAAATTTCCGGTAAAGGTACAATTAAAACTGGAAATTTAGATTTTGAAGATGTGTACTATGTATAAGAGCTAAATTATAATCTTTTTGGTGTCTCACAAATGTGTGACAAAAAGAACAAAGTTCTTTTCTGTGAAACTGAATGTCTTGTACTTTCTCCTGATTTTAAGATGCCTGATGAAAGTCAAATGCTTCTTAAAATTCCTAGAAAGGGCAATATGTACAGTGTAGACATGAAGAACATTGTTCCTAAAAAGGATTTAACTTGTCTTGTTGCAAAGGCCACATTGGATGAATCAATGTTATGGCATAGGAGGCTTGGTCATATTAATTTCAAAACCATAAATCAGATTGTTAAGAATGGTTTGGTAAGAGGTTTACCTCAAAAACGATTTGAAAATGATCAAACATGCATTGCTTGTCTTAAAGGAAAACAACACAAGGCCACTTGTAAGCCCAAATTTTTTAACTCTATCAGTCAATTATTGTTTATGCTTCATATGGACTTATTTGGTCCTACAAATGTTAGAAGTATGCAACATAAGAGATATTGTCTAGTTATTACTGATGACTATAGTAGATTTACATGGGTTTTCTTTTTAGCCACTAAGGATGAGACACCTAGCATCCTTAAGACTTTCATTTTAGAGATAGAAAACCTAGTAAGCAAAAGAGTAAAAGTCATTAGATGTGATAATGGGACAGAGTTCAAAAATAGAGTTATGGATGATTTCTGTAAAGAAAAAGGTATTAGGAGAGAGTTTTGTGTAGCTAGAACTCCTCAGCAAAATGGAGTTGCTGAAAGGAAAAATAGAACACTAATTGAAGCTGCTGGAACTATGTTAGCTGACTCTAAGCTACCTTTAACTTTTTGGGCTGAAGCTGTCAACACTGCTTGCTATGTCCAGAATAGAGTTTTAGTTGTTAAGCCTCACAATAAGACATCATATGAGCTTCTTAGAGGTAGAACTCCTACAATAGGATTTCTTAGACCTTTTGGATGTCATGTGACAATTCTCAATACCTTAGACCATTTAGGAAAGTTTGATGGTAAAGCAGATGAAAGATTCTTAGTTGGATATTCTCTAAATAGCAAAGCTTTTAGAGTATACAACTTAAGAACCAAGAAAGTAGAGGAAAACCTACATGTGGAATTTTTAGAGCATAAACCCAATGTAGTAGGTGAAGGTCCTAATTGGCTATTTGATCTAGAGTCATTAACCCATTCTATGAATTATGTGCTTGTTGTTGCAGAAACAAATGATTTTTCAGGTCCACAAACAACAAATGAGGCAAGGTTAGACAAGGAGACAAATCAAGATCATGTTTGGATGCCAATAAGTACCAGTGTGGCTTCAACTTCAACAAATGATGAATCTTCTTCTGGTAAAGCTAAAGAAGATGTTGAAAGTGAACACAAGGAAGATGGAACAAAGGAACAACAAAATGTTTCTGCTGATGATAGTGCTGCTGAGACAGAGCATTCTACTGCTAGGCTTAATTTTTCTGCTGCTAGGCCAAATGATTCTATTGCTGGCCCTTCAGACTCAAATGAAGCAGATTTCTCAGATAGAGAGGTGGATTTGAGCAATATCACACCTAACTATCAAGTTCCTTCAACCCCACACACAAGGATTCACAAAGTCCAATCCCTAGAAAATGTGATTGGATATGTACAATTAGGTGTGAAGACAAGGCAACAACTGATGTCTTCAGACCAACAAGGGCTTCTTGATGCCCTTTATGCTTCAAAACAGCATGAGTTTTCAAACACTTGCTTGTTTGTGTGTTTTCTCTCACAAGATGAACCAAAGAACATTCTGAAAGCCTTAGATGATTCAAGCTGGGTAGAAGCTATGCAAGAGGAGCTTCTTCAGTTCAAGATAAGAAGGTATGGGTGCTAGTTGATTTACCTAAGGATGCAAAGGTAATTGGCACTAGATGGGTTTTCGAGAATAATAGGGATGAAAGGGGAATAGTGATTAGGAATAAGGCTAGATTAGTAGCCCAAGGGTACACACAACAAGAAGGGATAGACTATGATGAGGTTTTTGCTCCATTAGCAAGACTTGAGGCAATTAGGCTTTTCTTAGCTTATGCTTCATTTTTAGGCTTCACAGTTTATCAAATGGATGTCAAGAGTGCATTTTTATATGGTACTATTGAAGAAGAGGTGTATGTCTCACAACCTCTAGGGTTCATTGATCCTGACCATCCAGATAAAGTGTACAAAGTAGTAAAAGCTCTATATGGCCTACATCAGGCACCAAGAGCTTGGTATGAAACACTGGTTTCCTACTTAATAGAGAATGGATTTCAAAGAGAAAAGATTGATCAGACACTTTTCATCAAACAGCACAAGAAGGATATTCTGTTAGTGCAGGTGTATGTGGATGACTTTATCTTTGGATCAGATGTGTTTGGAATTTGAGAAGCTTGTGCATCATAAGTTTCAGATGAGTTCTAGGAGGGAACTTACATTCTTTTTGGGTTTGCAAGTTAAACAGTCATATGAAGGCATATTTATTAGTCAAGATAAATATGTTGCTGAAATACTAAGGAAGTTCAACTTTGCTGATTCAAAAATGACAAGCACACCAATGGACTCTGAGAAGCCACTTCCTAAAGACTTAGATGGATAAAATGTGGATGTACACACATACAGATCTATGATAGGATCTTTAATGTATCTTACATCATCAAGACCTGACATCATGTTCTCTATTTGTGCTTGTGCAAGATTTCAAATAACTCCAAAGGTTTCTCATTTAACAGCAGTCAAGAGAATTTTTAGATATCTCAAGGGTCAACCTAGGTTGGGACTATGGTATTCTAGAGAGTCACCTTTTGACATGGTAGCATTTTCGGATAGTGATTATGCTGGTGCTAGCTTGGACAGAAAGTCAACAACTGGAGGATGTCAATTCCTTGGGTGTAGACTTATCTCATGGCAGTGTAAGAAGCAAACAATTGTGGCTACTTCAACAATTGAAGCTGAATATGTAGCTGCTGCAAGTTGCTGTGCTTAAGTCCTATGGCTTCAAAACCAACTTCTTGACTATGGGTACAATTTTATGAACACCGTTATTCATATTGATAATAGTAGTACTATTTGTATTATTAAAAACCCAGTGCAACAATCTAAAACAAAACACATTGAAATTAGACATCACTTTATAAGAGACTGCAATGAGAAAAGATTAATTCAAGTTCTTAAAATTGCTTGAGAATACAACTTTGCAGATCTGCTAACAAAAGCTTTTGATGTTGGAAGATTTCAGTACTTGGTAGCAAGTATTGGAATGCTTAATCTTTGAATTTTTCAATCTAATGTGTTTTTGTATATAAATTTTTGGTTGTCCTGCTAACTTTATAAGTTAATGCTGCTATTATAAAAAGTTTGTGCTGCTAGTACAAATTTAAATTGTGTTATTCATACAGTTAGTCCTATGATTATTCTAATTCAAGACAAGTACTTTGTACATTGTTCTTTTGGTTTTAGACTAACAATTTCAGGTATGAACAAATAAACACAAAGGATGTTTCAAGTGAAATGGAAGCAGCAGAATGATAATATCAGTTGCTGACATAATAGGTTTATAATAGAAAGAGTTTGGGAATTTCAAACCTCCTTAAAACTTCTTTCTTGAAGCTTGATTATGATACTTCACATTGAATTGATGACTTAGTTGATCAGATAGTAACTGATTCAACTCACTTTCTATCATTTTATACTTTTAAGTATAATGAGCAAGTCTAAGGACATCTGATAGAAAGAACAGCTAGTAAAAGTGAATCTAACACTTGTGTTAGAGGCAACAATTACTATGAGCTGGAAACCCTGTCAAGAAAGCCTTTTGAATAGGTTTATCTTTACACAGGCAGTTATTTATAACTGAAAACATTGGTTCTCACACAACCAGAGATTGCTTTAAACCGAAATCTTGATTAAAGTGTCTGTTATACACTTAATCCCTTAAAATGGTTGAAAGCAGTATGATTTTTCATAATAAAATCAAGTACATACTGCTAAGGCAAAAGTTTCTTAAAAAGGTTTTTCAAAGAGACTCACACAAACCATCAAATGATGGACCATGAGTCAAATGCCCCATGAATCACCTCTCATAGGAGTTAACACACCTAGAAGTGATGAGGGCAGCAAATTAAACTCTTAAGGAATTGATGGCTACATGTACAACATTGTCTGATAACAAGATCAGAAGATAGCTCAGATGATGGGGAGAAATATTTTGGTACATTGTGAGAGATCTTCCAAACAGGGGAGGATAAAATGTTATTTGCATCTCAGGGGAGGAAATATCTCAAGAGAGAAAATAAAGCCCAAAGAATAAGATTAACCAATAAAAGGGAGGAAAAGACAAGAGCATACAAGATGATGACATGGAGGTTGAAAATGACAAGAACAGAGCTTATTCTGGAGTATTATATATATTCAGAAAGGATGAAGCATTCCAAAGGAGAAAGTTCTATCTAGGTCAAACGAAGAAAAGTTTCAATTTCAGTTCACTACATTTGTTCATCACTTGCAAAGGCATGCTGATAGATGATTTCACTTGTTGAAACAAGCATCCAAGATACACAGCACCATTGTCTCTTATAATTCCTCCATCCAAGGAAATTGTACCATCTTTTAGGCTTTGTTTAAACCTTGAAGATAGGTACTAATATTTTCGAAGTCAAAAGAATATGGCAGACGAGTTTCTGAGAAAGATATTTAATCTTGAAGATCAGAAGATAGCTCAGATCAAGAATCTGACTACATAAGTGTTTGAAAGATCTTCACAATCCAAAATTTAATTCAGAAACATGTTGAAAAGGATTCACATGTTTAGGGGAGGATTGTTGGGAATTAAATATTCAAGAAGTTTAATATCGGGTTCTGCTCAAAGAAATACTCTAAGTATCATTCTACTGCTATAGCATTTGATTCTGCTGCTAGCATTAAACATTCTACTGCTGAATGATTCTGCTGCTATTGAAGAACTTTCTACTGCTAAGTGGATAACTATCAAGCGATTATGCTGCTGAGTAGATAAGTATTCAACGATATTATGTGTATTAAAGTCAACAATACACGGTAGATAATATCTTACCCCATGTGTTCAGTCATTATGTTATATTCTCAGAACAAGTTGTAAACATAGATACATGTTGTATCTTAATGACTGACACTCTCAAAGCATGTGTTCGATTAGACTTGACAATATTGTAAAGATCTCTCTTGGACTATAAAAGAGAAATCATAGACTAGATATTAGTATGTATGAATTAGAAGATAACTGTGAAGAACATAAAACAAACACAATAATATCACGAGTCATAAAAACATAAGATTCAAGGTATTTGTAACCCTAGTGATAGTGAAGATCACTCGTATTATCTTGAATAATATTGAATCGTTTGGTGTTAACATTGCATGTTCTTTGTTCAATATACACAAGCATAACTGTTCCATTTCCATAACACAAATAACCTTCCAAGTGTGATTAAGTAAATTCCGCGTACTTGATCATATTAACTCAACTTATCACATACACAAAGTAACAAAGGTTTAACCACCTTCAAGTGTAATGTATCCTCACACACACACACACACACACACACACACACACACACACACACATATATATATATATATATATATATATACTAGATGTCGAAGCCCGCCCGATGGGCGGGCATGACTTATAATTATAATTTTTATGGTGTCAATTAACGGAAAATTATTTTTTAAGGACGTCGATTTTATTTAATTTTGTTGTAGTATTAGTTTACGTTTAAAAAAATTTAAGAAAAGGGGAGCTTCACGTACATTTTAATTGTTTTTTGTATTTTAAAAAAAAGAAAATTTGTTTTGTTATTTTTAATTTTTTAGTAATTTTTATGGTGTTAGTCAACAAAAAATTATTTTTAAGGACATCGAGTTTGTTTAATTTTGTCATGGTATTAGTTTACATTTAAAATTTTTTTAAGAAAAGGCGAGCTTGATGTACATTTTAATTGTTTTTTGTTTTTTTTTTTTTTTTTTTTTTTTTGTTTTGTTTTTTTTTTTAAAAGAAGAAGATTTTTTTTGATATTTTAAATTTTTTAGTATTATGTAGTTTTTTTTCCCGTCTTTGTAAGGGAATGTTAAATCGGTTGTTTATGGTTTGAAACGATCGTAGTTGTTTTTGCGTGTGTATATTCCTTTGTCAAATGCATGTGTTTCATGACTTATGAATATCGTTAGCATATTTTACTTATGACTGAATTCCCATTTAACCCAAGATTATGACTGTACATGAAAAAATGGAGAAAAAACCTCGAGCACTATACGTGTTTAACTACTCTTCTGAAAGTCTTTCGGTTTCTCCATAAAAGGCGTTCAATGCCACTACATCGCTTGGTACTAATATCAATGTTTTCTGCCACCTTTTGGGTTGCATTTGTGTTTGATCTTTCTACTTCTCTCCTCAACTCCATTTGTCTTGGAGATGGTGTTTGCGCCTCTTCACATTCACCATTTGACCTGTCATAGTGAAACCATCTGACGTGCAAATTTAACTTTTAATAGGTTTGTAATAACTATTCATAGTGCACTAAGCTTTCTAGTGCAATTGATTAGATTGTCCGTATGATTAGTCAAAATATAAAGTGTGCATCGAATGAACAAAATTTCCAGATGTATGTATTTAGTGTTTTAAACTAAGCCTACACCACTTCAGTGTGTAATCGTGTTCAAAGCCTACATCATTCAGTCCTGGAAACAGCCAAAAACTTCGGCGCCTTTCACTACAGCGACTGAACTCACACAATATCCTCAAGATCTTCCAGTTCAGTCCCTCAACGTCTTCCACTTCAGCTACTGAAGTCAGTCAACATTATCATACATATGAAAGTGTAGTTCACAATGATAATAAAAGATTTTAGAGCATTTAAAGCATACATATAAGCAACTTGAAACTACTTATTCAAAACTGTTTATATCAAACAACAATACATATATGTGCAGTATTAATAAGTAATTCTGATCGTATATTAGTTGTATGTTTTTCCTAAACAATTAGAACTTATCCAACCTCTCAAAGCTACAAAAATGATTAATACAGCTTCAAGGTAGCTAAAACATATTCTAACACTATATACCTTGATGTTCCTTAATAGAAAAAGAATCAAAAGACATAGACTGTTGAATGATTTTTTTCGTAGCTACCATACTTGTTTCTAACTAAGATATTTATCTCATGATATTAATAAATAAAAAAAAACAATGATATTGGCACGTAAAATATACTGGGCTTCTAAAACTTTGCTTTACCGTTTGTAATACTGAACTAATTTATCTATTATCCTAGATGAAAAATAACATAAAAAAACAAAGAACAACTATGTATAAAATAGCCTCTCAGTACTTGTATCATAGTGCTAATACCACTACCATATTCCTCTTTGAGACCATATATCTTCATCCAACTCCAGTTAAACACCAATGCAGATCACTTTCCATCCTAGGAACAAAAAATTAAGATTCTTTTAAAAAATTATCTATTCACACATTACCCAACCCGTTTGACCCACCCATTTTGCGAGCACTAATGTTCCTAAATGCTATTACTAATATGACATAAGATTTTTTTCTCAGCTTAATTCCTAAATCCATCTATAATCTTTCAAGAAAAGTGGCCGTCATTTTTTTAATTTCAGACACTATCAAGTAAACTAATGCATTAATTTCGTTCATCTTTTTGTTCCTTAGGTGAAGCTTAGTGACTTATCTTTGTCATTATTTGGTTTTGGGCTTCTATAACTAACGAAAACCCCTTTTCATCAAATAAATCATTTTTACTTCTCAGGTACATTAAGTTTAGGGGGCAAAAACCTTTCCGCAGAAGTAATAATCTTGAGCAAAATGAGCGAGCTTAAAAGCATAGTTCTGTAGATTTTGCTAACCTGATTCAAAAGCCACTCAACAACCCATCCCCCTTCATTCCCACGCTTTGTTGCCAGAGCATCTACCTAAAACAAACAAAGTAGTAGCAGCCAAAGCATCATGTAAATGAAAAGTGTAATGTATACAACATAATTCATTAATTATCGAGGTATCCCATACCATATTGGAATCTACTCAAACGCATCTAATATCCCGCAAAGTCATTAACCAAAGCAGCAGATATTGGTAGGGCAGAAAAGATGCGTACTTTGGCAGCACAACTCTTGTCTTCATACCTTGTAACAATAAGACTAAAAACCAACAACATGAACAAACATCGAAACCTCTGTCCAATTTTTTTTTTAAATTTTTTTTAAGTAAGAACAGTCACTCAGTTATGATTCTTATCTAATTAATATCCACAACATAATAAAATTATTAAATTTACTCACAATAGACCGACTCATACCAAAGTTCACTCGTTGTGACAGTTAACTGATGGGTTGATATTCAGCACTAATCTAGCCACCTTGCTCAGCATAGAAACTTGTACTCTCATGAATTATACCAACATCAACGCCAGCCTTGGCCTGTTCCACATACTAACAGCCAGTCTAAATTGCTTTTATCACACTTTTGTGGTCCTGAAAATAATAAAATGAAGGAGTTTCTCTAGTTAGCATTAAAATTATACAACACCCACAAAATGGATAAATGGGATGATGTATATAACAGAAAGAAAACAAAAACCGAATTTGATCAAGGAATTAAACATTACCTGTGATAACATTGCATAAAACGATCCAAAATTTACCTACTCCGTATTAGTTATCCCATGTTATTTCTCGCACATTAATTTTTCATTGTATTATGATATTCCATTTTTAATTATCCCATCTATCGCTAAATGGACGCCTTGTAGCTCTAGCACCACAAAACAACCAAAATAGAATAAAGGATGGGCAACATTGTCTGCATTATCCTTGAAAACAAAAGCAAACAATTAAAACCCGAAACTGAACTGGGACATACCCAGGCCATGCCGGGACCGGTTTTGTACGTGTCTAGTTCACGATCCGTAATATGAAAACATTCAGGTTCTCAGTCAGGTCTAGTTCAGTCACATTGCGGTTCAATTTTGGTCAGATGTTGTTCAAAAGTGGAGTTTTCCCTTTATTTAAATGGAGAGATGTCTAGTGTGGTTAAGTGTCTGGTTTTGGACTGATTGTTTTTAAGCTGGAACATCACAAAGATGTCAACTTTACCATTTGTGTCGTCCCAGATCTCTGGACTGCTCATCTCAAAATGCACCTACTGTTGCCAACATATAATATCAAAACTATAAGCATGTTAACCATTTTCACCTTGATCAACATTATATGTGCTTTCCGTTACACACTGATCATTATTTGTGCAAAATTGCATAAAGAATACTTATATAAGCTGAATTACGATGGTAAATACCTTATGCATGTTGCACACGGAACTGCTAATTCAGCTATCCTTATGACAAATATGTATGCTTCAGTTATTCCTGTAAGGTACCAAAAATTAATCTATGTTGCATAAGCATTCAGTGTGTAAACGAAACTATATTCTTAAAAAAGTTTAAGAATTACAAAATTCAGGTGATACTACTTTTTGAGGACTGTCACATGGTGAACACTATGTTCTCGTGTCCACATAATATTTATGATTTTTAAGTTGTTCAAATAGCCGTCTAACTTTCTCTAATTTTATATTTTGTATTTAAACTTATATGCACAATAAAAAGAAATTATACATCCCACACTTTCAGAGCAAACTGAGTGTCACCAGCGACTAACACCCAAAAAAAGGTTCATAGGACTTCCTAAGATGTTAGCAGCAACTGATACAGCCACAAATAGTGTAGATTCGTTTTAGATACTTGTATGTCATCTTTCATTCCACTGTCTTATTATTAGCATTAGTTGTACCAGTATTAGCATTTTCAAGTTAATAAACTAAAAAAAGGATGGTAGGAAAATTTTTAGCAGTAAACGTGCACATATATGCACACAGATTTTAAGCATCTTGTTACAGCAACAACACCAATGGGCACAACTCGACCTGACCATCTCATTGCAGTTGTATTTTTTTTGTTCATTTAGTCAACTAAGCTCATAAGCTCGCCTTTTTCGGTTATGAGTGCAACTTATTCAAGTACAAAAGGTCAACCTAATTACCTCATAAAACAAAAAAGACCAGCTCATGAGCTTTTCCAAATACAAATGGGCCGTAAGCCGGTGAAATAAGCTAATCCAAACACCTCCTTAATCATTATCCTCAATCTATCTCAAAATCCAGCATAATTTAGCAATCAAATGAATAACAACAAACCAATAATTTGACACTTTTTCACTTCTACGCGGATTGCCTATAACTGTTTGAAAATGATAGACGAAGCGGTACCTTGTTAGCCGGCAGATTTTTGAAATTTTCATAGTTTAATTTGCGTTCTGTATGGAACCATATGACAGTTGAACATCCGTTCCTGCATACAGAAGAAGGAGCATATGTTAGTGACAAATAAGCACATGGTAACTCAGGAGGCCATATGTATTTATATCAAAATAAATCAACTTCGTAGATTACCCAGACTTCTTTTTTTCTTCTATGTTTTGATATTTCTGTGAAAAACTAGAAGGGGGGTTGAATAGTTTTTACCATTTTAAAATTAATTCGCTTTGTATACTTAATATGATTTCAAAGTAAAGTGAACAATCAAGCACACAAACAAGTAATATAAGTAAAGAAGTAAAGAGAGGAAAGATCAAACCACACAACACAGATGTTTATAGTGGTTCGGCTACAAGGACTCTCTTCATTGCCCTACTCCACTCCTCGAGCCTCTAACTCGAGAGTTTTTCTTCACTAAGAAACAAGCTCCCATCTAGGCGAAGAAAACCTTTACACGTCGCTTACTCTTTATCCGGTACTAAGTTAAACATCGGGTTCTTTACAAGGGTACAACCACTCCCGTTGGTTCTTTCACAAGGGTACAATCACTCCCGTTGGTTCTTTACAAGGGTACAACCACTCCCGTCACTCTTTGTGTTTTAAGAAATAAAACACTAACCAAACTCTACTGAATAAAATGATACAAACAATGATGTGTGAACTAAAACAAAATCACACAGACTCTATACTAAAAGGATAACAACAGAAGGTTGATCCTTATATGCTGTGATCTTCTTTGCCACAAAAAGAAAGATCAATGAAATGAAAGAATGATATGGGTTAGTGATATGTAAATGAATGAGTATGTATTTAAGCTATATGAGTGATAAGAATGCCCAAATGATCAGCTTGCTATTTAGCGAATTTGATCATATGTACCATCTAGTACCCCCATTTTGTCCAAAATTTTAAAATTATTTCTCACTTAGAACGCAATAAATGGTTATCAGTCCGCCATGTCTAACCCACATAAGGATTGGCTAATCCGAGAGCAAACGGCTCTTGGTAAAGATGTCTCAAATCCGTTTATGGCTTACAATTTGCCAAAAATTGTATGGTATTCGACTCACCATATCTTTATAAGTGAAGAGTTGGCTAGCCCGCAAGGTTATGGCTTGTGGTAAAGGCAGTGGAAAACCATATTTGGTAATCAGCTCACCAAAGATAATAACTGTATTTTATCTAAGAGTTGGCTAGTCCAGAAGCAAACGGCTTTTGGTAAAGACAAATCAAATCCGTTGACAGCTGATGGTTTGCTCAAAATCATTTGGTTATTAATGTACCAAAGTATCACATACTAAAACATTGGCTACTCCAGAAGTACGGCTTTTGGTAAAGAGAAAAATCCATTAAATCTTCATAAAAGATTGCTAGGGACTAGCAATAGTTTAGTGTGGGGGATTGATGAGTGTCTAAATACTCATCATTTCTGTCACATTTTATCTGCAAAAACATTTAAAAACCTGCAGATATGCTTCATAATACAGAAAATATCATACCAGCTGTTAAACCAACACTTAGAACGTAAAAAGGAAATACTAATAGCCTTTTTTTTTTTTTTTTTTTAAAGATAATGTACGTTTTTTTTTTTTTTTTTTAAGATAATGTACGTATTTACAACATGTGGGGCAGAACATCGTTTATTACCCCCATATGTGCTAAATATTTTAAAAGTACTCCAAGTTTTTCAATTATCTTAATTCGAGTCATTAGATTAGTATTTGTAAAGTTATGTAAAAATTCAAGTGTAAGGGGAATGCAACGCCCCTATGATGTATTATTTTGGATGGTAGGGTAAAAGTGTTTGATTCAAAAAAAAAAAAAAAAAAAAAAAAAAAAAAAAAAAAAAAAAAAAAATCAAGAAAAACACAAAAAAATGAGAAAATGAAAAATAGAAAAAACATACGGACTACCATCCCGTTTCATTTTATGTTTGTTTTATATTTTTGTTATTTTGTTATTTCATTTCTAGCTTAAGATCGAGTCTAGTCTTGGCTTAGCAACATTGTATAGTACATGTAATTGATCAAGATTTTTAACTCGCCACCAGTAAAATATCCTTTATCCAACAAAACCGTGTTTTCCTTTTCCCTACACCTAACGTTATAATCCATTTAAAAGCCCTCTTTGATAGTTTATCTTAGGAGCTTACGCCTAGTGGAGGAGGTTTTCGATCCTTTCCCAAGCCTATGGTAATCTATTTGCTATGACAGGTAGTGAGAGATATTATCCGTTTTCATTTATGAGATTTATTTTGATGACACTTGAGAGATGTGAGTATCTAAACACTACTTGTGAGGTGCTAGTATGTAATCTCCGTGCTTATTATGATTGAAGTGGAACGATTATTCGTTGTAATTACTTTTATGTTTGCGTTAAATGACCCCTAACTTGTATTTTGATTAGAATAAAAGCGCATTTGCTTGAGGACAAGCAAATCTCAAGTGTAAGGGTATTTGATGAAGCGAAAAAGTGTACCGCTTTTAAGGGGTCATTTAAGCCTTAAATCGTATTTATTTGATCAAATATCGCCCTAAATCGTTTCTTTTGTCATTTTAGGTACTTTTGAGGGAAATCTGGAAAAGGAGGCATTTTGGACGTTTTTGGAGCATTAAAGTGAAGAAAACGGCAAAGTCTCAAAAATCGGCTAAAAGTTACTCTTGACGGCGTCAGACTTTACTCTGGACGGCGTCATGCCTTGGCAAGAAAAGTTGGACGTGAAATTTACTCATGACGGGCCAGTGAAAATAGCATGTGAATTCTGACGGCGTCACGCTTTAACTTGATCGAGGGCGTCACGGCTTAAATCATAAGGGGACGGCGTCACGTTCATGGTTCGACGGCGTCAAGCCTTGATAAGCCAGAATGGATTTTTGAAGAGCTAAAGAGGGACGGCGTCAAGATGGTCATCCGGGAACCCTAAAAGCGGCGAGGTGACGGCGTCACACTCCATAAGGTGACGTCGTCAGATCCAAAAATCTATATATAGTTTTCTAATTTTTTGTCATTAGGGAGAGCTTAGTGTGTGGAATTTTGGGAGAAAACCCTAAGACGAATTTAGCTACTTTTTCAGGGCTTTTTGCCTTGAGATCTTCCATGTTTCATTGAAAGATAAGTTATCAATTAATCATTCAATATGTCTATGTGTTGTTTGATTCTATCTTATTCTTGTCTTTTGTTTAACATGTTAGGCTAATTTTATCTTGTGTTTGCTTAGATCTAATGAACCCTAGCTATTGATTATTGGTTGTTAGTGTGTTATTAGTTGTATTGGATGATTGTTTATCTATGTTAGGCTTAAGAAAACTGGCTAACTTCCTATTCGGTAACTTGCTTGAACGTCTTAAGAAACATGAACCAAACGCGTACTAAAGGTTTTTATGGTTGTATTTAATGCACAAGCGAATTCTAGTGATCCCATGTTAGGAGCTTCCTAGCCGGCTCGACATAGGAGTGAAGTAGGAGCTTGTAGAGTTGGGGAAGTAAGTACGCCACCCCACGAATGGTATTAAGGAATACACCCGTCATCCACGCAACTAATACACACTAATTAACCGGTAAAAGATAGTTAGGGAGTAAGGAAATCTAAGTAAACACATTTCTCTACACATAAGTTTCTCACCACATTTTATTTTCAGTTATTTAATTTTATTGCATTCGTAGTAATTTGGGTTAGTTGACTAGCAACTAATTCCGCCCACTCCTTTAAAACCGAGATTTTACTTGCTTCATAAAAAATTATAAAAACATAAAAAAGAATCTTCCTCAACCCTTAGACCTAATTAGAGTAGCCTTTCATACCTAACGAACACTATTCCCTATGGAGAACGATCAATCCCCCGTACTTACCACTACACTATACTACATCGGTCAGGTACACTGCCTGGTGGGGTTGTAAGCCTCTTGAGATCCCTCGAGAGGTAAAACCTGTTGTAAGGTTACAAAACCACGCATCAAGTTTTTGGCGCCGTTGCCCGGGGAATAGTTATTGCTTAGGTTGAAATTTTATTTTTATTAGGTCTACTCACAAGATTCCTATCAAGTGAGATATTTTCTTTTTATTTTGTAGCTTTCTCGTAGTCTATCTTTTCTTTGTGATTTTGTTTGTAATTTGCTTCAAATGGACTTTTCACTTAGATTTCTAAGATTGCAAGATATGGTTGAGTGGCTAGAACACCAAGAAGTTCAAAATACCTCATTTAGAGACACTTATGAATCATATGAGCCTTCACCTAGGATAGATTCTTATGAACAACCTCCATGTTTAGGATCTTGTTTTAGCGAGGCTAATAGGAAAAGCGACCTAGTTTGCCAAGGAATTGTGGATAGAGCCGTATCAATAAATCATAAGTTGGATGAAGCACTAGGTTTGTTATTATCACTACCTAAGAAAACAATTGACGAGGATATAGGTGATCTTGACACGTGGAATAATGAGGTAAACACCATAAGCCCACAAAATACTCAACCATCATTTGAGGCACCCACACCGCCCGTGACTTACCCGGAAGAAGTAGAAGAGACTTTAGGAATCCCGATGGAGGTAGAACCCTTGGACCAAGCACAACTAGAGGATATAGGTTTGCACACTTTTAGTGATGACCTTACTCATAGTTCTAGGGAATTTCCTAGTGTTGATGAATTGGAACCTCAACCTTTACAGAACTTTTCATCCTTAGATTTACATCTAGGAGAAAAAAGAGGAACCGACCCACCCATCAACCAATATTATCCGGGTAGTTTTGGGATGAAGGAAGCCATTCACTCACCCCCTTCACCTCACGTGGCATATTCACACCCTAAGGGTGTGTATCGCTACTTTCACCCGCACTTAATCCTAAGTGTAGGGAAAACCTCCCCTATTTTTGTTAAATAAGGGTAGAGTCAGGCTCGTGACTCGAACAAAAACAAGCGCTTATTGGGAGGCAACCCAAGCTTTATTTGCTTTGTGTGTTTATTTGTTTGTTTGTTTGTTTTTATTTGTTTCCGTATGTGTGTTTAATTTTTATTCTTATTGATTCATGTTCAAAACTAAAATTGTGAAAATGCTTTATTTTGTTTTTAACTTCGTCTTAACTACATATAAAGGTATTTTACAAAAGATAAGTGTAAGGGAAATCTAAATTGGTTTATTAGAACACAAATGAACATGAATCGTAATAATATTAAATTAACATACATATTCGTATTTGTTTGAGTCAAATGCTTGTATCGAGTCATAATGATGTTTTGCAGGATTTCCAGGAAGTAAGGTAAAGGTTTTTTCTAGAAATTTTCCGAAAACTTAAAATGAGAATTTTTGTCAGGTCATTTCTGACGGCGTCAGGGTTTATAACCTGACGGCGTCAGATTTAATTTTCAGAAATTTTTGAAAGTTTTGTTTTTAAAAAAAAGTTTTATTAAATCTCCAACTTATAATCTCCAGGAATCTGCAAAATTATCATTCCACAAGCATTATATCCTTATATATAGATTTTTCCCGCCGATGTTATGCAGGTTTTCGTGTTTGTTTTCTCAGGTTTAACAGGTTATTTTGGACAAGGAAATGTATGTGGAATCAAGCTTATGGCGATGCATTAGTCTTGGAGCTTCTACATTACTTTGGAGGAAGATTTAACCGTGTAATTTCATTATCCACCGAGCGAATCAGGGAGTATTTGATTTCATTCTTATACTTTTTGCTTTTACATCTTATTATTTAAACATTGGGGACAATGTTCATCTTAAGTGTAAGGGAGGGTAAAAGTACGATACTTTAGAGAATACAATTACGCTTGATTTTTGTTTGTTTAATAGTAGATGTGTAATAAAACTGAGAGAAATACTTGTTAAGGTAATTTTAGTGCCAAATTTAAAATTTTTTACAACATATAGGAGTGAAACTTTGATCTTAATGAGCGTCTCACGGATAGGAGTTATATGACTAGCACAAAAACCGTACCACTAAAAAATTTTCCACCCCAAATATGTGAGGTTCGCCCCTAGAATTGGTAGGAAAAGCATTTATGCTATGATGTGTGTACCGGTAGCACTTAGATTCTAGAACTTGCGTTAGGACCATTCCAAGGCCACAAGTGAGACTACATTCGTGTAGTTAGATTTACTACATGATAAGAGGCATTAGGATTAACCCATTGTTTTACACCTGTGTTTTTGTTATAATTACATTGGCTACATTGGTCAAGTAATTCTCCCACACCCTTTGCGTTGTACTCATTTTTAGTACACGATACCCCTAGTACACCCCTCAGAGCCTATCTTTTCGTTTCGACCTTTAAGCATTTTACTTAAAGGAAGAATTTGTTTACACCCCACTTAAATGTACACCCAAATCGCCTTAGCCTACCTTGTATGCACTCATTTTTAGTGCATTATTGTTACAACATTTGTTTAAACCCAAGTTAATTATCTAGTTGATTACATGGTTGCTAAGTCGAGTCATATCCTTGTACATATTGTTTTGGGACGATTGGGACTCATGGGTAAAGTACTAGTATAATGGAGTAATGGGGAAGAACATCGTTTATTACCCCCATATGTGCTAAATATTTTAAAAGTACTCCAAGTTTTTCAATTATCTTAATTCGAGTCATTAGATTAGTATTTGTAAAGTTATGTAAAAATTCAAGTGTAAGGGGAATGCAACGCCCCTATGATGTATTATTTTGGATGGTAGGGTAAAAGTGTTTGATTCAAAAAAAAAAAAAAAAAAAAAAAAAAAAAAAAAATCAAGAAAAACACAAAAAAATGAGAAAATGAAAAATAGAAAAAACATACGGACTACCATCCCGTTTCATTTTATGTTTGTTTATATTTTTGTTATTTTGTTATTTCATTTCTAGCTTAAGATCGAGTCTAGTCTTGGCTTAGCAACATTGTATAGTACATGTAATTGATCAAGATTTTTAACTCGCCACCAGTAAAATATCCTTTATCCAACAAAACCGTGTTTTTCCTTTTCCCTACACCTAACGTTATAACCCATTTAAAAGCCCTCTTTGATAGTTTATCTTAGGAGCTTACGCCTAGTGGAGGAGGTTTTCGATCCTTTCCCAAGCCTATGGTAATCTATTTGCTATGACAGGTAGTGAGAGATATTATCCGTTTTCATTTATGAGATTTATTTTGATGACACTTGAGAGATGTGAGTATCTAAACACTACTTGTGAGGTGCTAGTATGTAATCTCCGTGCTTATTATGATTGAAGTGGAACGATTATTCGTTGTAATTACTTTTATGTTTGCGTTAAATGACCCCTAACTTGTATTTTGATTAGAATAAAAGCGCATTTGCTTGAGGACAAGCAAATCTCAAGTGTAAGGGTATTTGATGAAGCGAAAAGTGTACCGCTTTTAAGGGGTCATTTAAGCCTTAAATCGTATTTATTGGATCAAATATCGCCCTAAATCGTTTCTTTTGTCATTTTAGGTACTTTTGAGGAGAAATCTGGAAAAGGAGGCATTTTGGACGTTTTTGGAGCATTAAAGTGAAGAAAACGGCAAAGTCTCAAAAATCGGCTAAAAGTTACTCTTGACGGCGTCAGACTTTACTCTGGACGGCGTCATGCCTTGGCAAGAAAAGTTGGACGTGAAATTTACTCATGACGGGCCAGTGAAAATAGCATGTGAATTCTGACGGCGTCACGCTTTAACTTGATCGAGGGCGTCACGGCTTAAATCATAAGGGGACGGCGTCACGTTCATGGTTCGACGGCGTCAAGCCTTGATAAGCCAGAATGGATTTTTGAAGAGCTAAAGAGGGACGGCATCAAGATGGTCATCCGGGAACCCTAAAAGCGGCGAGGTGACGGCGTCACACTCCATAAGGTGACGCCGTCAGATCCAAAAATCTATATATAGTTTTCTAATTTTTTGTCATTAGGGAGAGCTTAGTGTGTGGAATTTTGGGAGAAAACCCTAAGACGAATTTAGCTACTTTTTCAGGGCTTTTTGCCTTGAGATCTTCCATGATTCATTGAAAGATAAGTTATCAATTAATCATTCAATATGTCTATGTGTTGTTTGATTCTATCTTATTCTTGTCTTTTGTTTAACATGTTAGGCTAATTTTATCTTGTGTTTGCTTAGATCTAATGAACCCTAGCTATTGATTATTGGTTGTTAGTGTGTTATTAATTGTATTGGATGATTGTTTATCTATGTTAGGCTTAAGAAAACTGGCTAACTTCCTATTCGGTAACTTGCTTGAACGTCTTAAGAAACATGAACCAAACGCGTACTAAAGGTTTTTATGGTTGTATTTAATGCACAAGCGAATTCTAGTGATCCCATGTTAGGAGCTTCCTAGCCGGCTCGACATAGGAGTGAAGTAGGAGCTTGTAGAGTTGGGGAAGTAAGTACGCCACCCCACGAATGGTATTAAGGAATACACCCGTCATCCACGCAACTAATACACACTAATTAACCGGTAAAAGATAGTTAGGGAGTAAGGAAATCTAAGTAAACACATTTCTCTACACATAAGTTTCTCACCACATTTTATTTTCAGTTATTTAATTTTATTGCATTCGTAGTAATTTGGGTTAGTTGACTAGCAACTAATTCCGCCCACTCCTTTAAAACCGAGATTTTACTTGCTTTCATAAAAAATTATAAAAACATAAAAAAGAATCTTCCTCAACCCTTAGACCTAATTAGAGTAGCCTTTCATACCTAACGAACACTATTCCCTGTAGAGAACGATCAATCCCCCGTACTTACCACTACACTATACTACATCGGTCAGGTACACTGCCTGGTGGGGTTGTAAGCCTCTTGAGATCCCTCGAGAGGTAAAACCTGTTGTAAGGTTACAAAACCACGCATCAGGAAGTGAACTATCTATAGAAAGAAAAGCATCGACTTCATCCCAAAAGGGATCATTTCCCTCAAACGAAGTGAGAGAAGGGGAAGAGTCGGCTATGATAAGTTGAGAAGATGTGTGGGTTCCCACTCACAGATATTATGAAAATAACAATACTTTCTTGAGAGTACTCTTGAAGTAATATCAGGGACATCGATTGGTTAACCGATTCAGATCATAATTGGGAGTACTCGATGTTGATCAATGGTTAAAGGTAACAGCTTCATTACCCAACGCAATTGATCTCATGTTTAAATACATCAATAAGAGCATGGCCCGTTTTTAGGAATCCTCTTCCAAGAATGAAGGAACCTTTTGATCTGCGTCGAATTCAACAACCACAAAGTCAGCTAGAATGGAACTTACCTACTTCACAAACCATCCGGCAATGCCGCAGGATGAGATATGGTTCGATCTGCAAGCTCAAGAGTCTGCAGGTAGGGTAAGAGCCGGAAGAGAAAGTTTCTTCCACCTGAATGAGGCATCAGGTTGATGCTTGCACAAGCGGCCAAGGCATAGCATTCAACCTTCTGGAATACACAAGGTATAGAAACTTTCCAGGATCTCCAAGCTTCTCGGGAAGCTTTTTCAAGTAATGCTGAGCAGTTCTCATTTAATAGAGTTTTAGCCATTTCAATCAGTTTTTCTTGTTGCTTAACAAGTGTTTGATTGTTGATGCAAATTTAGGCATAGAATGATAGATCCGCAAACTTATGTAAAATGTAATCTTTAAGATTTGAAAGAATTGTCCATTTGTTGACTAGCCTTCTCACGGAGCTTTGCTCATTAAGCGCGATGGTAACAATAAAGTTTGATTTAGGGCAATGACTTCAGGAGTCTCAACAGATTCAAAGACAACTCCTGGTTTGATTTCTTTTTCGGACAACCGGAGATGGACTTGTGCTGTACTTTGTGGGCTTGGAATTTGCACTTTGTCCGTTGTATCCTCGTCTCTTTTCCATTTCATACAATGGAGGAGGATAGGACCAGAGGGTCCTCATAAGCAGCACCACTACGAGTGTGATAGCTTTGATGAATTTGGTATTTTCATCATCATCATGTCATCAGCACACTGATAGGAGTAGCATTGAGCATATTGGAATAAGCTCGGCTGTTCTTTGCTCACTAAGTTTGCTTGACAAACTTAACCGTAAATCGTGAAAGAGCAGGATCTATTCTTGACGATTAGGAGCAATTGTGGGTGTAGAGTTTTGGACAATCATAGTGGACGTATTAGCACTTCCATTGTTAGAGGAAGTACGGTCCTTGTTACCTTGAGTTCAACAGACTTTACACTACGTGTAGTGACAGCTTTGAGTTCACCCCTTGGTGACAACTGTTACTTGGGAGACCTCCCGAGGTAGAAGGTAGATCATTTAAAGACTTTTTTATATCATTTATTTGGGTAACAATAACCGGTTTGTCTCATATTGGTCCTATTGTCTCCTTTGGATTTTATGAATTGCTTAAGCAACTCATCGAGGACGTCTGATTTTGGTTTTGGACATTCCATGGCTTTTGGTTAAAATTACCCTGATTCTGACCTCGTTTGATTGAAATTTGGGGATTGTTGAAATTTTGTCCCTGATTTTGAACAAAGCGAATTGATTATTTTGATTTGGTACGGTGAAAACCAGGTGGTACAAATAGCATTTGGTGCTCGGTACTGAGTTTCAGCATGCGGTCGGTATGATTTTGGTTTACTGCAGCTACGGAGCTGGTAACAGAGAAGCATCGGTTGCTTGACAATCATAATACGCATGCGGGCCACCAAGTTTCACACAACTTTGTTTATGGCTTTGATTTTTTCGGTTTATGAATTTCACTCTTCATTCTTTCATTTCCTTATCATGCAACGCATTGCATCCGTTAGAAAGGCTAACTCTGTGAGTTACCGGATGAAGAAGCAGGAGTGACAGGAACATTTACTTTGTTCGAGAAATAGGAACTTTGATTTATTTTCACAAATTTCAATCACCTCTTTAGGTTTACGATTCAAGATATTGCCACCGGCGGCTGCGTTAAGTTGAATCTTGATCGTTTTGGTTCAACCCATATAAAACGTATTGATCTGTTGCAACTCCGTGAAATCATGATGGGGCATTTTCTAGGAGATCTTTAAATCTGTCCCATGCCTCTCCGAAGTTTTCATCAAAACCTTGACGAAATCCACAATTTCATTTTTAGATTAGTCGTCTTTGATGGAGGAAGAAATAATTGACAAATTTCTTACGAGATCTTCCCAAGTTTTCAATGGATCGAGGGGGTTCTTTATCCAGCCAAATCCGGGCTGCCCCTTCGAGTGAGAATGGAAATAGCATCAATTTGATAACTGTTTGCGGCACATTCTTGTAATTGATTGTAGAGGTCAACTTGTTGAACCAACGAATGTGTGCATACGGATTTCTCGTTCAAACCCGTGGAAATTGGTTTGTAGAAAACGAGCTGAATCAAATGCGTTTTTAGTTCAAAATGATCAGAATCGATGGGTGGTAAACTTGGCATCTCCGTAACCCTCGGTGGTGCTTGGAGCATCTCAGCCATTGTGCGTTCGTCTGCCATGTTATCAGTGGGAACAGTACGAATCTCGGGTTTGACTATTTGGGCAGCACGTCTACGATTACGTCTTCTCGAAATATCTACGAGTTCACGTAAAGGGCTTGATGACGTGAAAGAACGAGTGCGCATGCACTAAATAAAATATTTCAATTAAAACAAGATCGAAGCAAAACACAAGGAACTTAAACCTTAAATCAACCAGCGTACGGTAGCTCTCTGACTGAAAAACGCACAGAGTGGCGGAGAAGCAAAGGTGGGCAATTAATGCTCCTTAAAAACCCGCTTCTTTCAGTTCAACAATTTAATGTCAAACTATCCTTAAACCTCCGTTATAGTTTGTTTATCAATCAAAGGTGAGCCGAATTCGCAAGCGACACAAAGGCAAGTTTTTATCTTTGGTTTGGGAACTTATTATGATAATACCCAAGTTGAGGAATATTATTTCGATTTTTATTTTATCTTTTATTTTATAAATAAAACGGAAAATGTTTTTGGGTTTTTATTTTTTATATGATATATATATAAAAAAGAAAAGAAAAAATATTTTTGTATTTTATATGGTTTATGGGAAATAGGAACTTCTGGAAGAAGGATCTCAAATCACTAATCGCTTAAACTTTACACAATATTGTCGCAACACAACCTCCCCGGCAGCGGCGCCAAAATTGAGTGAGTGGGAAATACCACTAGTACTGATAACTTGGGAAGATGAAGAAGCAATTAATGCCTTTTGGTATGGTTTTGGCGCGTTGATGGCTTAGAAGAAGAGTTTGACTAAGTCAAACTCTGGGTTAAATAAGGGTCGGGTTTGGGCTTTGTTTTGGGATTGGGCGGGGTATGTAGTTGGGTTTATTATTTAGTGGGTTGGGTATATTTAATGGTTGGGTTTTATTTTAGTTAGGATCCGGTTGGGTTTATTAGTTAAACACAAGGACCATTGTTGTAATATTCTGAAATTGAGGGGCTGAGTTGTAAGTTTCCAAAAGTTATCAAAAGGGGTTAAATTATAACATGTGAATAGTACAAGGGTATTATTTGATAAATTACATTTTTTAAACACCCGAGGGCTAAATTTGCCAATTTTGAAACTTGAGGGGTAAAAGTTGCCATTTTTAGAAAACTTTCATCCAGGGACTAAAAGTGAACATGTTTGATATCCCAAGGACTAAAGTTGACTTTTCTTTCATTTTAAACCTTCAGGGACTAATTCTGCCAATTTGTGAAACTTCAGGGACTGAAAATGACAATTTTGTGAACTTTGCATGTTTTTCACTTGTTTTCAATCTTTTTGTTCCTGAATCATATAAAAACACATTTTATGATATTTTCTGTATTATGAAGCATATCTGCATGTTTTTAAATGTTTTTGCAGATAAAATGTGACAGAAATGATGAGTATTTAGACACTCATCAATAGGCAAACTGATCCAACAGTTGGCGGATCCCAAAAATTGGATCCGCCCTTGTATGGATTTGGATCCGCCATGTCAGGCCAGGTAAGAGATATTCATATCTTTTCAAATCTTGCACAATCTTTTCATATCTTCAAATGTCAACTCTTTGGCTTGAAGATCTAAACAAAATATCTCAAAATCTTTCTAAGATTATGTTCATGATGCATGCCATGATGTCATCCTAATATTTAAAAAATAAAGTTTCTATTTTAAGGAATAAACTAGTAAATGTATGTAATGTTATCCCTATTAGACTTGTAATGTGTAAATGTGTTTTTAAAAGACTTATCACTATAAATGTAAAAGGCTTATTCTTATATTTATGCTTTTGCTTAAAGATAAACTTTGTATTTGTCATTAACAAAATTAAGCAAAGATCCTAAAATATAAATAACGTTTTTAGGATGATATTTGTATTAACAATCTCCCCCTTTTTGTTGATGACAAAACATAAATTGTATTTTTAAGTAAAGAACTTAAATAAATGATGAGTCTTTTAAAAATATAGATTAAGTTAGTTTATGCAAGTTTAATGTACTGTGATGTTTCACAGTGATGAAAACTTAATCCTTTCTCCCCCTTTTTGCGAAACAAAAAGAAGATATGCGTAGCGGAATGCGATTTTGAGAACTTTAAAGCTCCCCCTTGATTTATACTCCCCCTAAATGAAGTGCCAAGGATATGATGTATGATCCTACAAAACAAATGATTAGAATATGATATGCTCCCCCTTGATGTATACTCCTCATTGCTAGAGTACCAACGAGATGCTATAAAAGAAAAGTTAGTAATGAACAACTTCAATCAAGAAGCAAAATGCATATGAAATGGTCAAGCAAACAAGAAAGGTCAACCCATTTGACTTTAAAAAGTCAAAATGAAGTGTCTGATCAAAATTTAGTACCTAATGTACATTTGATCAAAGCATTATGTGAAGTTAAAAACAACTATACTATGATGTTAGTAATCTAAAATAAGATAATATGTTTAATGTTGATCACCCACAAGCATAAAAACATAACATTCATTACTTGGAAAAAATGATGTTACATTTAAACAAAGAAAATAAACCCTGAAAAGAAAAATTCTAA
The DNA here is from genome assembly GCA_021014915.2 of Artemisia tridentata subsp. tridentata. Taxonomy (NCBI): domain Eukaryota; kingdom Viridiplantae; phylum Streptophyta; class Magnoliopsida; order Asterales; family Asteraceae; genus Artemisia; species Artemisia tridentata. Next base: position 210,488,709 of record CP139509.1, read on the forward strand.
AACAACATCCTAAAAGTTCCTATAAGAGGAAACTAAAAAGCTCCTATTGAGGAGGATGAGAGAGTGCATTTAGACGCTCGAGAATGTGGTTCAAGATGAACCTCATTTCATTTTGGAGCTCATGGACCAAAATGTTGGTCCTTTGAGCCAAATGAGCGGTCCTCTCGCAATGCGAACAATCATGTCTTGGAAAACCGGGAGGAAGGGTAGGCTCATTGTTTTGTGGTGGTGGTTGTGGTGGTGATTGGTTGTTTGATGGTGGTAGTTGTTGGTGAGATGCTAGTGGAGTTAGGATGGAGTTCATCAAGATGGTTTGGAGATCCATCGCCTCATCAAGGCGGGAATCCACCATATTAGAGAGAGCATGGAGGCGGGTGAGTTCCTCGTTGATCTCTTCTTGGGTTTGTGGCTCATTTATCCACATTGCCTCATCAATGGCAATTAGTGTGGATGTGGGTGAGAGTGGTTGTGTTTGAGGTTGAGGTGGTGGTGCATCATGGTATAAAGGACCGTGGATATCCTGATAAAGCGGATGAAAAAGCATGGGTTCTTGACCTTCAAAGGTCATGGGTGGAGGATTGGTTGACCTTGGTGGAAGGTCTTCCAAGTCATCAAGATATGGATGTGGTGATGTAGGTGGAGTTCTAAAAAGTTCCAAGGGCTGTAGTTGAGGTGAATGTGGTGGTGAAGGTGATTTGCTAGGTTGGGTTGGGGCAGGCGGTGGAGTTGTAGCAACAGGTGTGATTGTTGGTGGTTGTGTGGAGATAGTGGTGTGAGATGGTGTTGGAGTAGCAAGATTGAGAAAATTCTCATTTGCGATTGGTGAAGAGATGTTAAGAGGGGATGATTCCTCCTCTGATGAGTTAGCTAAGTTTATGAAGCAACAAAGCTTAACACTAATACGAGCAGTTCTTTTTGGGGGTCTGCTAGTGGATGAGTTACTTGATTTTGTCATGGTTAAGATTGATAATGTAGCTAAGAAGTACAGGAGAGATATGTAGAGAAGATGATGAGTGAGTGAGTTTTGATTGAACTTGAACTTCCTAATTTATAGACAGTGAGATTTTTGAAGTTAGTGATTGGATTTGATGTGAATCCAATGGAGAATGTTGGTTCCTAATGATTTAGAACAAAAATTTGTGCTAGTCACATCATTTAAGTCAAACCATAGAGCTCAAGTTGAGTGAATTGTAGAAGATTTGCAGTTAATGCAAAGAGTGAGTGGAAAATCTGTTGATATGATGTTCCCATGGATTTGACGGATCCCAGAAAAGGGCTCCTTGCTTGTATTGGAAAGGTAACTCACATGAAAAATTTGAAAATTCAAATTTTGGTGGGAAATTGATTTCTTAAGGTTCTAAGGGTTTCCTAAAACATTCTAAAGAGTCTAATGATCAGTAAAGAATTCCTAAAAACTATAATCCAAAATCTAACTATCGGGATTGTTCGAGAATTTTTGAAAAATGTTACTATAGGCACCTGCGGATCTAATCGACAACAAAGACGGATCCAAAATTTGGGAGCTGTCAAATCCGCAGGTTCAGGAATAGCGGAGCCAAAGAAAACACTAGGCGGATCCAAAATTTGGGATCCGCCAAATCCGCCATATGGAAAGTCAGTTTCTTAACAGAACATATGTCGAATTTTTTGTTTCTCGGTCAAAACCCGAAAAATCTCCTAAAACATATGTAATGGCTAATATGTGATACAAATATACTAAATATATAGATTCTAATACACGTATATACATAGATCAATTCGATCATAATATGTTACCATAAAGGGAGTTAAGCCAAACGGGGGCTTAATCTTGGAAAATTGATAACAACATGTGTTATCGCCCTACAATGTCAAGTTAGTTTACACATATGTCAAGTAATAACATAATGTCTTAAGAAATATACATGTTCAACACATCATTGTCTAATAAAGTCTAAAACCAAACACTCCCTTCACTTTAACTTCTTGCTCAATTTCTTGTAACCCTTGTGAAATTTCATGATCCAACACCCCAAATTCTTCACCATTCCTTTGGTTTACTGAAATTCCGCCGATTCATTTGGGATTGGTGGAAGTTGACTTAAGTACTCCGGTGGAGAGAACCTAGAGTTGGGAAAACCATCATCTTCGCTCATTGATGATGATGATGATGATGATGTAGGAGGATGAGGACGTTTGTGTAAAACTCTAAAATTTACGTAATCCGAAATGACCAAAATAACCCTCTAAATTTGATAGTTTAAGAATTTATAAAATAGAACAAACGACATATTATTTGAACCTAATCTAAAATAATTAAATCCTAAGCTACCTAATAAAATTTAACTAATAAAAACTTTACCTTATGATGTAAAATCGCAAAATAAATAATTATATACACACATTTTAATATTTTTGGTCAAAAAAAAAAAAAAAAAAAAAAAGGAAAAGATATGCACTAAATTAAATGGTATCCTAATCCCACTAAAATTTGGCCATTCCCTTAATTATGCTAAAAAAAATTCGGTTCTCCTTATATATACACAAACCGACCTTTTTTTTAACCCTAAAATTCCTCTCTCCAAATTGTCGACATTCTCCTTCTTGTCCTCTCTTCTATTCGATCATCACAGCAGCCAAAGGAGGAGTTTATTTTGTGGTAACTTGTATCTATCCTTGTTCAATTCAACCTTCTTGTTTGATTCTTGATTCATACTTTGTTGTTCTTGTCAAATTTAATGCATACATAAAATTATAAGAAGAAAAGTCGCATAAAATCATAAAATTTACATGAAGTAATGAATTGGTAATTAGGGTTTTGATAGAATTCATGAGTAATTTGATATGGGATGTTTATAACATGTTAATAGGATGTTAATCTACTGATCTATTGAATTAGGAGGGGCGTGGATGTGTTTAGGATGCAAAATTACGTGATGTTATGGTCAAAATTGAAACCAGTTTCTGATCAGAAAATTTAGGTCGACTTTAATCGAGTAGATCTTGAAGATAACAAAGGGTATTTGGGTTTTTCTGGAGTCTAAAATTAAGTTCAAGGAAATATCTTTCTGGGAAAATTAGCCTTGTAATTTTTAGAGGTCGGGAAGCTAACTTTTTGATTTTTAGAAATTCGTGTGTCAAACCTGAATTCGGATGTCTGGAAATCAGTCCGTTTTGACGATTTTTCATTTTCAAACCATGAGGATTTAGGTCATTAAATTCTCCAGTATGTGACTTTAATATGTTTAGTAGTGTCATGAATTTTTGTAGATTTTTCCTGGAGGTATTGGTGGGTAAATGAAGTGGTTACTTTCTGAGTGTTACAGCAGACATATTTTCTGAGTAGTCCGAGTTGTGGTATTTTTCATGTGGGGTTAAACTAATTAATAAATTCTGGGAAAATTAGTGTGGGTTGTCAAGACATTGAGGTAGCTCTGGGAATTTTTGTAGATTTTATCTCTGAGTTCTAATATGGTTCATAAATTCGATCAAGTGTGGTCTGTTTAGGGTTAAAAGCTGATAAGAAGTTAATTAGGGCTAAATAAGGATTAATTGTGTAACTTAAGGGTGGAACTTATCATTATTCAAACTAAAATGGTTTAACTTGTTAAAACATGTAACTTTATGATATTTATATTTCATACCCTAATCTTACAATAGTTTCACTATAATCCCTAAACTATTTATAGTTACTTAATAAACCCTAACTATAAGAATGTGATTAGTAACAAGTATTTAAAATCCGTTATGAAATTAAATGAGCTAATAAGTATATTATGAATCATCATATATGTAGATTCGTTGAAGAGGTGTGACAGTGTGTCCTTGTGTTCATCCATTTATTTGCTTCCATTCACTCGCTAAGGTACAGATATTCTGCCCTTCTTGTAAGGAGCCTTCATTCTCTTGATCTCTTGTTTTGATTCGTTTAGGATTTCCCCAAGCCATTGCTATGTTCCCTTGTATTGTGAACCCTTGTTTTGAATCTTTTGCTTTGAACCCTTGCCTTGACCTTTTGTCTTGAACCTTGCCTTGAACCCTGCTATGAACCTTGATATGAACCTTGCCATACACCTTGCCTTGAACCTTGATATACTTGAGATTTTAGCGGGATGAGAAAACCTTTTTAATTATTTATGAAAATGTTTTAAGAAAATCATTTTTACAACTATCTTATTGAAGACCATTTTAAAAGATTATTTTATGGAAACTATTTTAAAAGGATTGTTTTCAAATGAACTTTTAGATTGAACCTTTACTATGAACATTTGCTACGATCTCTTGTCTTGACCATTTGACTTGAACCTTGATACATTGATATAAACCTTTTGATATATGACTTGACTTGAACCCATTGATAAAACTTGAACTTGAACTTGAAACATGAAACTTGAAACCTGATACTTGAACTTGACTTGTACACTTGACCTTGACCTTGACCCACAGTTTGAGACTACGAGCCATACTAGGCATGAGGGTTTCATGTCCTTGTCATTGTTGCACCAATGGCTTGACTTTTGGGTAGGAAAGTGATTACCTATCCCGTCCCTGCCATGACTTGATACTTGACTTGAGCGTAGATGAAGACATTGTGGCAGCCTACAGGGGCGCATGGATGCATCCTAGATTTGTACTTGACTTGACTTGACTTGATTACTTGAATTGTTTAGTGACATGATGGGTGTGTGCGATACACGTCATTCACTCTTGGGAGCTCATGACTCCAACCCTTGGAGGTATCCCCTCATATTATACTTGGCATACCGAGGTCACCCCTCCGTATACATGTATACTTGTTTACTTGACTTGATTTGATATGTTCTGGGTTCGTAGTGGATTTCTGTTTCTGTTACCCTATGACTTGATATTTGACTCGAATTGAATTGAACTTGGGCTGGTGGTGGGTTACGGTTTACTTTACACCTACCTATTGTAAACATTTCTTGATAACCTTTTTATTTTCCTTCCTACTCTTGTTACACCTTGTATTATTCCATTTACTTCACTATTCCTTTACTACTGCTTTGTATCGTTATATCTGTTCACTGAGCTTTCGTAGCTCAGACGCATTTCTTTTCCTGCGGCAGGTTTTAGTTTGGAAGTTGGGTATGAGTGGAGAGTATCATTGGATTTAGAAGACCCTACTAGCTATGGAAGATTATTAGAAGAATTTATTTTTAGACTTAGAAATTATTGTATTGTAACCTTGTAGCTTCAGATTTTCCTTTGTAACCCTTGAAATTCTATTGTATTATTCATGTCAATGCTTGTGTTTGTTCTGATATGGAACCATCATTGTGACATCTTTACCCTTGTCGGGTCGGGGTGTTACAGTTTGCCTTTTGCAACCGCTACCCTATGATCACTTAAAGGAACAATGGTGTGTGGAATCTCGGTGTAGTCGGGAACAAATCCTAAATCATTTCTAGGAATGGGTGCAAAAGCTTTGTAGAGACGGGTCAAAAGCATCCCGTAGGGCATTGCGGTGGTACCTTGAACCGGAATATCGGCCATTCGCTTGGCGATATAGTATGCAAGGTTGAATGGTTGATGGTTTGACACACAATACATCATGTAGCAAAGGCTAGCATTGATGTGGTCTCTATTTCCTATTGTGCTTATGACATTTGCCCTCAAAACTTCCTCAAGCTTCTTAAATTAAGGCTTAAGTTCATTAAGTTCCATGGCAAATGGGTCTCTATCTACTTGACGACCTCGATACATCCTAGTTTGGTTATTCCTAGGTAAAAAGAGATGCTCACGAATGGTTTCTTTTGCAATCAATGGTGTGGCATATGGTGTCGTACGATCAAGGGACTCTAGAATGGTTAACGACCACTTGTCAGAATAGAAACAAGTTCCTTGATTTGGAACTCCTAAGACATCTCCAAATTGATCTAAAGGAATATTGAATTGAAACCCGTTGACTCTGAAATAGATATTCATGTATCCATAATCATTAGAACTAAGTCCTACAGTAGCATAGAACTCGAGAATGAACCTAGGGATGATGGGCTCATCAATGTCTAGAAGACTATCGAAATGAATCGCGGCTAATTGCTCGCGGAGAATGGTACCTTCATAAAATGAGGGGTCTACAACCCTACCCTCATGGACATATCGTTTTTCTAGTGCTTTAAAAATATTTACTTGAGCTTCGGTAAGACCTTTGGTTTTGTGGTGTTTGGGAAGGTATTTGATGGTGTTTTTGTGATCATAATTAGTTGCGGGAGGCATAGTTATCCTAGACAAGAAAAATATATAGTTTAGTTGAAATTATCAAAAATACGTATAAATGTCTAGTGTGTGCCTACATGGGGACAATGTGGAGGTACGGTTATCTCAACTCCTTTTGATGCATGAAAATTTTGTTTATGCAAGTTTTATGATAAAACGAGAGATAACCCAAACGCTCCTACTTCAATGTAGCTTCATTTGAATGTACCCGAAAATACATATTAGTTATGTATTACCTTTAGCATTCATGAGACATTATGCAAGTGATGTTTAAAAAATATCGTTTTTGTATTTGTATGAACAATGTTCAAAAACCGTTTTTCCTAGTCGTGAGAAGATTTTAGCAAAAATTTCTCATGTGGTTTTTGATGAATAATGATAATGTACTACAAGATGCAATTCCTAACTATGAAAAACATGATTTGTTATGCAATTTAGTAAATATACTTCATGATTTTTTAAGAATTATGCATAAACCCCATGTTTTGGTTTTGTGCACGAAATAGAAATCCTAGACGCAGATCAGGAATGTATACATGATAAGGATACTTACAGTGATGTTTAGAGCTCAATTTGGTAGAGAAAGATGGCCTAAATTGTGAGTTTGGTGAATTATGGGTCGAGTTCCAGTAGGTGTTTGAGTGTTGGGAAGTGTGATGAATAGTACAGGATGTTTATTAAATAAACAGAAAATTGGCTCAACAGGCCACGGGTCCAAAACAAGGGATCCGCCCTTGTTGTCGGTTGGATCCGCAGGATCAGAACACCAATTTTGGTATTGCCTGCGTTTGGTTAATCTAAGGTTCGAGTTAATGTTTAATCTACTCACTAGATTCCATTAATCCTAAACCAAGTCTAAGATAGTTGAACGGTTCTCTCTTGAGAGGTTTTGTGAGGATATCGGCAATGTTGTCCTCTGAGGAAACTTTCTCAATTGAGATATTTCCCTTCTGAACATTTTCACGTAGGAAGTGGTGACGTATTTCTATGTGTTTGGTTCTAGCATGTTGGACTGGATTTTTGCTAAGATCGATAGCTCCTTTGTTGTCACAAAGAATGGGAATGTCGTTGAGTACAATTCCATAGTCGACGAGAGCTTGTTTCATCCACAGTGCTCGTTGGCAAGCTTTTCCTGCTGACACGTACTCGGCTCCAGTTGTTGATATGGCGAGGGCTGTTTGTTTCTTAGCAAACCATGAGGTGAGACAATGTCCTACAAAAGTACAAATACCGCTTGTACTTTTCCTATCAACATAATCACCAGCATGGTCTGAGTCGGCATATGATGCGTGGTTTTGCAACCTTACAACAGGTTTTACCTCTCGAGGGATCTCAAGAGGCTTACAACCCCACCAGGTAGTGTACCTGACCGATGTAGTATAGTGTAGTGGTAAGTACGGGGGATTGATCGTTCTCCACAGGGAATAGTGTTCGTTAGGTATGAAAAATTACTCTAATAGGTCTAAGGGTGAGAGAAGATTCTTTTTTATGTTTTTATAATTTTATGAAAGCAAGTAAAATCTCGGGTTTGAAAGAGTGGGCGGAATTAGTTGCTAGTCAACTAACCCAAATAACTACGAATGCAAATAAAATAAAATAACTGAAAATGAAAAGGTGGTAAAACTTATATAGAGAGAAATGTGTTTACTTAGATTTCCTTACTCCCTAACTATCTTTTACCGGTTGATTAGTGTGTATTAGTTGCGTGGATGACGGGTGTTTTCCTTAATACCATTTGTGGGGTGGCGTACGTACTTCCCCAACTCTACAAGCTCCTACTTCACTCCTATGTCGAGCCGGCTAGGAAGCTCCTAACATGGGATCACTAGAATTCGATTGTGCATTAAATACAACCATAAAAACCTTTAGTACGCATTGGTTCATGTTTCTTAAGACGTTCAAGCAAGTTACCGAATAGGAAGTTAGCCAGTTTTCTTAAGCCTAACATAGATGAACAATCATCCAATACAACTAACAACACACTAATAACCAATAATCAATAGCTAGGTTTCATTAGATCTAAGCAAACACAAGATAAATCTAGCCTAGCATGTTAAACAAAAGACAAGAACAAGATAGAATCAAACAACACATAGACATATTGAATGATTAATTGATAACTTATCTTCAATGTAACATGGAAGATCTCAAGGCAAAAAGCCTTGAAAAAGCTGCCAAATTCGTCTTAGGGTTTTCACACACAAAGTTCCTCAATAAGTTCCACACTAATGACAAAAAATTGCAAAACTATATATAGACTTTCAGATCTGACGGCGTCACGTTATGGAGTGTGACGCCGTCACCTCGCCGCTTTTAGGGTTCCCGGATGACCTTCTTGACGCCGTCCCTCTTTAGCTCTCCAAAATCCATTCTGGCTTATCAGGGGTTGACGCCGTCAGAATTAGGGGTGACGCCGTCCCTCTTTAAATTAAGCCGTGACGACCTTGATCAGATTAAAGCGTGACGCCGTCAGAATTCCCATGCAAATTTCTCTGGCTTATCATGAGTAAATTTCACATCCACCTTTTCTTGCCAAGCCATGACGCCGTCCAGGGATAATCCTGACGCCGTCAAAGGTAACTTTTAGCATGATTTTGAGACTTTGTCGTTTTCTTCACTTTTATGCTCCAAAAACGTCCAAAATGCCTCCTTTTCCAGATTTCTCCTCAAAAGTACCTAAAATGACAAAAGAACGATTTAGGGCAATATTTGATCAAATAAATACGATTTAGGGCTTAAATGACCCCTTAAAAGCGGTACACTTTTCGCTTCATCAAATACCCTTACACTTGAGATTTGCTTGTCCTCAAGCAAATGCGCTTTTATTCTAATCAAAATACAAGTTAGAGGTCATTTAATGCTAACATAAAAGTAATTACAACAAATAATCGTTCCACTTTAATCATAATAAGCACGGAGATTACAAACTAGCACCTCACAAGTAGTGTTTAGATACTCACATCTCTCAAGTGTCATCAAAATAAATCTCATAAATGAAAACGGATAATATCTCTCACTACCTGTCATAGCAAATAGATTACCATAGGCTTGGGAAAGGATCGAAAACCTCCTCCACTAGGCGTAAGCACCTAAGATAAACTATCAAAGAGGGCTTTTACATGGGTTATAACGTTAGGTGTAGGGAAATGGAAAACACGGTTTTGTTGGATAAGGGATATTTTACTGGTGGCGAGTTAAAGATCTTGATTAATTACATGTACTATACAATGTTGCTAAGCCAAGACTCGACTCGATCTTAAGCTAAAAACAAAATAACAAAAACATAAAATAAACATAAAATAAAACGGGATGGTAGTCCGTATGTTTTTTCTACTTTTCTTTTTTTTTTTTTTTTTTTTTTTTTTTTTTTTGCATACACTTTTGCCCTACCATCCAAAATAATACATCATAGGGGCGTTGCATTCCCCTTACACTTGAACTTTTACATAACTTTACAATTAACTAATCTAATGACTCGAATTAAGATAATTAAGACACTTGGAGTACTTTTAAAATATTTAGCACATATGGGGGTAATAAATGATGTTCTTCCCCATTACTCCATTACACTAGTACTTTACCCATGAGTCCCAATCGTCCCAAAACAATATGTACAAGGATATGACTCGACTTAGCAACCATGTAATCAACTAGATAATTAACTTGGGTTTACACAAATGTTGTCACAATAATGCACTAAAAATGAGTGCATACAAGGTAGGCTAAGGCGATTTGGGTGTACATTTAAGTGGGGTGTAAACAAATTCTTCCTTCAAGTAAAATGCTTAAAGGTTGAAACGAAAAGATAGGCTCTGAGGGGTGTACTAGGGGTATCGTGTACTAAAAATGAGTACAACGCAAAGGGTGTGGGAGAATTACTTGACCAATGTAGCCAATGTAATTATAACAAAAACACAGGTGTAAAACAATGGGTTAATCCTAATGCCTCTTATCATGTAGTAAATCTAACTACACGAATGTAGTCTCACTTGTGGCTTCGGAATGGTCCTAACACAAGTTCTAGAATCTAAGTGCTACCGGTACACACATCATAGCATAAATGCTTTTCCTACCAATTCTAGGGGCGAACCTCACATATTTGGGAGTGGAAAATTTTTTTAGTGGTACGGTTTCGTGCTAGTCATATAACTCCTATCCGTGAGACGCTCATTAAGATCAAAGTTTCACTCCTATATGTTGTAAAAAAATTTAAATTTGGCACTAAAATTGCCCTAACAGGTATTTCTCTCAGTTTTATTACACATCTACTATTAAACAAACAAAAATCAAGCGTAATAGCATTCTCTAATCGTACTTTTACCCCCCCCCCTTACACTTAAGATGAACATTGTCCCCAATGTTCAAATAACAAATGTAAAAGCATAAAGTAAAAGAATGAAATCAAATACTCACCTGATTCGCTCGGTGGATAATGAAGTAACACGGTTAGATCTTCTTCCAAAGAGAATGTAAAAGCTTCATGACTAATGCATCGCCAAAAACTTGATTCAAAAACATTTCCTTGTCCAAAATAACCTGTTAAACCTGAGAAAACAAACACGAAAACCTGCATAACATCGGCGGGATAAAATCTATATATAAGGATATAATGCTTGTGGAATGATAATTTTGCAGATTCCTGGAGATTATAAGTTAGAGATTTAATAAAAACTTTTTATGAAAACAAAACTTTCAAAAATTTTCAGAAAATTAAACCTGACGCCGTCAGGTTGTAACGCCTGACGCCGTCAGAAATGATCTGACAGAATTCTCATGTTACGTTTCCGGAAAATTTCTGGAAAAACCTATACCTTACTTCCTGGAATTCCTGCAAAACTTCATTATGACTCGATACAAGCATTTGACTCAAACAAATACTAATATGCATGCTTATATCTCATTGTTATCGTTCATGTTCAATCTTGTTCTTAAAAACAAATTTGGATTTCCCTTACACTTATCTTTTGCAAAATACCTTTATATGTAGTTAAGACGAAGTTAAAAATAAAATAAAGCATTTTCACAATTTATATTTGAGACATGAACAGTAAACAAAAAGAATAAGAAATGCATACGGAAACAAATAAAATTAAATAAACAAACAATCAAACAAATAAAGCAAATAAAGCTTGGGTTGCCTCCCAATAAGCGCTTGTTTTTGTTCCAGTCACGAGCCTGACTCTACCCTTATTTAACAAAAATAGGGGAGGTTTTCCCTACACTTAGGATTAAGTGCGGGTGAAAGTAGCGATACACACCATCTTGGTGGAAGTATGCCGCGTGAGGAAAGAGTGGTGGATGAATTATATACTCAAAGGGGTGTGCTCCTTTCATCATAACCTTACCTAGTTCACTTTGGTCAATGGGTGAATTAAAGTTTTCTCCTAAAAAGGGATCATCTTCTATCAACTTCGAGAGATTCCTAGTTGGGAATCCACTTTGACCTAATAAACCCGGTTTAAACCCATAATGTTTCTTGTGATCAATCATAAATGGGTGATGTAAGTATGTAAGGTCATGGTTCACTCCTATGTTAGCTTCCTCTCTACAAGGCCTAGAGTCTACTACCTTAATCTTAACATTACCCGGACTACATGGGTTGATGGGTGGATCGGAACCTAATTCAATTCCTAAGTTCACATCTAAGGATGGAAGATTAGGTAACGGTTTTGGTTTAGGCTCCGGTTCATCAAAACTAGGAACTTCCATAGAACTAAAAGAAAGGTTATGACTACAAGTATTCAAACCTATTTCTTCTAGTTGTGTTTGGTCCAAGGGCTCTACCTTAATTGGGGTTCCTATAGTCTCTTCTACTTCTTCCAGGTAAGTCACGGGTGGTGTGTATGCCTCAAATGATGGTAGGACTTGTGAGGTACTTAGCGGGCTTATGTTACTTACCTCATCATTCCTTATGTCAAGATCACCTATATCCTCATCATGTGTTTTAGTAGAATCTAACCCTAACATTTTCCCTAGTATCTCAAGTGCTTCTCTAGGCATCTCAACTTCTATATCCGAATCATAAGGATCATCCTCAATATTCTGACTGCTATATTCAAATTGCCCAAAAGATTCATCATGTGTTTCTTGAGATTCATCGTCATCGATCATAAAACCTAGGTCTTTTTGATCAATGAGATCATGCTCGGCTAGATCCTCCATCACATCAAGATCACCTAAGTGTTCACCCTGTATTATGGTAGTGCCTAACCATGACATGCAGCTAGGTGGCTCAACTCTACCCTCATCCCCAAACAAACTTGTTTCATGATCCTTGAAATTTGTGGTCAATTGACTTGTATTAATGTTTGTTGGGTTGTCTACCATATAATAATATTGAGCACAATTCTCAATAGCTTCCCATGCTTTCTCAGCACTTAATTCCCTAATATCCCTGCCGGCAATATGGTAAATGTCCCTTTGGGCATGTCGGTCGACATGATTGTAAAAGATTTGAGTTAGGGACCAAAAATCGAAGTTATGATGAGGGACTTTTTGGAGTAAATATTTAAAACGAGTCCATGCATCATAGAGAGGTTCATCTTTATGTTGTTTAAACATCAAGATGTCATATGGAGTGGGTGAATTACGTGGTTGGTGGTATGGTGGATTCGCGTTCTCCATAATGGTGAACGGAAGAGTCAATGGAAATCTTATATGAACAAAAGCATGAAGAAAATAGATAGACTAAAGAAAAACCTAAAAAAATAAAATAAAAATCTCACTAGAAAGGAATCTAGTGAGTAGACCTAATAAAATAAAAATTCAACCTAAACAATAACTATTCCCCGGCACGCGGCGCCAAAAACTTGATGCGTGGTTTTGCAACCTTACAACAGGTTTTACCTCTCGAGGGATCTCAAGAGGCTTACAACCCCACCAGGCAGTGTACCTGACCGATGTAGTATAGTGTAGTGGTAAGTACAGGGGATTGATCGTTCTCCATAGGGAATAGTGTTCGTTAGGTATGAAAAATTACCCTAATAGGTCTAAGGGTGAGAGAAGATTCTTTTTTATGTTTTTATAATTTTATGAAAGCAAGTAAAATCTCGGGTTTGAAAGAGTGGGCGAAATTAGTTGCTAGTCAACTAACCCAAATAACTACGAATGCAAATAAAATAAAATAACTGAAAATGAAAAGGTGGTAAAACTTATATAGAGAGAAATGTGTTTACTTAGATTTCCTTACTCCCTAACTATCTTTTACCGGTTGATTAGTGTGTATTAGTTGCGTGGATGACGGGTGTATTCCTTAATACCATTTGTGGGGTGGCGTACGTACTTCCCTAACTCTACAAGCTCCTACTTCACTCCTATGTCGAGCTGGCTAGGAAGCTCCTAACATGGGATCACTAGAATTCGCTTGTGCATTAAATACAACCATAAAAACCTTTAGTACGCATTGGTTCATATTTCTTAAGACGTTCAAGCAAGTTACCGAATAGGAAGTTAGCCAGTTTTCTTAAGCCTAACATAGATGAACAATCATCCAATACAACTAACAACATACTAATAACCAATAATCAATAGCTAGGTTTCATTAGATCTAAGCAAACACAAGATAAATCTAGCCTAGCATGTTAAACAAAAGACAAGAACAAGATAGAATCAAACAACACATAGACATATTGAATGATTAATTGATAACTTATCTTCAATGTAACATGGAAGATCTCAAGGCAAAAAGCCTTGAAAAAGCTGCCAAATTCGTCTTAGGGTTTTCACACACAAAGTTCCTCAATAAGTTCCACACTAATAACAAAAAATTGCAAAACTATATATAGACTTTCAGATCTGACGGCGTCACGTTATGGAGTGTGACGCCGTCACCTCGCCGCTTTTAGGGTTCCCGGATGACCTTCTTGACGCCGTCCCTCTTTAGCTCTCCAAAATCCGTTCTGGCTTATCAGGGGTTGACGCCGTCAGAATTAGGGGTGACGCCGTCCCTCTTTAAATTAAGCCGTGACGACCTTGATCAAATTAAAGCGTGACGCCGTCAGAATTCCCATGCAAATTTCTCTGGCTTATCATGAGTAAATTTCACATCCACCTTTTCTTGCCAAGCCATGACGCCGTCCAGGGATAATCCTGACGCCGTTAAAGGTAACTTTTAGCATGATTTTGAGACTTTGTCGTTTTCTTCACTTTTATGCTCAAAAAACGTCCAAAATGCCTCCTTTTCCAGATTTCTCCTCAAAAGTACCTAAAATGACAAAAGGAACGATTTAGGGCAATATTTGATCAAATAAATACGATTTAGGGCTTAAATGACCCCTTAAAAGCGGTACACTTTTCGCTTCATCAGCATACACTATGGTTTCCATTCCCGTCCCTTTGGGATACCATAATCCTAGATGTATAGTGCCTTTTATGTACCTAAATATCCGTTTAACAGCTTCAAGATGGGATGTTTTGGGATCTTCTTGAAAGCGTGCACATAGACAAACACTAAACATAATGTCCGGTCTACTAGCCGTTAGGTAGAGTAAACTACCAATCATCCCTCTATATTTAGTGTTATCTATGGATTCACTTTCGTCATCCTTGGTGAGTTTGGTTTCGGAATACATTGGTGTTTTCATAGGTTTAGAATCTTCAAGACCAAATTTCTTAAGCATATCCTTGATATACTTAGATTGGTTGAAGAATATCCCATCTTCTAATTGTTTAATTTGGAGACCTAAGAAAAAGTTTAGTTCCCCCATTATACTCATTTCAAACTCATCATGCATGATTTTCGAAAATTCATCGCATAACTCTTGACAAGTTGAACCGAATATAATGTTATCTACATATATCTGGACTATGATAATATGTGATCCCTTTTTCTTGGTAAAGAGAGTGTTGTCTACTAGGCCCATGGTATACTTATGGTCAACTAGAAAGGTCTTAAGTCGATCATACCAAGCTTTTGGTGCTTGCTTAAGTCCGTATAATGCTTTCTTAAATTTGTAGACATGATTAGGTTTTTCAAAATCAGCAAAGCCGGGAGGTTGTGCTACATACACTTCCTCATTTATGAAACCATTTAGAAATGCACTTTTGACATCCATTTGAAATAGTTTAAAGTCATGTGCACATGCATATGCAAGTAATATCCTAATTGACTCAAGTCTAGCTACGGGTGCAAAAGTCTCATCATAATCTATACCTTCTTGTTGATTGTAGCCTTGTGCTACTAGCCTAGCTTTGTTTCTAGACACTATGACATTTTCATCCATTTTATTTCTAAAAACCCATTTTGTACCGATTATGGTTTGATTTTTAGGTTGTGGAACTAATGTCCAAACGTCATTCCTAACAAATTGATTTAATTCCTCTTGCATCGCAATGACCCAAGATTCATCTTTTATGGCTTCATTAACATTTTTAGGTTCAATTTTTGAAACAAAACAAAAGAAGTTACTTTCATTTTGAGCTTTAGACCTTAATGTTCTTTCATTGATTTTTCCTATGACGTTTTCTAATGGATGACTTTTGGTTTCTTTGATATTAACTATTTCTTTTTTTACCGGTTCATCTTCTTTCTCACTTTCAATATTTTCCTGATTATCAACCATTTGACTTTCAACTAAGTCATCATCTACCAAAGGTGATGTCTTAGAGGGAGGTGGATTTTCATCGAATGTTACGTTCAATGATTCCTCGACTTTTGAGGTTTCTTTGTTCAAAACTATATATGCTTTACTAGTTTGTGAATATCCTAGAAATACACCTTCATACAACTTTGGGTCGAACTTGGTGAGATAATCCTTTGTTTTTAAAATGAAGCACTTGCTTCCAAACACTCAAAAATATCCTAAAGTAGGCTTTTTGCCTCTATACAACTTTACCGGTTCATCTTCTTTCTCACTTTCAATATTTTCCTGATTATCAACCATTTGACTTTCAACTAAGTCATCATCTACCAAAGGTGATGTCTTAGAGGGAGGTGGACTTTCATCGAATGTTACGTTCAATGATTCCTCGACTTTTGAGGTTTCTTTGTTCAAAACTATATATGCTTTACTAGTTTGTGAATATCCTAGAAATAAACCTTCATACAACTTTGGGTCGAACTTGGTGAGATAATCCTTTGTGTTTAAAATGAAGCACTTGCTTCCAAACACTCTAAAATATCCTAAAGTAGGCTTTTTGCCTCTATATAACTCATATGGAGTTTTTTTCAAGAATAGTCTAATTAGGACTCGATTTAGGATATATGTGGATTTATCTACAGCGTGACACCAAAACTTTTGAGGTATGTTTTGTTCATTTAACATGGTTCTAGTCATTTCTTGAATTGTCCTATTTTTTCGTTCTACCACACCGTTAGATTGAGGGGTTCGAGGAGCCGAGAAATTATGAGTTATGCCATTGGCATCACAAAAAGCTCCAAATTGGATTTCATTGTCAAATTCACGACCATGGTCGGTTCTTATTGACACTATGTTACTTCCTATTTGATTTTGAATTTTCTTACTTAAGATTTTAAATTTATCAAACGCTTCGTTTTTAGTTTTCAAAAACTTAGTCCATGTATACCTAGAGTAATAATCTACTATTACCAAAGTAAAGAAGTTTCCCCCGTAACTTTGTATAGCGGATGGACCAAACAAATCCATATGCAATAATTCTAGACACCTAGATGTAGACACCATGTTTTTAGCCTTATGGCTATTATGAACTTGTTTTCCTATTTTGCAAGCATCACAAAAGTGTTGGTCATATTTCAACTTAGGCAGGTTCCTAAGGAGTTCCTTAGATGATAAGGATTGAATTAACCTCATATTGGCATGACCTAAGCGTCGATGCCATAGAGTTGAGTATCGTCCAAAGAAGTGAGACAAAGTTTGTCTTTAGGTGTTTTGTCTAGTTTCATAACGTAAACGTTATTCTTCAAAACACCTTTTCCTACGGTTATGCCATCCTTAATTATTTTACTTCCATTTTCACTGAAAAGGACGTTATACTTTTTGCGGCATAATTGACTAATACTAAGCAAGTTAAATCCTAAGTTATCTACATGAGCAACATCATCAATAGTGAGAGAGTCATGAGAAATCGTACCTTTTCTGATGATTTTACTTTTAAGCTTGCTACCGAATGTGACATTACCTCCGTCGTATACTTGGTAGTTTGAGAAAAGGCTTTTGTTTCCCGTCATGTGTCTTGAACACCCACTATCTTTAATCCACTCATCAGGTTCTAATTCAACTTTCAAGCACACCTAAGTTCAAGAAAAACTCAAGCGTTTGGTCCCCAATATCTCATGGGTCCATTTGGGTTAAACATAACATTATCATGGTTGATGTATGAAAATGGTGGACAAGTGTTCCATGGCATTAAGTTGGGACCTTGAAAGTTTCTAGACATGTTTTGGTTCCAATTATTTTGATAATGATGTTGTGAGTTAAAGTTACTCTTTGGAAAGGGGTGTTTGGGAAAACTGGTTTTAGGTGTCTGTTGAATCGTTTTAACTCTATACTCATTTCTAACTTGGCCTTTTCCTATAGAGAATGATGGTTTTTGTTTGTTAACAGTTGTACTAGTGCTAGGTTTTCTAGTGACCTTAACAAATTCAGTACGATTCGTTTTAAGAGCCTTCTGTTCATCAACAGTACCGGCGGATCCCTTGGGTACAACTGGCGGATCCAAAACTTTGGATCCGTTGGATCCGTGGGTGTCTGACTCAGTTGGAACAGTTTCTTTTTCTTTCACTGTTTGTTTCTTAAACTCACTTAAGCTTCCTAGTTTCATAAAACCTAGTCCGGTTTTATCATGAGGTAATTTTTGCATCTTCGTTATCTCATCTATACAGTTTATATTTTTATCAAACTTTTTAAACTTAGAATTTTGTTTGATAAGTTCTTCCTGTGTTGACTTAAGTGTTTCTAGTTCTAACTTAAGTTCCTGACACGACACACATGTTTCTTTAACACTTTTACCCTTTTCTATTCTTATCTCCTTTTCTTTTAACCAATGAACTTCGTTTTCTAAAAGTGTTGTTTTGGTTTTTAAGAATTTATTCTTGTTTATGATTTTAAGGGTAATTTCACACAATTTGTTATATTCTACTTCTAAGGTTTCATCATCTATAGAAGAGTATGACGAGTCAGAATGTACCTCTTCTGTGTCATGAGCCATGAGAGCAACTTCGTCGTTCTTAGGCTCGTCGTCATCTCCTTCACTATCACTCCAAGCTCCACTGACAAAGACTCTTTGAGACTTGTTCTTTGGAGGCTTTGGACATTCTCCTATTAAGTGACTAGAATCACCACACCTATAACACTTCCTGTCTACCTTTCCTTTCCTATCATCACGGTCATTTCGGAAGGATTTATTTTCTTCACGAGGTGGTCTAACGAACTTTCCTCGTTTCCTGAAGAATTTCTTGAAATCTCTTACGGCCATGGCATATTCTTCGTCTTCGCTACTAGAACAAGACTCTTCATCATCACTTGACTCAACTCTAGCTTTCAAGGCAATGGACTTCATTTTCTCCTTCTTGCCTTTAACAATATCTGAGTCTTTTTCCATCACCATTTCATGAACTTTAAGATTTCCTGTAATACCTGAAATTTGAATAACCTATAAAATGACAAAATTATCCCTGAATCCATAATACCTAATATAATCATTTATAACAATTCTGAATTGAATCCAAAAATTACGAAAACAACGGCATATGAAACGAAATGAATTCTGGGTCAACACTACATTATATTGAATGTCAAGAAATTACAAAATCACATATACATTTAAGTATGGTCCGAAATTTAATTAATAAAATTAATATATATATTTTGCAAAATTATTTTAATTAGATAATTACAAATTAAATAAGGGAATTATATATCAAATAAAAGTATGATTTTGTGATATTCTTTGGGCCGAAAATACTGAGTTTATCCCCCCCCCCCCCATAGTCGGCCAATAATATATACAAACCAAATCTTTTATTTTTGCAAAACCTTTAAACCGAAAACCTTATTGTCGATCCAAACTAAATTCGACACCAAGTTTATTCGACTTCCTGGACGTGTGCAAGTATTTTTCTGGGATTGATCATAGAGTAACCGAGCTAAGAAAAATAGGAGTCGAGTTGTGGAATCTCTCATTCGATCGTGAGGATTTGTCTTTGTTCGATATATTCAGCCGATAGGTACAATATTACCACGACTTAATTTTACGTTCTATATTCGATCTAGTATTTTTCTTATGATCTATATGTCATATACAACTCAGGAAAAATACGTAAAACAATTCATACAAGCTAAATAACACGTACGAATTTATAATAGCTAAAACATACGTAAATTCCAAATAATGTTATGCGATTTTTCTGAGATGCAAATATAATTTTTATATGTTCTATACTGATCATATAAGCTTAGAAAATAACCACATGATTTTTTGAAGCTTAAAATTATTGTTTTGAATTATTGTTTGTAATCGGATTTGGAGGAAAACAAAGAAAAATAGGAAGAAACCCTAGGATGGATTAGGGTTAGGGTTTACATGTATAGATCTGATGTAATTAATGAAATTAATGATTGTATGATGATGGTTTAATGATTGGTTAAACTAGGGTTTTGTTTTGGTACATAAAAAGGATATACGATTTGTAAATAAAAGTGCAAGGGCTTGTTTTGTCAACTTTCAAACTTCTGGGATATTTTTGTAAGATCATATAAGTCAGTAGGAAGGTGAGAAAAATATAACTTGAGAGTCCTAAGTGTAAATATTGCAAGTAAATGAATTAATGATAATTCAAGGGGTCGATTTGTAAATAATTAAAATGGAAGGACTAAAAGTGTAAGATCTGGAAACTTGAAGTTATTTTGAGTAAATAAAGTCATTTAGGGTGTAATGGGTAAATTTGAGTATTTGTGGGGTTGATATGTAATTATAAATAAATTATGAATTAAATTGTAAGTTTTGTAAAGTTAAGGGGCTAATTGTGTAATTATTGAATCTTGAGGGTCTAATTCGTATTTCATGTAATACTGAGGTAAGGTTCTGTAAAAATTGGTGAGACTAAAGTATTTTCATTTTAAACCTTTGAAGTTAATGAATTTGTAATTAAAACCCTAAATTATGAAGATTGTCAAAGTTAACCCTGAACTTTTGTAACTTGTTAAAAGGTACTTTGAATTCCATAATGAGTTTGAAATAAAGATTTAACCTAATCCGAAATATCGACATATTACTAAATCTGGAAAGTTACAAAATGAAAAGTAAATTAAAAGTAATAATTTACGTTTGAATAATTCGTAATTCCGTCTTCTACCTCTCTAGGTGTGAAGAAGGAGAAGCCTTGATTTCTGCTTCGCATTTGCTTTCTTATCTTTTGCTTCGATAATAAGGTACAGATATTCCGTCCTTTTTCAGTAAGGGCTTCTCAGTTCTTTTCTTTCAGAATTCATTTCCTTATTAGGATTTCCTATACCTTTGCTATGTTCCCTTTTGTTGTGAACTTTCGATGGGGTCTTTGATTTGAATCTTTTTCCATGTACCCTTAAGATATAATTTTGATTATTGTTAGTACGCCCGACCTTTGTTCTACAGTTTAATATTACGAGCCAATAACTAGGCATGAGGGTTTCATGTCCATGTCATTGACGC
Organism: Artemisia tridentata subsp. tridentata; assembly: GCA_021014915.2. NCBI lineage: Eukaryota > Viridiplantae > Streptophyta > Magnoliopsida > Asterales > Asteraceae > Artemisia > Artemisia tridentata. The sequence continues at coordinate 210,509,532 of CP139509.1, forward strand.
ACCTCTGACATGACTCTAGGGCAGGAGAGTGATGACCTGTTCCGTCCCTTATTTATTATTTGCTATGGCCATTATATTATGATTATTGATTTATCTGTGGGGCGTATGGGTGCACTCTAGATTTGATCTGTTATCTGTATATGTTATATGTTATTATATCTGGTGACTGATGGTGTGTGCGATACACGTCTTTTACATTTGATTTAGAGCTGATCACTTTATACAGGTATGTTTTATTTTATTAGTAATGCTATGGTATCGTAAGTAGTCTGGGCTCTTGATAAATTGATGTGTCCTTGTTTTCTTGAATCTTTTCTTTTATTCATGATCTACTTCTCATTTCTTTCATGTCAACTTCGTATCATTTCATTTTTCCTAAATTGCTTTCGCATTTGCTACTTGCTATTGTTATCGTTACCTATATATCTGTTCACTGGGCTTTTGAAGCTCAGCCGCATGTTTCTTTTCATGTGCGGCAGGTACTTAAGCTAGGAGCTGGGTTTAGCTTTGGGATGAGAGTGATCTATTTTGGAGTTGACCTTAGTATTTAGCTTTGCCATTTGAACTTCTATTTATTTTCATTATGCCATTGTTTAGGCATTTAAATATTGGATTTTGTACTTTAGCTATTTTGTCTTGCATTTTGATTTAAGTCATGTTGACTTATTTTGGATTTAATGTTAAGACTTATGAGGTTTTGTTTATTGAATGCTTTGTTGACTTCTGATATGCCACCATTGTTGTGATATCTTTACCCTTGTCGGGTTGGGTTGTTACAATTTATGGTATCAGAGCACAGGCTTTCATGAAACCTTAGAGCTTAGGCTATCGACCAGTGAGGATCTGGGTAGACATTAGGTTTTCCTTTCGCGCACTCTTTTCCTGTCCTGCTTTCCATGCTTTCCTTTTGCTCTATCATTTTCCTATTGATCTTTCTAATCGTTTGAAAATCCTGTAGATGGTTGTTACTCGTCGTGGTGGTGATTATTCTGAAGGGGAGGAAGAGATCCCTAATTTGGAGGAGTTGGTGGCTAATGCTATAGCCAATTTCTACCTGGGCTTAATGCTAATGAGGTGATCACTCGGATGATCAACGAGTTTCGTAATGGAATTGGTCCCTCTGGTGGATCTGGTGGTGTTGGTCCTTCTAGTGGTGCTGGTGGTACTGGCGGTGGGGGCCGACCCACTACCATTAATGGTTGGCTGGAGAGTTTCAATAAGCTCAAGCCGTTGTCGTTCAGTTCTGCTGCTACTCCTCATGCTGCAGAGGACTGGATAACACACATGGAGAAGCTGTTTGAGGTGTTGGGTTGTGAAGACGGGTTTAAGACTCGTCTGGCTGCGTTTAAGCTTGAGGGAGATGCGCTTAACTGGTGGAAGGCGCACAAGGAAGCTAAGGGTGGTGATGCTTATGTTCTTGGTTGTACTTGGGCTAATTTTCGGGCTACATTCTATAATAGGTACTTCCCTGTGTCCGAACAGCAGAGATTGATTAGGGAGTACAACACTATCTCTCAGCTTGAGACTGAGAATGCAGGAGAGTTTCTGGAGAGATTCCAGAGATTGGTTAGCTTTGTGGGCCCGGTTGCTGGGGATGCTGAGCATCAAGCCAAGCATTTCAAGTGGGCACTGAAGAGTTGGGTTTTAGATCGTCTTCTTAATCAGGAGTTCCTTGATCCGTCAGCATGTTGCGACGTAGCTCACAACATTGAGATATTTCATGAGAAGGTGGGTTTCAAGAGAAACCGTGATGGCGACAGGATTCAGCCGCAAGGTCAGAATCGGGACAACAAGTGGTATTCTGGTAAGAACTTTGAGCAGCGGGGTCAGTCAGGTAGGAGCTTTGATCAGCGGAAACCAGATTTTAAGGGTCAGGATGCTGGTTCAAATTCTAAGCAAAATGATAATGGTCAGAAGCAGTGGAAGGATCAACCTTCTAAGGGTTTTCAGCAGCAGTCTCGTGGTTCTGGATCAAGTTCTCAGAAGGGTTCATCTGGGAGCTTACCTACATCTCCAATCTGTACTTCTTGTGGGAAAAATCATTCAGGAGTGTGTCGTAGAGCAACTGGTGCATGTTTCCGATGTGGGTCTGCTGAGCATCGGGTAAAGGACTGCCCAAAGCAGAATCCTGCATCTGACAAGAATTATCTGCTACCTCCGCCTCCTCCACCTCCGAATACTGGGCGTGTGTTTTCTACTACGCGAGATCAGGCAACTAAGGCTACAGGTACCATTACCGGCTTTTTGAATATTGATGATTTTACTATTTTCGCGTTATTTGACACCGGAGCAACACACTCTATCATATCTACACATTTGACTAAGAAACTGAACATACCTGCAACACCATTAAATAACCCAATTGCTATATCTACCCCCATGCAAAACCACATTCTCATAAACCATGAATATTTGAACTGTCTGTTACGTTTCGATGATCGGATTCGTCCGGCGAATCTATTTCCTTTAGACATGATTGACTTCGATGTCATCTTGGGTATGGACTGGTTGGCTTTCCATCGAGCAACCATTGACTGCCATGCCAGAAATGTGATTTTTGGTGATATGAATAATCCCGAATTCATTTACCATGAATCTCGCCCTCTTAAAACCGTTAAAATCATTTCCGCCTTGAAAGCTCGAACCTTGATGTCTCATGGTTGCCAAGGTTATTTAGCCTCAGTGAAGGATTCGTCTGTTGAAATTCCAGATATTTCTAGTGTTCCCATTGTTCGGGATTTTGCTGACGTTTTTCCTGAAGTACTTCCTGGTATTCCTCCGGCTAGAGAAGTGGAATTTTCTATTGATCTAATTCCCGGTGCCGAACCTATCTCTAAGGCTCCGTACCGGATGGCACCTGCTGAACTGAAGGAGTTAAAGGAGCAACTGGAAGAGTTGCTGGACTGTGGATTTATTCGACCTAGTGTTTCGCCGTGGGGTGCTCCTGTACTTTTCGTGAAGAAGAAGGATGGGTCTATGCGTTTGTGTATTGATTATCGTGAGCTAAATCGCATTACCATTCGAAATCGTTATCCGCTTCCTCGCATTGATGACTTGTTTGATCAATTGCAAGGAGCTAAAGTTTTCTCTAAAATCGACTTGCGATCTGGTTATCACCAATTGCGAGTTAAAGAGCAGGATGTTCCTAAGACTGCTTTCCGAACCCGTTATGGACACTATGAGTTCCTGGTTATGCCTTTTGGCTTAACAAATGCTCCTGCTGTGTTTATGGATCTAATGAATCGAGTTTTCCATGAATTCCTTGATAAGTTCGTCATCGTTTTCATTGATGATATTCTAGTGTATTCTAAGTCGTCCGAAGAGCACGAGCAACATTTGCGTATCGTATTAGGTATCCTGAGGCAGCAGAAGTTATTCGCGAAATTTTCTAAGTGTGAGTTCTGGCTGAATCAAGTAGCTTTCCTAGGTCACATTGTGTCTGCAGATGGTATCACCATGGATCCATCTAAAGTTGAGGCTATCACCAAGTGGCCGAGACCTACCACTGTGACCGAAGTCAGGAGTTTTCTGGGATTAGCTGGCTACTATAGGCGTTTTGTAGAAGGATTTTCGAAGTTGGCTTTGCCATTGACTCAATTGATGCGGAAGGGTGAAAAGTTTGTATGGACTGATGAGCGTGAGCAGAGTTTCGAAGAGTTGAAACGGCGTTTGGTATCTGCACCTATTCTAACTTTACCATCGGGTCCTGGAGGTTTCCAAATTTATAGTGATGCTTCTAAGAAGGGTTTGGGCTGTGTGCTTATGCAAAACGGCAAGGTGATTGCCTATGCTTCGAGGCAACTGAAACCCTATGAGGAAAATTATCCAACTCATGATCTAGAATTGGCAGCTGTAGTTGTTGCGTTGAAGATTTGGAGGCATTACTTGTATGGTGAATCATGTGATATCTTCACTGATCACAAGAGCCTCAAATATATCTTTACTCAGAAAGAGCTTAATATGAGGCAGAGGAGATGGTTGGAACTTTTGAAAGATTATGACACAAACATCCAATATCATCCAGGTAAGGCTAATGTGGTTGCAGATGCACTTAGTCGGAAATCTGGAGTGATTGCTAGTTTGGAGTTTGATCAGCATGTCCTCAAGGATTTGGAGCGTTTGGATGTTGAGTTGTGTTTTCGACGGGATGTTGGTTACTGGGCTAGTCTAAAGATTGAGTCAAATCTGATGTTGCGCATTAAAGAGGCTCAGAAAGATGATGGTGAACTCTGGGCTATTGTTCAGAATATGGAAGAGGGTAAGCAGACTGAGTTTAGAGTGGATGACGATGGAGTTGTCTGGTATGAGGATCGTTTATGCGTGCCTAATGATTCTGACTTGCGTGAGGCTGTGTTGACGGAAGCTCACAGTTCTCCTTTCGCTATTCATCCTGGTTCTACTAAGATGTATCGGGATCTTAAGCAACATTTATGGTGGAACGGTATGAAGCAAGATGTGGCGTTATTTGTTGCTAAATGCATGACCTGCCAGCAAGTTAAGATTGAGCATCAGCGAGCTAGTGGTCTATTACAACCTTTGGAAATTCCTACATGGAAATGGGATGAGATTTCCATGGATTTCGTTTGTGGTCTGCCTGTTACTCGTAAAAGACATGATGCGATTTGGGTGGTCGTTGATCGGCTAACTAAATCCGCTCATTTCTTACCTATCCGTATGACCTTTAGTGTTAGTAAGTTGGCGGAAGTTTTTCAGCAAGAGATTGTTCGATTGCACGGTATGCCTTCGTCTATTGTTTCAGATCGTGATCCTCGCTTCACTTCGCGCTTTTGGAAGGGACTTCATAAAGCTTGGGGCGCTCGCCTTAAGTTTAGTACTGCATTTCATCCCCAAACTGATGGTCAGTCTGAGAGGACCATTCAGACTTTGGAGGACATGTTAAGAGCTTGTGCATTGGAATGGGCAGGTAGTTGGGATGAGTACTTGTGTTTGGTAGAGTTTGCGTATAATAACAGTTGGCATGCGAGTATTCGAATGGCTCCCTTCGAGATGTTGTATGGTAGGAAGTGTAGGGCTCCTGTTTGTTGGAATGAAGTAGGAGAACGTTTGATTGAAGGACCTGAGATGATTGAGATCACAAATGAAAAGGTAGCTGTTGCTAGAGAGAAACTGAAAGAATCGCGTGCTCGCCAGAAAAGCTATGCTGATAAGCATCGTCGGGATCTAGAATTTAATGTAGGTGATCGGGTATTCCTGAAAGTATCGCCTTTCCGTGGTGTCAGGCGTTTTGGAATCAAGGGCAAGTTGAGTCCCCGATTTATTGGACCGTTCGAAATCCTGAAACGTATTGGGGAGGTTTCTTATCGTTTGGCTCTACCTCCTCAGCTATCTCATGTGCATAATGTATTCCATGTATCTCTTCTGAGAGGATACAATTATCATCCATTGCATGTTGTATCTTATCCACTCGATCAGATCCGGCCTGATATGTCTTTGTCTGAAGAACCGGAAGCGGTTCTGGACTGTCAGGAACGTGTCATGAGAAACAAAGTCATCCCGTTCGTAAAGATTCTTTGGAGGAATCACCCGGAGCGTGAAGCTACCTGGGAAACTGAAGAGTCAATACGAGCTAGTTATCCGCAATTCTCGTTTTAGTCTGGTATGTCTTTGTTTTGTTTTCCGTTCTCCTTTGTTTTGTTGTCCCTACTCTCTTTTTTTCTTTCTACTTCCTGCAAATTTAGAGGACGAAATTTTTTTGTTAGTGGGGAAGAAGTTGTAATACCTGAAATTTGAATAACCTATAAAATGACCAAATTACCCCTGAATCCATAATACCTAATATAATCATTTATAACAATTCCGAATTGAATCCAAAAATTACGAAAACAACGGCATATGAAACGAAATGAATTCTGGGTCAACACTACATTATATTGAATGTCAAGAAATTACAAAATCACATATACATTTAAGTATGGTCCGAAATTTAATTAATAAAATTAATATATATATTTTGCAAAATTATTTTAATTAGATAATTACAAATTAAATAAGGGAATTATATATCAAATAAAAGTATGATTTTGTGATATTATTTGGGCCGAAAATACTGAGTTTATCCCCCCCCCCCCCCCATAGTCGGCCAATAATATATACAAACCAAATCTTTTATTTTTGCAAAACCTTTAAACCGAAAACCTTATTGTCGATCCAAACTAAATTCGACACCAAGTTTATTCGACTTTCTGGACGTGTGCAAGTATTTTTCTGGGATTGATCATAGAGTAACCGAGCAAATAAAAATAGGAGTCGAGTTGTGGAAGCTCTCATTCGATCGTGAGGATTTGTCTTTGTTCGATATATTCAGCCGATAGGTACAATATTACCACGACTTAATTTTACGTTCTATATTCGATCTAGTATTTTTATTATGATCTATATGTCATATACAACTCAGGAAAAATACGTAAAACAATTCATGCAAGCTAAATAACACGTACGAATTTATAATAGCTAAAACATACGTAAATTCCAAATAATGTTATGCAATTTTTCTGAGATGCAAATATAATTTTTATATGTTCGATACTGATCATATAAGCTTAGAAAATAACCACATGATTTGTTGAAGCTTAAAATAGTTGTTTTGAATTATTGTTTGTAATTGGATTTGGAGGAAAACAAAGAAAAATAGGAAGAAACCCTAGGATGGATTAGGGTTAGGGTTTACATGTATAGATCTGATGTAATTAATGAAATTAATGATTGTATGATGATGGTTTAATGATTGGTTAAACTAGGGTTTTGTTTTGGTACATAAAAAGGATATACGATTTGTAAATAAAAGTGCAAGGGCTTGTTTTGTCAACTTTCAAACTTCTGGGATATTTTTGTAAGATCATATAAGTCAGTAGGAAGGTGAGAAAAATATAACTTGAGGGTCCTAAGTGTAAATATTGCAAGTAAATGAATTAATGATAATTCAAGGGGTCGATTTGTAAATAATTAAAATGGAAGGACTAAAAGTGTAAGATCTGGAAACTTGAAGTTATTTTGAGTAAATAAAGTCATTCAGGGTGTAATGGGTAAATTTGAGTATTTGTGGGATTGATATGTAATTATAAATAAATTATGAATTAAATTGTAAGTTTTGTAAAGTTAAGGGGCTAATTGTGTAATTATTGAATCTTGAGGGTCTAATTCGTATTTCATGTAATACTGAGGTAAGGTTCTGTAAAAATTGGTGAGACTAAAGTATTTTCATTTTAAACCTTTGAAGTTAATGAATTTGTAATTAAAACCCTAAATTATGAAGATTGTCAAAGTTAACCCTGAACTTTTGTAACTTGTTAAAAGGTACTTTGAATTCCATAATGAGTTTGAAATAAAGATTTAACCTAATCCGAAATATCGACATATTACTAAATCTGGAAAGTTACAAAATGAAAAGTAAATTAAAAGTAATAATTTACATTTGAATAATTCGTAATTCCGTCTTCTACCTCTCTAGGTGTGAAGAAGGAGAAGCCTTGATTTCTGCTTCGCATTTGCTTTCTTATCTTTTGCTTCGATAATAAGGTACAGATATTCCATCCTTTTTCAGTAAGGACTTCTCAGTTCTTTTCTTTCAGAATTCATTTCCTTATTAGGATTTCCTATACCTTTGCTATGTTCCCTTTTGTTGTGAACTTTCGATGGGGTCTTTGATTTGAATCTTTTGCCATGTACCCTTAAGATATAATTTTGATTATTTTTAGTACGCCCGACCTTTGTTCTACAGTTTAATATTACGAGCCAATAACTAGGCATGAGGGTTTCATGTCCATGTCATTGACGCACCTCTGACATGACTCTAGGGCAGGAGAGTGATGACATGTTCCGTCCCTTATTTATTATTTGCTATGGCCATTATATTATGATTATTGATTTATCTGTGGGGCGTATGGGTGCACTCTAGATTTGATCTGTTATCTGTATATGTTATATGTTATTATATCTGGTGACTGATGGTGTGTGCGATACACGTCTTTCACATTTGATTTAGAGCTGATCACTCTATACAGGTATGTTTTATTTTATTAGTAATGCTATGGTATCGTAAGTAGTCTGGGCTCGTGATAAATTGCTGTGTCCTTGTTTTCTTGAATCTTTTCTTTTATTCATGATCTACTTCTCATTTCTTTCATGTCAACTTCGTATCATTTCGTTTTTCCTAAATTGCTTTCGCGTTTGCTACTTGCTATTGTTATCGTTATCTATATATCTGTTCACTGGGATTTTGAAGCTCAGCCGCATGTTTCTTTTCATGTGTGGCAGGTACTTAAGCTAGGAGCTGGGTTTAGCTTTGGGATGAGAGCGATCTATTTTGGAGTTGACCTTAGTATTTAGCTTTGCCATTTGAACTTCTATTTATTTTCATTATGCCATTGTTTAGGCATTTAAATATTGGATTTTGTACTTAAGCTATTTTGTCTTGCATTTTGATTTAAGTCATGTTGACTTATTTTGGATTTAATGTTAAGACTTATGAGGTTTTGTTTATTGAATGCTTTGTTGACTTCTGATATGCCACCATTGTTGTGATATCTTTACCCTTGTCGGGTTGGGGTGTTACATTTCCTATGAGCTCATCCAGTGTCATGCTTGAAAGATCCTTGGATTTTTCAATAGCTGTCACCTTTGCTCTCCACTTCGGGTGGAGTGCTCTTAGAAATTTCCTGACAAAATTCTTACTAGAAAAAGATTCGTCAAGTGCTTTAAGAGATGTAATAATAGTATTAAACCTTGCAAACGCACTATCAATGGTCTCATCTTCAGAGATAACAAATTATTCATATTGTTGAACAAGAAGATCAATTTTGTTATCTTTGACTTGTGATTTCCCTTGATGAGTGATAATTAGTGATTGCCAAATATCTTTAGCCGTTTTACACATAAAAACTCTTTCATATTCTTTCTTAGGTAAGGCATTGTAAAGTATTATTTTGGCTTCATTATTTTTGGCAATCAACTTCTTTTGCTCATCACTGTGACGAATAAAAGAAGTACCTACATCCCGACCACCTGAAATATCATTACTTATGGGCTTGTAATCTCCCTCTACAATAATATACCACATATCTATGTCCTTTGACTTCACATATGTCTCAAAGCGATTTTTCCAATATATGAAGCAATTTGGTTCAAATAGTGGTGGTCTTTGCATAGATTGCCATTCTTTAAAGTTTTCAAAATCCATTGATCGTTTCAAGTTTTTAAAATACAATATATTTTGAAAATCTTGAGTAACACCTCTCTGGTACCAATTGTGGAAAACTAGAAGGGGGGTTGAATAGTTTTTACCGTTTTAAAATTAATTCGGTTTGTATACTTAATATGATTTCAAAGTAAAGTGAACAATCAAGCACACAAACAAGTAATATAAGTAAAGAAGTAAAGAGAGGAAAGATCAAACCACACAACACAGATGTTTATAGTGGTTCGGCTACAAGGACTCTCTTCCTTGCCCTACTCCACTCCTCGAGCCTCTAACTCGAGAGTTTTTCTTCACTAAGAAACAAGCTCCCTTCTAGGCGGAGAAAACCTTTACACGTCGCTTACTCTTTATCCGGTACTAAGCTAAACACCGGGTTCTTTCACAAGGGTACAACCACTCCCGTTGGTTCTTTACAAGGGTACAACCACTCCTGTCACTCTTTGTGTTTTAAGGACTAAAACACTAACCAAACTCTACTGAATAAAATGATACAAACAATGATGTGTGAACTAAAACAAAATCACACAGACTCTATACTAAAAGGATAACAGCAGAAGGTTGATCCTTATATGCCGTGATCTTCTTTGCTACAAAAGGAAAGATCAATGAAATGAAAGAATGATATGGGTTAGTGATATGTAAATGAATGAGTATGTATTTAAGCTATATGAGTGATAAGAATGCCCAAATGATCAGCTTGCTATTTATAGGCAAACTGATCCAACAGTTGGCGGATCTGGCGGATCCCAAAAATTGGATCCGCGCTTGTATGGATTTGGATCCGCCATGTCAGGCCAGCTAAGAGATCTTCATATCTTTCCAAGTCTTGCACAATCTTTTCATATCTTCAAATGTCAACTCTTTGGCTTGAAGATCTAAACAAAATATCTCAAAATGTTTCTAAGATTATGTTCATGATGCATGCCATGATGTCATCCTAATATTTAAAAAATAAAGTTTCTATTTTAAGGAATAAACTAGTAAATGTATGTAATGTTATCCCTAGTAGACTTGTAATGTGTAAATGTGTTTTTAAAAGACTTATCACTATAAATGTAAAAGGTTTATTCTTATATTTATGCTTTTGCTTAAAGATAAACTTTGTATTTGTCATTAACAAAATTAAGCAAAGATCGTAAAATATAAATAACGTTTTTAGGAAGATATTTGTATTAACAATTTCAAAAGTGTTGTTGTTCAAACTAATATACCTAATTGACCTGATATTCAACCCAAAATACCCATTTGAGCTGATATTTAACCCGCTCATGTTGCAACATGTACCAATACTGCAACGATCATTAAGTAACACTCACCGCCTTGCAATCAATAGATATGGCCACCCCCTTGCAATAACTGAATATGGAAAATGGGCAGGTTGGGTAACGGTCCAGAATGGACCCGGGTCGATATATAGTAAAATATTCAAATCAGATGTATAGAAAAACTAACCATTTTACCTGAGGTATAAGCTTCTGCATCTTTCTTAGCAATAAAAGCAACCGAATTTGCATCATCTTCTTGAATTATTTCATCAAGTAACCCACATGGTGGAAGATCCACATTCTCCGTATGAAATACATCTTCATCAGGTCTTGGTTCATCTTGTATAAACCTAGTTGACTGCCTTCTAGTTTTGAGCATGTTGGAGATTACAAATATAGCTTATTTACGACAACTAATATTCTTAATGTAATACAATTAGATCATACATAAAACAAACCTTCCATAGTCACCCACGCCCGTATCCTGACGCTTATCAACACAAGGGCCTAAACCTAAAACCAATAGTAATGCTAATTAGCAACCTAATCATCATTAAGGAGAAATTCTATATCTCAATCCTAAATCTTTGACCTTATGAATTCCTTTTTAAAGTCCAAATTATGATAACAATCTGGGAATTGTAGATGTTGGCAATAAGCTCCAACCACCATTCATGTGATAAATTTTAATCACTTACCTAAGATGTAATGACAAATACCAGTTACCTAATACCTTAAATTGTGGTTTTCACAAAACTCACAATGAACCATCAATCTTAATCTTCTACTCTAATTCAACATAAGTACTTCTCTTTTAATAAAATTACATTAAATTAAGGCTTCCAAATAAAATTGAACCAATTTCATGGTTGTTTGGGGGTACATGTACCTCTAGAGTAGGTTATTTGCCTCCCTTCATACCAAAAGAGTGTACCATGATGCCTACAAACCTGGTTGGTGTCCCCCAAATACATACATTCTAAAGGCGTTCCTGCATATTTACCAAAAAAGATAAAAGTAAATAAATGAGAAACCCTTAATAGGTTCAAATGCATTGAACATATTCCATTGTCTGTAAGCAAAGGTTTGAGCCTTTATTGTACACAATTAGTAAACATGTCAACAGTCCCTACAATAAAATAAAGGAAACACAATTAATGTAAAATTTTCATAAATTATTAACTACTTATAATGAGCATGATTTCGAAAACCTTCATGCTTGGAATATTTGTTTTCTTCTCACAGATGGTTCTTTCGCTTTCAACAGCTTCTTTCTACGCAAAACCATAATTCAATTATTCTCATAAACAAACCATTAAAAAGATGAAATAAGATTAGTAATTTTAATTACTTTTCTACAGCAGGTTTTTTGGCGACTGGTTCACCGGGTGCTTCAACAACAATCCACAGACGAACATCAAGTACATTACAGCTAACTTAATAAGCTAAACGATCAATACTTTAACAATAAATTATACCTTGAGCTTCATCACCTTCTTCATCAAATCTTGATTTGAAATCTCCTTCTCATTAGCTTCATCTTTTTTTTTGATAGCACGACATAGACATATTGCATGAATATAAATTGTTTAAAACAATAGAGTTTGAGCACAACATGGAAACAACGAATGTATGAATAACCTGATCAGAAACATACTCGCTTGTGTGATATCATGACGAACAATCTCATGACGTTCATCAGGGTTTGTCAATGCACTCTATATACATAACAAAAAAAAAACATCAGTAACAACCTATAAAGTAGTAAACAAACCAAACGTTAAAGTAACCACTCATGAACCACTCTTCGTGATTGGTGCTGTAAATTTAAAATAAAAAAAAAAAAAAAAAAAAAAAAAAACAAAAAAAACACACGATTGAATAATAGTTTTTGTGTATACATGAAGCCATTATAAACAACATACTTGGATACATATTACCAACAAAGAAGACGAACAAGCTGCACATCAAATCAGAAAAGAAAAAAATATCATGTGTGTGATAATGAGAAGAATAAGTGATATTAAGGTTTTGGGGAAAAATATACTCCGTATAATGAATGGACTAGGCTTTATTTTACATTTGTTGTAGATCAGTAATGCAATATTTATTAAAGCATGACTTAATTGTTTTCAATTATAAGAGCATTCCCAACGTTTAACGCACCCCTGCGTTAAACTTTAACGTGGGTGCGTTAAACTCGCGTTAACCAATGGACCCATCGTGCGTTAACACAGCGTTAAAGGGCTGCGTTAACCCTTTAACGCTGCGTTAAGGGCTATATCTGTAAAAAAAAAAAAAAAAAAAAAAAAAAAAAAAAAAAAAAATCAAAGCACCCCCTTCCATTATATCTGTTGAATCAAACGACTATATCCAAAAAAAAAAAAAAAATTAAAAAAATTCAAAACCATTTTCACTCCCCTATAAATACTCAATTAACACAACAATTTTTTTCACACATCCACAAATCAATCTAATACATCATATACTTCCATCTTCAAACTTTCACAAAAAAAAAATGTCCGGATTTAACCCAAACGACGATGATAGTTTCATGAATCTCCTAAACACCGGGTGGAATAACCCAAACGCCGGATCATCTTCAAACCCGAACGCACCACCAATCCCTAACCCACTTGGCTTGTCGAGCCAAGAAGTTTACTTACAACATCAACGAATGCTATATTGGGAACAACAACAAAAACAACAGAACCTAAACACCAATTTCTCTAATCTTCAATTCACACAACAATCACAACATTCTCAAACGGAAACCCATGTTGTTCCCGAGACACCTACGTCTCCTCCAAAGCCATACAAACGGGGTGGCAAACGAAAGGCAAAAAAAACGAAAGAACCCGAACCATTGGAGGAGGATGAATAAAATACCGACTTCATCAAACATTGGAACCAACACGAGGAAAAATTACTTGCCACGTGTTATGTGGCCGCGACCGAGGATTCAGAAGTGGGTCGTTCACAAAGCAAGGATACATTTTGGCAACGGGTGAAAAATGAGTTTAATAGACTCAATTTTCAAAAGCGAAACAAGGATATGATTCAAGGAAAATGGAAAACGTTGAACCGTGATTGCACAAAGTTCAACGCCTATTACAAACGTTCCCAACGCCAACAAAAAAGTGAGGAAAGTGACATGGATATCCTTAAACGCGCCATAAAAATGTATCGGGACTAGCACATAACCGCTTCGTTTAACAACGAGGAGGCTTGGGAGGTTTTGCGGGCTCATATGAAATGGGACGCGCCGGAAGGGGTTGATTTAACCGGCGATGTCTCAAGCAAAACAAACGAGGCGTTGTTTGGTCGTGATGAACACCCTCGTCCTATGGGAACAAAGCGTGCTTCAAAGAAAGCTAGATCCGAGAGCACGACAAGTACGGGGGGAGCGAGTACCGGAGGAACGAGCTCGTCTAGCCAATTCGGGGAGGCTATGACAAACGAGTATCGTTTGAAACGGGAAACCGCCCAAGCGGCGTATCGGGCGGCCCAAATAAAAGATGAGACGATAACAAGATTTGAGAAAATGAAATTTTTGATGATGGACACCACCGGGAAAGATCCAAACGTTGTTTGTTGGATCAATAACGAAAAAGATCGAATCATCAAAAAATATAACCTCCAACCTCGTCAGTAGATTTAGTGTTGTTTTTTTTTTAATTTATTTATCTCGTTATTATTATTTTTTTTTTAATTTCGTTGTAACTTTTTTTTATTAACTATGTAATGTAATATATTTTTAATGAATGTTATGTTTTTAATAAATGAAGTATTATTATAAGTTTAGGGGTTGAGTTTAAAAATATTTGAGTTAAAGTTGAGTTATGATTGTGGGTGTTTTTTTAAGTTAAAGGTGAAAAGGTTAAAGTTGATGTGGCGCTGACGTAGCAGTGTGTTAAAGTTTAACCCAGAGTTATGGTTGAATGTGCTCTAATTTACAAAAACTCATGTGCGCCACTGGTTGACATGCTTGTGTGTGGATACCAAGACCTAGGTTCGAATACTGCTTCATGATTTTTTAGGCAAAATAAATCCGGATTTTATGAACAAAGGGTGCTTACATGGACATGCATGATTACTGGGCATTATGTGGCATTGATGACGTCATACACATTCTGTTTATATATATATATATATATATATATATATATATATATATATATATATATATATATATATATATATATATATATATACCCTATATATATATATATATTGGTTCTATAAAAAAATCCACTTTGGTAAAAAAGTGAGAAAAATGTACAAATCACCCTCCTTTTCCCCTCAATTTTTTCACACCAAACTACAGGGACCTTATTGTATTTTTCTTCATTCTTTAAGGGAGGTTTGGTATATTCGCACCCTACCCCCCCCCCCCAACCCCCCTGCGGAAAAAAAAAAATTTCCCGCCAAAAATTTTTTTTTGGGGCCAATTTCTTTTTTTTTTTCAGCCAAAAATTTTATCGCCAAAATTTTATAACTCTGATGCATCTTTTTTTTGGTGCATCACAGTTATAAAAATTAGTTATAACTATGATGCACCAAATTTTATAACTGTGATGCACCAAAATAAAAAGGTGCATCAGAGTTATAAAATTTTGGCGGAAAATTTTTTGGCTGGAAAAAAAAATTTTGGCTAAAAAACAATTTTTGGCGGGATTTTTTTTTTTTTTTTTTTTTTTGGGGTGGGGTGGTGGCCGTTGGTTTCAAAACTTACCCTGAAGTTTGAGATGTTTGCAAATTCTACCATATTAATGGGAATATACTAGCTACAATTTTGTGCTATAAATGTGGGCCCCTGATTTCTTTTTGTGGGTCCTGATTCTTTTCTATGGGTCCCTGATTTATTGCTTGTGTATTTTTTGTGAAGGATTTTAGCCAATTGGCTACAAAAATTGTAGCCAAGCTATCCCCTATATATATATATATATATATATATATATATATATATATATATATATATATATATATATATATATATATATATATATATATATATATATATTTTCAGAACCCTGTTAAGTGCGGGAACTGTGAGAACTCTCTTTGAACCATTAGATTGTTTGATCAATGGCTATAATTGATTATGCCATTAGTGTAATTAACCAAAAGATTAGGACAATATTTGCAAAGCTGAAAGGGTAATTATGGGATTTCAATAAAAATAAAAATAAACTACACAATAGGAGGAGCAGTTACAAACTATCAAAAACTATCTTTTTCAAAACAGTTAACAAAAGTCACGATCTTCTTCCCCATCTCAACCCTAGCCGCCACTTCTATCTCAATCACTCATTCATATCATCTTTTAATGATCATATTGTTCCGATTTGTAGATGTAAATGAAGGATGTAGAATGACAAGGTTTCGATTCGCTGGAGGGTTTTGTTCGTGACTGCTGGTACGTGTCAAGCGGATCGTGTACGACAGATTTATATCTTGATCCGATGTAGGACTTTTATCACAGGAATGTGAGGTTGCGTTTAGTCGTTGGTGGCTATGACGTGGTGACCACTAGCCACCTTCTCGATCTGTTGTTCGACAATGGAAGATCCCACCAACAAGATGACGATGCCGATGATGGATCCGGAGACAACGTTCTTGGCTTGAGTAAGTTACTGATTAATCAATCCATCTGTATTTTAGCCGTTTGATGATTTTTGTGGTTGATTACTTGTTTTTATGGTTTATGATATTTGAATGAATAGTTTTTATGCTGATGTCACCGATTGATGCTGAGATCCCTAAGATTTATAATTTATTATAGTGTTCGTAACTTTGTGATTGTTGTTACGAGGTCTGTGATTGATTCTAAGTATTATGATCCGAAAAGTTTGTTTAATTGATCTGATGCTTTATTTCTTGTTAACCTATTCAAGGATAAATGGATGCATAGATGTTCAAAACATGTATGTTTTAAAACAGGTATGTTTTAGAAATTGATTGTTTCAAAACAGATATATATGTTTTAAGGTTAATATAGATTCAGAACATGTATGTTTCAAAACATGTTCAAAACATGTATGTTTCAAAACAGGTATATATGTTTTAAGGTTAATATAGATTCAAGGATAAATGGATGCATAGATGTTCAAAACATGTATGTCATTTTTGAAACAGCTATATATGAAACACCTTTATATGAAACAACATGGATATACCTTACGTTATCACTAATCTTTTAGTATGCTAGTATGTGACGATGTTACGATAATATTTTTATGTAATTAGCACGCTTTCGGGTAATATTTATATCTTAGATGTTGTTCAATTGTGTCTGCTTTGATGTTAATTAATATTTGCTTTTGGAGAATATATTTTACTATATTACTTGAATATTGCTCAATCTGGTGTGTGAGATCATTATAGGAATCACTCACAAGCAATGTATTATGTACATAGTGATCTCATTATTAAGCATATGTGGTGTGTTTTGGATTATAAAACATAGAGTTAACTACATTTTTGGTCCTTGTTGTTTACCGGGTATTTCATTTTCAGTCCAATTTTTTAAAAAATCTCGGATCCACTACAAAACCCGGCGACCCGTAACAAGTTCAGTCCAATTTTTGTTGACTAACAGTTTGACTAGTTAAAAAACCGTGAAATGACTAAAATACCCTCGAATAATGATGTACAATGACTAAAATGCCCTTTCATCTTCTTCTTGACTTCCAAACCACCCTTATCAGTTATCACTCCAAATCACACGAATCAAAAACACATAAACAAGCTCCTTCCTTATATCTCCATACGAACTAAGTTATCACTTCATTCCTCCCAACGCATCAATACAAACATAATGCATCTTTCTTGTTGCCACGAACCATAAAACTCAGGCGCAAGATATTACACAACTCAGGCGCAAGATATTACACAACATCAAAAAAAATCTGTAAACAAAAATGAATAAGAAACACAATGAAAATCAAATATTTTCTTCATAAACCACTACCACCACCATCTTAAACACATGTAAAAACAATCTTAAAAAAATCTGTAAAAAAAATCTATAAAAAAAAATATGTAAAACCAATCTTAAACACAATGAAAATCAAATGCATAAACTATCTCTTTTATTCATCATCTATTTTCTTCATAAACCACTACCACCACCATCTAAACACGAAACCACTACTACCATCACCAAATCTCACCGCCGCCGGTAAGATCAAAATCTTAATCAAAATCTTAACCTTAACCTTAAATCAAAATCTACAACCCAAATTGTTAGTCATGATTTAACCCTTAACCTTAATCAAAATCTACAATCATAATCTTAACCTTAACCTTAAATCAAACATCAACTCCAAACCACCAATCTTAAAAACATCAACTCCCACCACAACCCTACCGCTTAATACGAAATCCCAGATTCAAACATCAACTCAAAAAACCCAGATTCAAACATCAACTCCCACCACAACCCATATTCAAACATCAACTCCAAACCACCAATCTTAAAAACATCAACTCCAAAAACCCAGATTCAAACATCAACTCCCACCACAACCCTACCGCTTCTGGCCGCCGTTAAACACATAAACCACTACCATCACCTCTTAAAAACGATTAAATCCCTTCAACCCATTCTTTTTTAAACACACATAAACCACTACCATCACCATCTTAATACGAAATCGCCACCACCCCCACCTCGATGCCGCTAAAATCCGACCGGTTGTGGGTGTATCCATGCCGTATCTTGATGTGGTGTATGTAGGTGTGGTAGATCTTGGTTTACATCTCGAAAGCAAACACATCATCGATCTTTAAATGAAAAACCAAATCACATAAAACCTTGCCCTAAGATCCGATCGGTTTTGTCGGAGGTAGTGTAGTGGCCGGAAATTTGGAGAAGGAGAGAGTTAGAGAGAGAGTGAGATTTGGTGAGAGTTATTGACTAAACAAATGGATGAAGTGTTTATGTTCACAACAATTAGCAAAGTCAAATAGAATAGGTAAAATGACGAAAGTGTCCTTCTATTTAACAGTCAAGCAAAGTCAAATTAACGGAGTTAGTGAAAATGGACCAAACCCGTTACGGGTCGCCGGGTTTTGTAGTGGATCCGATACTTTTCAAAAAATTGGACTGAAAATGAAATACCCGGCAAACCACAAGGACCAAAAATGTAATTAACTCTAAAACATATATGTTTTGCAAAGATACATATATGTTTACATATAAAACATATATGTTTTGTGTTTGGATTATAAAACATATATGTTTTGCATTTGGATTATAAAAAAACATATATGTTTTGTGTTTATTATTAAAAAACATGTTTACATCATTAGTTTAATATACACAAGATTGTGCATATGTGTTATGCTAGTTGTTGTGATTAATTTTCTTATTTGTTTGTAGTTTAATTGTTTTCGTGCATGTTTGTTTCAGATTGATTGACGAAGATGATGATATCATTTAAGACCGGGAAGTGGATGAACACGAATATACATGAAGATAATTTGGGACTTTTGAAGATATATGATTATTGCATGTGTTTTCGTACTTGTAATCAAGTGAAATGTAATATTTAAGTCTATCAATCTTGTTTTTTATTTTATAATGATTTATGTTTAATTTGTGTTTTAAACTTTCAAAAAAAATAATGATAAGGTAAAATATATTGGTAGGTTGATAAAAAAAATTGTTAGCTAAAAAAAACATGTATGCACCTTGATTATTTGAGAAAAAAACATGTATGCACTTTAACTAATTGAAAACGTGTACGCACGCTATTGAAAAAAAAAAAAAAAAAAAAAAAAAAAAAATACATGTATGCACCCATGCCTATTTGAAGGAAGGGAAAAATCCGAATTTCAAAATTTATAAAAAACGGGAATTATAAAAAAACAAAAATAATATGAAAATGTCTTTTACTATTATACCCTTTTTGAATTAAATAAAAATAACAAAATGCAATGGAGCATTAAGTGATGTACATTGTGTATTATTAGTTGTAAAAAAGTGGTTCTCGCAGTTCCCGCACTTAAAAGGGTTCTGAAAATAAAGCCCCCATATATATATATATATATATATATATATATATATATATATATATATATATTATATATATATATATATATATATATATATATATATATATATATATAAAGCTACGGACCACACACATTTGAATCTAAATAATAAGTTGCATATCACTCTCCCAAATCCCAATCTTGGTCACGATATAAATGAACACTCTATGCTCAATAGTATTGTTTTAGAAGCATTCCGAAAAACACAAACAAAATAAGTTCAATAGATGAAATGTTTTAACCTACACATGGTCACATGTCGTAGTCTCACAAATTGCCCTCTTATCATTTCACCAACTGTTGATACAAAAGTTGGGCGTTCCTTGTGAGGACTTCTATTCTCGTACCAATTAACTCTTAATGCTTGATGGAACCTGCGCACTAAGAAAAAGAACAAACACCGTTAGGCTTATCGAGGGATTGTCTCCCCCGATTATCCTCCGGCGTGAGAGTAAGTAATCGAATTTAGGGTTTTAGCGAAGAGTTAGGGTTTTCAGTAGATCGTACCTTTACCGAGGGCTTGGGTGCCCTTTATATATGCATGAAACCCTAGTAGGTTTCGTGTTCCCTACTCCTCGGCGTGTTAGACGACATCGGATATTTAGTATATATCCCCTTTATTTAGGAGATACTCGATATCCTATCCGGAAATAACTTTGGGCTTGGGCCTTGTCGGCCCAAGCCGCATAACTGGTAGTCCAGTTGCGGCCCATACGTGGTGGGCTTAATTATTAGTATTGTTTACTAATCGGGTTCGTGACCCGGGTGTAGACTATACGTCATCATGTCCCCCCAGTCTAGTGTGCGCAGGGTAAAACCTGCGGATGCTAGACTAAAGTCGTCTCGAAATTATTCCCCACGCGTACGCGGGAAGGTTTCAAAAAATATACCGCCTAAAAAATACACGTATTATGTATCTAGTCTAAAAAAGTGCAATTTGGGTACCTTGGGAAGTGGAGAGGTTGCCCACTTGTCTTGTACCGTCATATATCCTAGCCACACGATGTGAGATAGTGGGGTACATGTGTCAATCATCTGTGGTGGATGGGAAACTATATAAACTTCCGCCTCCTTTCACTGTGTTGTCCACAGTTAAAAAATCACAATTCCACCATTTTTACATCTTCAATTCTGCTTTCAAGAACGATAATTCATAGGTAATAGCGCGTGCGCACATAGTCTGAATCACAAAATGGTAGCGCAACTTCATGATTTCCATTCTAACATAACCGAGGATGAACTGATCCAGTTCACTTCGGATTATTTTATCCCTTTTGGCCTGCGCCCAGAGGTACCAGGTCCGAATGACACCATTGCGGATTTCCCCGCTGGGAAGGTGGGGCTATATACGCGCTTTTTCGAGTGGGCGAATCAGCGCGTACCCATCTCCGTGTTATTGAGTGATATACTCCATTATTACGAGCTCCACATTTCTCAGTTACATTGTATTGGTGCTGGTAAAATCGCCAACTTTGAGGTTAACTGTCGCTTGTTAGCGGTCCACCCGACCCTCCAATTATTTCGCGCGTTTTATCACGCAACATGGTCAAATGGGTGGGTTACCTTCTCTAAGCGCGTAGGAAAGTTACAGTGCTATGTGCAGAAGGTAGATAAACTCAAGGATTGGAGGGAAAAGTTCTTTTGGGTCGACGCCGCCGTCTTCCCTTCCAATTTTCCCTTTTACACCCGTGCCACTCTGCCAAAGGATGAGCGCCCCCCTGAGACGTGGTATAACGTGGATCATGCGGCGATCATAGATGAGAACCGCCTTCCGATCAAGCCATATCCGGAAGCGTTCCTGGTGCACATGGGCATCAGTCGCAACTATTTTGAGCATGAGACGGAAGTTCCCACATTCTTGAATGCGGATGGCACGGGTGGGTGCTCCTTCTGTCGCCTTACTGTCGTTATTAGTGTAAGCGCTTCTTCATTGTCCATACTTTATGTAACTTGCTTCTTTTTGTCTATTTTATGCGCAGAGATGGATCTTTTTTCGGTTGTGCGCCTAGAGAATCCGCGTTCCGTGGCGGTGGGAGTGCGTCCTCTGGGGGAGGGTGAGCAGACTATTCTGCAGGCGACGGCAGGGCGCGTCGTGGATTTGGTTATCCCAGATCCTGAAGGCTCCCCTGATGTGGTGGTAGCTGAGCCATTACAGGAGGTGGCTCCTCCTGTGCAGCAGGGTCCTGACACTGCGCAGACTCCTCCCCCCGAGATGCTGATCCATTTAAAGGAGAGCGATAGTGACATGGAGGAGAGCTCCCCACTGACGCGCAAGAGAGCGCTTGGTGGTGATGGTGAAGGTCCTTCCAAGAGGCCGCGAACTGAGGCTGGGGGAAGCTCGCCTTTTACTGAGGTGCAAATGAAGTAAGTACCTTAGTTATTAGTTATAAACTTTTGTCAAGTTATATTTTGTTCTAACTTTGTTCCTTCGTGTCCTCAGTGTGGGTGCTGAGAAGTCTGGTGGAGGTGCGTCCACGGCTGAGACTGAGAGGGACGTGTTCTCGACTCCTCCCCCTATGTAAGTATTTTTTAGCAATTCCGTAGGATTTTGTGTATGCTTGACTGTGCGCTAACCTTGCCTCTTGATCTTTCGTACAGTGAATAGCCTGTGGAGGACGCTGGCATCCAAGATGGGAGTGCGCCACCCGAGGTGAGTCATGCTCTGGACGGGGCGCGTTCACCGAGGGATATTGGAGAGGAGTCAAGTCCGTTTGACTCTTCGATGGAGGAGCTGGCCTCCATCGCTGTGCGCCAGTCAGAGTTGTTGGCGCAAGTAAGGGTGCACAAGTCTGAGGAGGTTTCCAGACTGCAGGCGCAATTAGCGTCTGTGCAGGCTGAATTAGCAAGCTCTAAAGCTGAGCAGCTGAGCTCCAAGGCTAAACTGGAGCGTGCAGAAGCGTCTGCGCAAAGGTTGGGGGAGGGGAAGATGTTGGTGATGGCTGAGCTGGAGAAGGAGCGTGCTGCTGCGGATCTTCAGAAGCGAAATTCTTTATGGGCGCTGAAGTACTTGCAACAGAATAGGAGCAAGCACTTTGCCAATATTGAAGAATTCCGTAGCCGAGTGGAGCTTGCGCAGAAGACGGAAGAAGAGAAGTTCCGCAAGCTCAGCATCGAATATGATGAGGAGCTATACCCTCACATGGTTCAGTCCGTAGCTGAGCGCAGGTACATTCCGCTTCTATCTCTTTATAACTTGTGTATATTTGAGACCCTTATTAACACTTGTGTTATTTCGTAGGTGGTTGATCAGTCATGGTCTTCGCCTGGCTGCCATGTGTACTTTGGAGCATCCCGAGGTCACCACGTCCTTCGGAAAGGTTGTGGATTGCGCTATTGCGCATGGTAAGACTTTAGCCGCAGACAAGCTTGATGAGGCCAAGTTGTTGACTGTGCCACTTGCGGAGGTCCCTGGGTACAAGGCGAATGCCCGAGCTGAGCTTGTTGCTGCCATGGAAGAGCTAAAGAAGCTTGAACTTCCGCATATCGCTCGTTTGGAGCGTGATCAGGATCAGCCTATCAGCGTGATCATGGCGGGGCTCACTCTTCCCAGGCATCTGCAGGATAATGCAGATCAGCAGTTGGACTTCTACTTGAAGCCTGACGTAGCGCAGTTGAAGGTACCCGTTTTTACTCAACCTCGCGACCTTCTGAATCCTTTCCGTCTTGAGAAAGAGGTTTCTTTGCAAAGGTCTTTAAATGCTCATGTTTCCAGGGTCGCAAGAAAGAAGGGCGTGACAGGGAAGGCCATTCTGTGCGGCATAGGCGCTGCGCATCTGCCTAGATCTGATGGTGTGCCTGTTTCAGTGGCCACCGTTTCCCTTGATGATGCAGAGTTGTTGAATCGACTCGAGGATGCGAAGGAAACGGCTTTGAGTGGGGGCTCCAGCCAGCTAAGGCGTACATATAGCATTTAGCTTTTTTGTACAAGTCTTTTTGTAGAAACGTATTCTATGAATAAAAGGTTGCTTTTGTACTTAGTGTTTTTACAACTTCCAAATATTTATGCTTTTGAACTCGTGGTTCTTATATGACCTATGTATCCTTGCGTGAAGATATCTTTAAGTGTCTAAGCGTACTTAGAAAAGAATAATCATAATCGTGTATGAATTTCCTTAAGTAAGGACCGTAGTCGTTAATTGAATTTTTTCAACTTAATGTAAAGAAAGAAATCATAGTCGTCTATGTATTGTGTAAGTTTACTTGTCGTATTTTACTTGAAGGAATCAAGAGTCTTGATTTCCTGAGTTGTTAAACGCGCACAGTGTGCCCTATTGCGCATCCTTCGTGGGGTGCGTAAGGAACTTGCGCCAACGTCTTGAGCGCAAGGTGTTTAACAAGGATTCGTGATCCAAAGTTGATGGGTTTGCAACCCTCTTACTCAACGAGTTGTTTATTAGGTTTACTCATCCTTTCTGCCATCGTGGGTCTTAGTGTGTGCATGCACGCCATGTAGGCAAAATTATAACAATATTGAAACACGATAATGAAAGATGCAAACAATAGAGTTACATGTGTTATGGAGTTAGCTAGAAACCATAACGTTTTATTAATACTTGCAAGTTTTTAAAAAAGAAAATACTTATCTAGATAATACTGAAAAAATAAAATTACATGGATCTTTATTGGGGGCACTTTCTAAAGTGCGTGAGTGTCCATGTTGGGCCTGTAGCCTGCTTTAAAGGTAGCACCGCTTCAGGTTGCGGACGTTCCACGTTCGCTGTAGCTCATGTCCGTCCTTGTCGCGTAACTTGTACGCTCCATTGCCAAGTGCTTCTATGACCTCGTAAGGTCCTTCCCACTTTGGTCCTAGCTTACCAGTGTCTTCTGCGCGGCTTGAGTCGTTTTCGCGGTATACGAAGTCACCTGGTCTGAATGACGTGCTGCGTACTTTGGCATCATAGTATCCTTTCATTCGTGACTTGGCTTTCTCTTCACGTATTGCTGCGCGTTCACGTCGCTCTTCCAATAGATCTAAGTCTATGCGCCGCTCATCATCATTGGTTGCCACATTAACTTCCGCAGTGCGGATGGTTGGCCTTCCAATTTCAGCTGGTATTACAGCTTCTGTCCCATAGACCAAAGAGAAGGGAGTGTCCCCGTTACTAACCTTGATGGTTGTTCGGTGCGCCCAGAGAACATGTGATAGTTCTTCTACCCATCTTCCTTTGTGTCTGTCCAGGCGCGCTTTGATTCCTTCGCCTAGGCTTCTATTTGCGCGTTCAACCAGACCATTGGTTTGTGGATGAGTTACTGACGCAAAGTGTTGCGTGATGTTCAGCTGTTCGCACCAATCTTTGAACGGGTTATCACGGAATTGTTTTCCGTTATCTGAGATAATTTCACCAGGTAATCCAAAGCGACACACTATGTTGTCCCACACGAATCGTTTTATCTGGTTACCTGTTATGGTCGCTACTGCCTTTGCTTCGATCCACTTAGTAAAGTAGTCTATTGCTACAATAAGGAATTTCAATCCGCCTGCGGCAATAGGGAAAGGTCCAGCGATGTCGATACCCCATTTGTGGAATGGCCATGGCGATGTAATAGGCGTTAGCTCATGCTGTGGTCGGCGCGGAATGGGTCTGTGAACTTGGCAATCACTGCACTTCCGTACCAAGTCTCGCGCGTCACGGTGCATAGTTGGCCAATAGTATCCAGACCTTAGTGCGCGCGCTACAATGGACCGTGGTCCTGAGTGCATGCTGCATGAGCCTGCGTGGATCTCTCGAAGTACATAGTCTGCCTGAAGAGGTCCAACGCACCTGAGCCATGGTTGCAGGAATGAGCGTCTATATAAGACGTTATCTCTAAGCTCGAATCGCTGCGCTGTGCGCCGGATTCTTCTAGCTTCCTTCTGTTCTTGGGGGAGTATGCTCTTACTAATGAAGTCAATGATTGGTGTCATCCACGTAGGGCCTTCTTCTTCTATCACTGTGGATATTTCCATCTCTTCAATTGACTTATTTTTCAAGGTTTCCACCAATACTTGTTTCGATAAATGTGCGAAACTGGTGGATGCAATCTTGCTCAGCGCATCTGCTTTCCTGTTTTCACCCCTGGGAACCTGCTTGATGGTAAACCTATCGAAGTTCTGGATCAGAGATTTGGTTTTTTCGAGGTATTGGATCATGTGTTCCTCCTTTGCTACATACTCGCCTGACACGTGGTTAGCAACTAGCCGTGAATCGACGTTCGCTTCTAAGTTGCGTGCCCCCATTTGAATTGCGATGCGTAACCCAGCCAGGAGTGCTTCGTATTCTGCCTCGTTGTTCGTGGCTGTGAATTCAAAGCGCAGAGCATATGTGAATTCAGCTCCTTCTGGGTTAGTGAGAATAAGGCCACCTCCTGATCCATCTACGCATGAGGATCCATCAGTGAATAGGATCCATGGTTCTTGAGGTTCCCCCTTGCTTGTCGCAGGTGTAGTGTCAGTATCTGGCTTCTCGATAATGAATTCGGCCAATATCTGCCCTTTAATTGCAGTGCGCGGTCTGTATGATATGTTATGCTCACCCAGTAAAACGCTCCATTTTTGTAGGCGTCCCGATGCGTCGGGTTTCGAGATAACTTGTTTGATGGGTTGGTCTGTGATAACAGCTACTGGGTGCGCCTGGAAATACCTGCGCAGTCTTTTTGCTGCAAATACTAAGGCTAGGACCAACTTCTCCATTGCGGTGTAGTTAATCTCTGTCTTTTTGAGCGCCTTACTAACAAAATAAATGGGTGTTTGGACAGAGTTCCTGTCTGTCAGTAACACTGCGCTGACTGCTCCCTGGGTCGCAGATAGGTACATGATCAGCTCTTCCCCTGGTCGGGGTGCGACAAGCTTTGGGAGCGCTGCTATGTGCTGTTTGAGCTGTTGGAAGGCTTCTTCTGCTTCCGCGGTCCACCTGAAGTCTCCCTTTTTTGTACACTTCTTGAGTGTTTTGAATAAGGGAAGTGACTTGTCCGCTGATTTAGATAAGAATCGGTTCAGTCCGGCTAGTTTGCCATTTAGGGACTGGACCTCCTTCAGTGTGCGCGGTGAGGGGAGGTCAATGACTGCTTGGGTCTTTTCTGGGCAAGGCTTGATCCCATCGGGTTCTATTAGATACCCGAGAAACATGCCTTCTGTAGCGCCAAATGTACACTTCTTGGGATTCAATTTCATGTTGATTCTCCTCAGTGTTTTGAACGTTTCCTCCATGTCGCGCACTAGTTCTTCCTCAGTATGGCTTTTGATGACGAGGTCATCGACGTATACTTCCAAGTTGCGGCCTACTTGTTTCTCGAACGCAGTGTCTACCAATCGTTGGTATGTTGCTCCTGCGTTTTTTAGGCCAAAGGGCATCTTTGTATAGCAATAGACCCCTTGACTTGTGTGAAAGGCCGTTTTTTCTTCATCTTCCTCCGCCATTTGGATTTGGTGGTATCCCTTGTATGCGTCCAGGAAGCATTTGAAGGGATATCCACACAGAGATTCGATCTTCCAGTCTATCTCCGGTAGCGGGTAACAGTCCTGTGGACATGCTTTATTGAGGTCTGTGAAGTCTACGCACATTCTCCAACTGCCATCGCTCTTCTTTACCATTACTGGGTTAGAGAGCCAGTCATGGTAGTACACTTCCCGCATGATACCTGCGTTTACTAATTTGTGTACTTCTTCCAGGATGGCTTTTGCGCGGTCTGGGGCTTGTCCGCGCTTTTTCTGTCGTATTGGAGGATATCCTTGTCGGATTTGTAGCTTGTGTTCCGTGATAGAACGTGGCACTCCTGTCATGTGCTTTGGCTCCCATGCAAAAATATCTAAGTTATTTTGCAAGAGTGCGCATATAGCTGATTTGCCTTTGTCAGACAGAGACCCGCCAATAGATACTTGTTGATCCGGGTAGTCAAGGTGGATGGCGACCTTTAGGTTTGGGACTTTGATTGCGCGCTGTTCTGGAGCATCGCTTACGTCGTTTGTCACTGCGTTGCATTCTTTGGGTGGTATGGTCGTATTGTAAAGAGTGACAATACCTCCTTCCACTGGGAACTTTAGCATCCCGTGCGCTGTGGATGGTACGGCGCGGATAGATGATATTCCAGGTCTCCCGATGATGCCATTGTACGGAGAGGGGGATCTGATTACCATGAAGTCCATCCAGGTGACTGTAGAGTGTGGTTTGTCACCAACTTCTACAAATAGACGCAATTGCCCCATGGGCCATATCTTCTCCCCTGTGAAGCCAGTGAGCGGTGCTGTGGCTGGGATCAACTGACTCTGTATTTCAGGTCGCAGTTTCTTGAAACAGTGTTCATATATAATATTAGCGGATGCACCTCCATCTATATACATGCGACGGATGTCGTGACCCCCCGTATGTATTTCAATGGTAAGTGGGTCCACCACTGCGTTGTTCGCAGTCAGGGAGGGGAAAGAAATCTCGTTTTCCTTAGAAAACCGTTGACTGACCTTCTGTCTTGTCGCGCGCTGCCATGGGTGTATCATGTAGATGATATCTGCCTTTTCTTTTGATGTCTCCTTCTTGGCCCCTGATTTTGGTTTGTCTTTCCCTTCTCTGATGTTTTTTACGAGGTGGTCCATCTTTCCTTCCTTTACCAATTTCTCAATCAATTGGCGCAGTTGGACGCACTCGTTGGTTGTGTGGCCTTTCTGTCCATGGTATTCGCAATAGCCATTCCCTGTGCGCCGATCCTCTGGGGTGCGCATTGGTGGTGGTTTCGGGAAGTTAGCCCCTTCCGTCGCGAATATTTCTTTTGGAGTTTTTGTTAATGGGGTGTACTTGTCGTTTCCCCTTCCACCGCCTTGGGTGCGGTAACTCCTATTACGGTTGCCACTCTGGTCATTGGATTGTCTCCTTGACTCTTCTTGTGGCCTATGGCTCGAGTAGCCTTTCTTGCTATCCGCGGCGGCTGCTTCTCCTTGGACGAAAGACCTCGTGCGCTTCATGAGCTCGTCAAAAGTTAGGGGAACCTTATCGTTTAATTTTTTAATCAGATCTGGGTTATTGATTGCATTCATAAAACCCGATATTTTTAGTATTTCTGGGCATGCCTTGACTTGCATGCATTCGTCTTTAAAGCGTTCCATGAAAGCGCTTGTGGATTCCCCTTGTCGCTGTTTAACCCTAGCAAGTTCGACAGGGTTTTTGGCGCACTTCTTCCTTTGAGTAAAGTTTAAGCGAAACGCCTTGCGCAACTCTTCAAACCCATCGATGCTTCTACGTGGAAGCTTGCTAAACCAGTTGCGCGCATTCCCTACTAACGTAGAGTTGAACATATGGCACCACACAGGTTGTGGCCAATTTTCGATAGTGGCTGCTGATTCGAAAATTTTTAGGTGATCGTCAGGATCACCTGTCCCATCATATGTTTTGACGTTAGCAGGCATGCGCCTTTTCTTATTCTCCGAAAAATCGCTGATGCGCTTAGTGAACGCATCAACCTTTTGGCGACGCCAGGGAAGAGACATGTCTTCGTCTTCCTGGTCGCGGTACTTTCCTCTTGACTTCCAGTGTCCAGTCTCGCTGTCCGAGGAATCTCTTGAAGATGAGCGAACTCTTTTGTGACGCTTGCGTCGACTATCATCAGAGTCTGAGCTTGCTCCTCTGCGGCGCTTGCGCCGACTATCCTCAGAGTCAGAGCTTGAGGGGCTTTCACTTGGGGAGCATCGTCGCCCAAGCCTATCTTGGATCCTGCGACTGCCAAGCCTAGCGTGGACATTGGCGCGCCGCTCCCCCTCCTTAGGCTCTTCCAGATGTTGAAGATCGGCTGTTTCATCATCCATAATCCTCCTTCCAATCCTGGTAAACACTGGTTGTTTGCGGCTATCCTTCTCGTGTCTTTCCTTTCGGTAGCGCGTTGGGGACGCCTCATGCTCAGGGTCGAAGTTGAGCCTGGCGTGCAGACTTTGGCTTGACCTCTTCTTTGCCTCCTCTCGCATGGGCGCAGTCAAGGCTTCATAGTTTTGAGATACAAAGTCGCTTGGCGCCAATTCGAAAGTGACTCCCTCTAGCGCGATGGAGTCTGTTTCCAAGGTAGGATCCTTGTTTCGGATAGGGCATTGGGAGGTTCTCATTTCACCAACTGAAGAAGTAAATCGCGTAACAACGATATTAAAATGACAAATTTTAACAACGATATTAAAATGACAAATAGACAAAAATCAAACATGTGACATTCGCTTTATGCTACATGTCATTGACCGCGTATGAGTATAATAAGCAAGTTAATATCATGGTGAAATCATACATATTATCTCTACTAGACGAATACCCGTGAATAGCAACGGGATTTTCTAGTGGCAAATAGTTATAGTAATATTTTGGTTACATAAAACATTTAACGAGGAAAAAAAATAAAATAAAAAATTAGAGGGTATTGTTGGTGTTTTAGAGGGCTACCAATAACCCTTCCCATACTTTATATCTAATGGAATAAGTTTTTCCAAAAATCTTACTAATAGTATTTGTCGGTTCCAAAGCCTCGTTAATTAAAAAATTTGAACTTTCGATATACCTAACACATCTAGATCTACAATTAGGGGTGTTATCGGGTCGGGTTGTCGGGGGTTATCAAGCTTATCGGGTTGGGTTGAATTGGGTTTTGACTTTTAGAAATATGGCCCGCAACCCGACCCGAACAAATCGGGTTGTCGGGTTGTCGGGTTCAGGTCTAATCGGGTTCGGGTTATCGGGTTATCGGGTTATTTCGGTTTGCCTTGGGTAAAGCATCATATTTGTACTTCATTTTTGTGTAAAGTTATGGGTAAGATTATCTTTTTTCTTATGTTAAGATATGTGCAAGAAATCTGTGGTTACCTGTTGTCTCTAATTTGATTATAACTATGTTCAATTTTTTTTTTTTTTTTTTTTTTTTTTAACACCTCTTATTGGTCAAATTCTTGTATTATATATTCTCATACCATTTTATACTATCTTTTCTTAGTGGTTAGGTAATCTTAGGGTATTTGTACATATATATTTTCAGGATTCATATATGTTACTTTTATGTTTCTTAGTTATGGACATTATAGTAAGCAAATAATCTATGGACACGGTTTGTATATGGCAATATTTTAATATCAAAATTTCCATTTTAATTGTTTTAAGTTTTCAACATTTCTATTTTAATTGTTTATAGATAGTTAAGAAGTTCTCTCACATTTGACCATTTTTAATATTTCATTTTTTCAAATTTGACCATTTTTATTTTATATGTAGTTAATATATATAAGTAAGGTACATGATTATATCAATAAATTTAATTATTAAATCACACATTTATCTTCTCAAAATCATATGAAAAATGAGAATTTGGTTTGTGTCTCTATCAACACAAAAAAGATAGATAAAGTTTGGGTTAATTTTAGAATATTTGAATCTTTAAAGGGGTGTGTGTGAAGTTATGGGAAATAATTGAGTGAGGGAGGGACCACTGAAAGTGGGATGGGTATTGGGTTGCAGTAAATAGTTGTGGGTCCCACAATTAACCTTAAACGATGAAACAACGTCACCATCATACATATGAACTTGTGGACCATACTTTCTAATTTAGGAAAGCACTTAACCTCCATTATAATGCCCGTCTGTCTTTGGACCACCTTTACAGACTTCCACTTCAACTTTAAAGTTTGTTGGTTTGAACTGAACCTTTTTTGTATAAACGAAATTACATTACTTGTATTTTCTTGGAAAAAGTTTAGACAAACCCGCACAACAGTTCCGGCCGGTTCAACAGGGTTTGGTATTATAAAAAAAAAAAAAACGGTTGAACAGTCAGTTAAACTGGTTGAATCGAAAGTCAAAAGCTTGACTGAGTCGATAAAATACTGATTGCTAGAATTTAGTCAAATACAATTTGATAATTGATGCTACAAATTCATAGAAGAAGCTGTATAACAAAATAAAGATACATGCATTTTTAAACTTTACTAGTAAAATGCAGTACTGAAATGACAAAAAGCCATACATACAATTATAAATCTCAAAATGTTACTTAGGGTGGCAGGAGTCATCACTCTCCAACCCTCCCAAAATTAACCTATCAAATTCCTCCACCTCATTTCAACCCTCCAACCTTCCATTCAACTTTTTTTAGTGGCGCCCATCATTCTCAACCCTCCCAAATCTTTTTTTAAATATTCATAATTTGTCCTTCAAATTTATAAATTTGCAACATTAAAGCTTCCAACTTATAGCAATACTAAATAATTATATAAAAAAACAAACAAATATGCTAGCATAAAATATATAACATAATCTTCAAATACCAAATGCTTCTTGTGGTTTGACCAAGAAATCTGACAAATATAACATAAAATATAACTTACCTTGGGTTACTCGTCTTCTACTTCTTCTCAGCAAGAATCTTCAAGAAATTAAACAAGAAGGGTATGTAATTATATTTACATCAATGGTCCCTTTAACGGTCAAATGCTCCAACATTCTTCCTTCCCCGCTGCGAGCTTTTAACTCGCTCAACCAACCCGCTGCCCAAGCTCGCTCAAGCGGCGGCGGTGTTCCCGCCAGCCCGCTGAGCTCGCAAGCCTAACCCGCTGTCCACTCCCTCTACCCTTATATGTGTGTGTTCTTGTTGTGCAAATTATTAGATTTCTTTGGACCATTTTGACTTTGTTTAAAGCTGTTAATTGATCTCTTCATAAAACATACTATAAAATTCAGTTGATTTATTTTCTTGACTATCTAAAATTTTTGGTACATCTTTCATATATGTTTAGGATCCGACGTGGTTATTAGTAGAGAACTCACCAATTGGTGATGTATATGTTAAACGGACATTAAGGTAGGGTCCTCTTTATAAGACATAGATTATTTGGTTAAGTGTTAGTATTAGACACTCTATAATATTATTTTCAAGTCACTTTCCCTTGCGTCTAGAACTCTAGACAATTTCACTTTTACGACTTTATGTAATTACCAGACCTTTAACGTAAACTCAAATTTTCTTTCTTTTTTTAATGTGAAATGATAAAATAAAATAAATAGTTTTAAGGTGTGTTCAGAAATTGATCTCGGATATATGAAAGATTTTTGTAACATAAGGGTCACGTTTGGACGGACCCAAGAACTTCGGCTTTTTGTAAATCACGTTGCTTTTTAGTGTGTAGTGTAACTGTCTAAGATTATGATTTTTCCCAAATAAATCCGGTATCTCTTAGTTATATAATCCATTGTATTATGGTAAAAAGAATTTGTGACCTAATCCCTTATAAATTTGAGTCCGCCACTGCCTACAACTTTGAGTGAGCCGCTGAGTGAACATGAACATCATCTAACTTCTTCAAATTGTTCTTGAACGGGGCGTATGAATCGATCAACATTGCTAGTTATCAACACTTTTGCAAGAAGATAATGTTAATCCAATAATCGATAAGACCATAATAGTTTTGCTAACATGCGTTCTTGTGTTATTTTTACGCATGTGTATATAATGTTTTGTTTGAGTATAAAGGTTATAGAAATTAAACAAAAATGGGTAGACGAAAAAGAAGCCAAATGAGGGAAATGCAAAGTCCTGATTTGAAGTTACATTCTCTACTTTATTGTTTCATTTTTTTCGTATAACATAAGTAGCACGTCGAGTCATCGTATATGTCAAAAATTAAACAAAAGCCCTTTTTGGTAAAACAAAAGACTTTCTTAACGAGGTATTGACATTATTGCTTTGTGATTTTTCATATTCTTTAACCTCATTTTATATTGAAATTTAGTACTTTACAAAGATATAACTTAATTCATGACTCTTTAAGATACTATATCGCGAAACAACATCGTATCCAAGTCCTTTTACTTTCAAGTTAGAAGAAATGTGATGAATAGACCTAAGAATTTTGGTCAAATATTTTATAGGAGCATACAATTATTAGAAAATCCTATTCGACGGTCCAAAGTTAGTTGTAATGTGCATGAAGATGGAAAGTCTTGTGAATGAATATAATGGAAATTACACTAAAGGAAAGGAGGGTTTGAATACTTGCTCTTCACATTATCAAATATCCTAGCCATCCCAATCCCTTTGTCTCATAACCTAATTGATTCTTGCAAGATACCACATTTTCTTTACTTGCTCTTATGGGTTGAATTAAATGTTAGTTTGCCATTTCGAATCTTGTTCCTTAAAGTCGACTATTGTATAGGTGTTCTGGAATTTATGTGATAAGTCAAATTGTCGTGTTTGTAAACACTGGAAATCTTTCATATAAGATACTAGAAGATCATAAATTATCATATATCACTTGTCAATGTATCATGTATAATTATGTAAAAGGGAAGGTTTCTATACGGACGCAATATATAACAACGAACAACAACTTCCAAATTTTAAGATCGGTACTAATGCACACCACCACACGTGATGAGCTTAGGTGGCACCACCTTCACAAGTCAATCATTGTTACACATATCCATGAACCACGTGTGAAGCAGGAAAAAAAAATAATAATAAAATAAAAAAAATAAAAAAGGTTCGATGGTGCATATCACATGACAAAAGAATTTTTGTTGGGTGTGTGTGTTTTGAGATATGTTTGTGTTTAAGTGTCATATATAAACTTTAAAGTAAGTGGTTACTATTAGAGGGTTATAGGTGGTGGGAATGCGGTGGTAAAAGACGATGATGTGACATTGACGTGAAAGTACTCAGATCACCACCATTTACATCCGGTGAAATGGAGGAGCTAACTTTGAAATATGAAAACTTGAATAGCCCCAGATTTATAGAATTTCTGTGTTTAAGAAAAGTATATAAATAGAAACCCTTCCAAACGATAATAAAAATGAAAAATGTATGAAAAAGAAAAAATAGAAAAAAGTTGTTCGATTTTGAAATATGTTGATTTCTGGACTTGTGAATTACTTTATGGATGGTCGGAGCCCAATGGCATTGGCTCAAATATTAGGTGCCATTTTGTGAGTTACTGCTTTGAAAAAACAGTCATAACAATACATTAGAAAACTGCTTTTTAATAGACATAAATTTAAAGCTCTTGTTCATGCACATAATAAGCTGTGAATTAAGGTATTTAACGACCATATAAGTATGATGAATCTATTGCTGTGCTTTGCTTCGACAAATCCATATTAAGGAAACTGTCCAATAGCACCATGGGAGGCGTCAAGTAATAGGCCACCGAGCACTTTATATGGGAGTATAGGCAAGGAAGCTTTAGAGTTGAGTACTTGAATCACTTGTCTCATTGATGGGCGAAACTCTGAGTCAGGCTGAGCACACCATAGCCATTCTAGTAACCGTATTTGGTTTTCTTGAGCCTTCTATTCGATGAATTATCTCCCGAATTCTATTTCCAATGCAACAACTTCGAAGCTAAACACACTGATTCTCTGGTTGCTTTGCCTGTCACTACACATTCAGGAGCCATAAATAACCCAACGTTCCAGCCAACATGGTTGTATTAGAGCCTTTCTCGTGGTTAACCAACTTAGCTAACCAGAAATCACCAAGTTTCGAAATTAAAATTGTTTTATTTATAGAACCAACACCTGCAACCTGTAATAGAGCACTAAAACACACTACCAAAACAGCCCGGAAATGACCCGAAAACAACCTCTTAATAACAACAAACAAGCACCTAAAGGACAGTTAATAGAAACTGCACAAGAAGAACTTCTTTGTCCTTTTAAGGTTTCTACGGAGCCCGTTTGATCGCTTCGAGCCTACATACCGTACACCCCAGGATTGATGCAGTCTCGTAACGGTTTATTGTAAGCGAAACAATATCCCGTAATGCACAACCGGTTTGTAGAGGAAGAAATGAGTATGTGAAGTAACTAAGATATAAGTGATGATAAGTTTTTGGTGTATCCATGGTAGAGTGCATGGTCTTTATTTATAGATGTATGACACACTGATTTGAATCCATTATCAAATCAGTTTTCCCATGATCTCACATCCCATGAAACACTCCACATCCCTTATTATTCGAGATACCCCAACTGTTTACAAGCATGCTACAACCCACGTCTATAGAACTAGTCAATCCAAGCAAGGAAGACTTGTACCTAGGCGTTAGAATGCATGTAAACATATATTACCCCCACCATACTCTTTATTCTAAAGTAATTCAAATTAATTCAAATTTGTTTAGTCAAACTTCTAAAACAAACTTATAATTAATTTGCCTATCAACTTACTTTCTTTATAATGTTCAACCTGTTATATGAAATTAACACCACTATATATTAATTTCCAACAAACATCTGAGTCCAACATCACTTTACTCGATTTGATATCTCTATGCAAAACACATTGATCCCATTCCTCATTTAA
Organism: Artemisia tridentata subsp. tridentata; assembly: GCA_021014915.2. NCBI lineage: Eukaryota > Viridiplantae > Streptophyta > Magnoliopsida > Asterales > Asteraceae > Artemisia > Artemisia tridentata. The sequence continues at coordinate 210,545,361 of CP139509.1, forward strand.
ATATGGCAAAGCAAAAGCCAGGCCGTTGGCAATTTTATACCTTGTGACCCATGTCAATAAGCCTTTTCCCTTGAAGAGATGTAAAGCTAAGCTTCCGTTCTCCATAAACTCTTAACAAGCAAGAGTTCTCCTTTCTCATGACTCAAACCGATGAGTTGCACCATATTTCTGTGTCTTAATCGGCTAATTATTCTTACTTCTGATGCATACTCCTTGATACCTTGTTTGGATGTCTTTGACAACTTTTTTATTGCGACACAAGCTCTCAAATTTTTTGAAGAACCTTTGTAACCCCCCCCCCCCACCCCACACCCAAACCTCCCTCTCTAAGCTTCTCTACTAGGTCCAATGGCGCCCGTTTCGAATACATGATTGAAAATCCAAGTTCCTTCAAATAATCTCGATTATGTCTTTGGGGCTTCCTGTATTAAAAAATTGCAAATATAGCCAAAGAAGGGACTAGAAGCGATATCATTGTTATTGCTCTCATGATCATTCGTATCTTCTTAAGTTTCCCTTTCCCCTTTAAATGGTTGGTGTTTGGATCAGTAATGTTCGAGCTATTGGTTGATGTTACCCCATTCTTTTCATCAACTTGTAAAGCAGAACTATTGAACATCCAAGACATTACATTGTTTTTCTCAAAGCTCGGATAACCACTTTCAGGCAAGACATCCCTAAGATCGATGGTATAATAAAGTCCATCACTCTATCTTGTATCACAGCATCATTGTTTTGAAATCCAGTGAAAGAAATAGTAAGATTTTTCGATACATAATCATACTCAATCCAAGCTTGACACTCTCTCCCATTAGGTTTGTCCAGTGCTGATACCTAACAAAAGCAGGAGTGTTGATGTCGATACCTACATGATCACGAATAGAAACAGCTTGCTATAAGTATTAAACTCCACTGCAACAACGCTTTAGTGACATTTTTCATGGTATCTAACGGAAGACCCAACATCCCATAGCCGTATACAGCAGTATTTTCCTCGGCAAGGAAGACTGTAATGCGATCATCATAATCATCGTTAATGTACGAATCAATCACAAATCTGAAACTTGTAAAGAAACTGGATAGCTCATAAGAGTTCTTTTCCCGAAGATGAAGCCCATTCACATATACTGCCTTGCCAGTCGACCTATAATCACTGGTATATAATATATTGATACCAACCGGCTTCAGAATGTATTTTTTTTTTTATAAACGCGTACTTTTGATTATAAAATACAGTTAAACCTCTATAAATTAATACTCGATAAATTAATAACCTCAATAAAATTAATAATTTGTCCAGTCCCAAGTTGGGACCAATATAAATTTGGACCCCAATCGATAAAATAATAAGATAATAATTTTTTTGAAACCCCAGTGTATATATATTAGTCCCAACGAAACTATAAATTAATAATTACTAAAAATTCCATATATATATATATGTATATATGTGTGTGTGAGATAGAGAGATATATACTTTAAAATCCTAAGACTGTTTATAAAAAATGAATCTATAGTCACTTGTTTTTTGTTGAACTTCAAATTTATATTGAGTTTATCTTAAAATCTCCTTATTGCACTAAAGAGTTGGGGCGTTGTCTTCTCCTATTGCAATAAAAAGTGTTAATTTGATTTTCATAAAGTGTGAATATGAACTCATGAAATGTTAATTGGAACTTGTTTTTCAAATATATTTTTCGTCTCTAATGAGTAAACATTGTAACTAGCTAGTATATTAGACTTGAAAAATTAAAGGTCATACGTAAAACCTCTTTAAATTAATAAATTATTAATTTATCGATAAAATAATATCTCGCTAAATTAATAAAATATCTCGGTCCCAACACTATTAATTTATAGAAGTTTTACTGTAGTATGTAATGTAGACATTACAATCAAATATTGTTCAAAAGTAAAAATAAAAGATTACTCGAAAATCCAATCCATTGCTATCGGTCAAGCAAACAGGACACCAGAAACTACGAAATTATTCTATTACCTTGATGATACCATTACTTTGTCGATCTATTCTTTTTTCATTAGATTCTGACCAACCAACCGAACAGATTCAAAGTATATTGCTCAATAGCCATTTTGAAAAATTAATTAACATAGGAAATGACTGCAGTAATCCCCAAAGGAGACCATGGGCATTAGGTTATGTCCAATAGGATCATCAATCTTCTGAATCATATAGACGATAATATGTTATACACAAAGCCTTAACTCTCAGTAGTAAAAAATCCAGCATCCTCTAAGGGCCTATTTGGTTTGTAAAAGGATTTGGATTCGGTTTACAATGAAAATGAAAGAAAATGAGGTAAGAGAAAAAAATAATATTTTATTAAAAACTATATTTTAATAGTTGATAAATGATTTATTAGAAAGAAAGTATGGTAGTTTTATTTTTTAATAATTAATTTATGTATAGATTGTGAGTGAGATATAAATGTGGGGTCCGTTATTTACAAAAGATACCATATATGACATGAATCAATCTATCATTACCGGACCCACTTCAATTCCCAAAAACTTGAACCAAACATTTAATTTTTGGAATGAAACCATTCCTTGAATCCAAAAGCTATAAACCAAACGGGACCTAAATTCTTCATTCTACAAGGTCCATTAAAACTGTTTTATAACAAAAATATGTTCTGATCTTCTTGTAGTTTGTTCATAACTGACGATAAAAGTGATGTTATTGTCCATTTGTGGATCGGGTCCTCGAGAAAACAGCACCGATGGTAGAAAATGGTTGCCTAAAGACATGATAGTCTGAACTTGTTTCTTCTGTTGAATTAACCTGAAAGACATAAATTTGTTTACAGAATACAAGACTAAGTTAGAGACACCTTAAATAATACGGAGTATTAGCTAAAAACTAAGTCAAATGGGTGGATTTAATGGTGAAAATTGCAAAAATGTATCGTTAAAGTAAATTTCTATATTGTTTTTATATCAAAATTTAAGATATTATTGAAAAATTCTAATTCTAAAAGGATACCGGCCAACCCACCACCAACTGCGTGTCCGTTTTCTTATAAAACTTTGGATATAGCTAATGTATTAAAAAGACCCGTCATCAAACAAATAGATTCCAAATTGACCCATTTATATATGTGATGGTGTTTTAGGCTATCTAATATTAACCAGTGAGTTATAGATTCGATGACACATACCCCAGGAAATACAGTAGAGGATGATTCTTGCTCTTCTGTATGAACTTGAGGCAAAGTCATAGTCTGCAACAAGAAACAGAAGAATAAGCAAAAATATATGTTTGTCACCATAAGTTAGAGAAACTAAATGAATCAGATGTTTAGAAAATCCAACCATTTGCGGTAAGGGAAGACCTAGCCATGAAGAAGTATTCGGATTTGCCTACAATTTATCAACAAAAAAACACGTCACTGAATGAATAATATATCTTGTCAGTAACTTTATGTTCTGCGCCTTAAGAAAATGATGTTCTTTACTGTTCATCCGTTTAAAAGTACGCATGTAACAAGATGTTACCCATTTATTTTTTAATGGGTCGATTTGGGCTGTGATTTATCAAAAATTGGTCAAATGAAAAATAGCTAAAAGAGATTACACTGAATCGGTCATAAGTCGACCTAAGTTTATTCATGCATACAATAGGACAATTTCCTAAATAGTTTTAATTCAAAGACTGGGATTATCATGTTATTGTATTAGTAATCAGGAACAATTTAATATTTCACTAAAGAAATGTCCTTAGAGGTGTTTTTGGTCAAACTGGCCCGTAACCAAACTGGGACACACAATGCGCATACGAAAAAGTAGTAGACCATACCTGAATACGTCCCAAAGATGTCTGATTTTCCAAGGCAATTGAATCACGTAGTAGCCTCACCACTCCCATGTTTGTGACATTCTGAACATATATATCAATATACCATTAACGAAAGGCTAACAAGCTGAAAAAAAAAATTAAAAAATAAATAAATGACTCGATTTGGTATCAAAGAGAATCTGTACCTGCCTCCCTTCAATCCCTTCCAATGAAGTCTCCTACGACAAACATAGTTGGATCATTATCCAAGGTAATAATTGACCATCTCACAAAGATGGTAAAAAAAATATTTTCATAAAAAGGAAGAAGTAATAGTCAAAAGTCAATAAGTACCATGGAAAGAACGGCATGGCGCACAATTTCAAGTTGCTGAACAGTCTCTTGCGCAACTCTCCGTATAGAAGAAACCTATGCGGTTTAACATAAAAGTCAAGCATAAAGTCAATAGTCATAATATAAGAAATTAGTCAACTTTCATTCCATACATACCTCCTCTTGCGTAGACTCGTTAATTTCTGCAAACTCATCTAATCTAGAATTGACACGATCGATTCTTGAAGTTATATGCCGCTTGGTAGTCTAAACAACAAAGTAAATAGCGTTAACTATTATAAGGTTGTTATTGTATGAAGGTGGCGATTTCGACCCATTTGGATAAACGGGTCAACTTGAGTCTTTTTATTTAATCGGGTCAATTTCTTTTTTTAATGTATACAACCTCCTAAATCATTCTATTTCAAATTTAGATTATCATTGTAACAGTAATATTTTTTAAAATCTTAGTTATAGAATTCTTTTTCAGTAAAGATCATATAAAAGAAGATAGAATAAATGTTTAATAATGATCTATTGAATAAACAGGAACATATACGTAACTAAAAAAACAATTACATAACAGAAAACATACAGCAAGTGACGAGTAAACATCATCAAGCTTTTTAGCTACAACATTCATTGCATCAGATAAACTTTGCTTTGTCGCAAACATCATATTAGGAAGTTTCCAACCCTTCACAATTACAAACAACAACAAAAAAGTTTAGTAAAAATGAAGTTTAAGATAACAAAGAGACTAAACTAATAGATTTGAATTAGTAATTACCTTCCACCAAGCATAGCCATATCCTACTACAACAACAATGACTATAATTTTATATTTGCTGGTACCTATATGAAACTAATTTCATTAGCATCGATATTGATAATGTATATACATTTCACTTGACAGAAACTAAACCTAAGCTTAAAAAAATGACATACATTTCAGAATCTTTAAAGCAAACAGGAAAAAAGAAACTATAAACTCAAATTATATACTATATGTGTAAAAAATCAAAGCTCTAACAAAGTACCCGACTTAGTAGATGTCACAATAGTAACTTGCTGATTTGATGCTAGGAGTTGCAGCTCCTGCCTTAGGTTATTCACCTGTTAATAAATTAGGGCCCGTCAAAATAACATAATGATTTGTTAATCAAAATGTGGATCTCAAAAGGAATAGCCTTTAAAACAAAATTACTGACTTAAAGTAACATTCAAACCTGCGCCATCAATGAATTGTTGTTGCTTGGTTTTGGACACGAACCCGATTTCCCATCATTACTCAATAGTTTAAGTACCTAATTAAAAAACATACATAAAAATAATTTTTCACAAACTAACAGAAACATGATTATACATTGCATGCATTTAGCTAGCAAACAGACCACTTACCTTATTTGCACCGGAGTATAAATCATGGGCACCAGAAATAAATCCTCTATTCGCAAAAACTGATCCAACAAGGCCTGAAAAACAATCACATGATCGAACATTATCATATTAAGTGCATAAGGATCACAGTCTTTGTAACTGTAAATGTGCACTAAAATTCGTGACTAGTATATCTCTCCGCAAGCTATTTTCGTTGCTATTGTTTGTGTGTTTGCTTTTTGATCAAGTCTCAGCCTTCTTTTTCAAAACCGCCTAATCATTTTTCTTTCAAATGGTTTGCCAAACACTAATTCTGTTGCATTTTGCAAACACAATAATAAGATAATTGTCTTCAAAAGAACCAATCCCGAAAATGAAATTTCTACTTAACTACATAACGCACACTACATTAATTCCATAAAATCACTTATTAACAGAAATTACATGCTAGCAATGCACTAGTGATATTGTTGCAAATAATCATATTTAAAAATTTTCATTACATTTTTACATCTTATTCTACTTATCATGTCTAAGATCATTTTCAAATGGGTGTGGCACAAATTTTTGCTCGTGATAAACACGTTAACCAAGTTACTTCAATCGTCATATAACAAATCATCTTACGGCGTTCAAGACTCTTTCATAATACAACTTCTATTTGTGATTTTATATAATCAACTAAGAATCCGCAGTAGGTTTTGCACTACTAAATTGTTACTAGTATATATAAATATTTGAGTTTTCAGGTCGGGGTTTTTTTTTTTTTTTATCCTCATATCTTTTTCTTTCCTTTTCCTTTTTTGAACAAGGATCTTCTTTTACTTAGTAGAGGTATTTTTTATTTTATTTCTCATTTTCGTTTACAAATTTGGATTTATCAAGTTTTAATAAATGAAATCCCTAAGTAAAGACAACCCAATAAAATGGGTTCACTCTACCAATCACATATAGGAATGGCAATGGGGGGAGTTTGGGGCGGGGCGGCCATTCCCATCCCCAAACCCGATTAGCAAACAGGGCCCCAAACCCGCCCCGATCCTCATTGGGGATCTTAAAACCCACTCCAATCCCCATCGGGGCGCCTTTTCGGGCGCAATGCTCCATCAAATATACGTTGTTCACCATTTATTAATATTTTTACAACATATTTTAGCAATATGATTATATGCAATAACGCGAAGAATTAAAAACCCACTAATAATATAAGTACTAGACTTGATAAGTTTTCAACAAAATTAACATAATTAATGATAAACCATCCCTTAAAGATCAAAACTTCTTTTAAAAAATATGACACAAAAGAAGTTTTAGTCACAATTAATCTTGCAAAGATACAAAACTATAAAATTACGAGAATCATGTTTTTATTACGTAAATACTAACATAACAATATATATGAATATAATAGATCTATATGTATATATATGTTTCGGGGCGGGCCGGGGCGGTTTGGGGATGTTGTTTCCCACTCCCCGCCCTGAACCCGATAAAAATCCCTGTTAATGCTCCGAAACCCGCTCTATAACCCGATAAGCATACCCCGCCCCGTCCCAAATACTTCGGGTTTCCCCTTCGGGTTCGGGTTTTTTTGCCATCCCTAATCACATAACACAAAATTTTGATCCTAAACAAATAAGACCCTAAACTCTATAAAAACTCGAACGAAAAAGCTAAAATAGGCTGCACACTGTGTATTAGAGAACTAACAGTTAAAAATTACTAGTATCACATTTGTTAATGGGCTTGGTAAATTGAGTTTTGCTGCCATAATTTTAGAACTATTTGGGCCTATTTTTAATAAAAACAACCTTTTTGTTAAATTTTGTGCGCCTCCATCTTCTTCTTCAAGACAACAAAACAGAGTAAACCTAAATTTACAGAAGATTATCCATTTCATCTATTTCTTTCATTATGGATTTACGTCTTTATCATCTAAGAAGTAGAATTCGCAGGGTATGCACGTGCATGCCCTGTGTTGGCTTGTAAACCCGCCCCTCCATGGCTTTTGATCCGCCCCTGAGATTAACCTTAAACCCAAAGATTCTTAAAAACCTTAAAGTAGACAAAGATTAAAGTAAACATCATTTACTCTAGCACCAGTGAATATAAATAATGACACGTGACTGATCACACTAAAATAAAAGTATATTCACTGTAAATATTATACCTGCGCCAATGATTGTTGCTAGCTTCCCTACAGGAAGAGACATTGAGTTGTTAAATAAAATAAGTTATTTATTTATTTATTATATACTTAAACGACAAAATGGGAAGAAACAAATGATTTAACTTATTTATAAAGATATGTTAAAAGTTACTCTAACTTATTTATAAAGATATGTTAAATAAAATAATTATTTTTTTATTTGTTAAATCACGAAAAAGGGAAGTCTCATGCACACTTCTACACCCATAAACAAAATTCGGGACACAAAACTCGAAACGAAATCATGGTACTAATATTTCGTCATTTCGATGTGATAGAATAGTTATGTGGTATGATGTATATGTATGGCAAGGTTTACGTCGTTTTGATGACACTGGAAAGAAAAAAGTTAAACTAACATAGCTAGCTTAATGTTTGAGTGCGAAGTAAGTCCGTTTATGATATAGCCCATATGGCCTCTAAAACCATCCGCTATATGATTTTGGCGTCCGGAGCTCATGCTTTAACAAAATATTGTATCGGTATGGTGTAGTACACTTAACACACTAAGTTAGTACCATTGCAAATGTTTTTAGTTTGTAATATATACGAGTCTCAACCATAAAATATGGCAACAATTACGGTACATCAATTAAAAGAGTAGCCTTCCAGCAGGCTGCAACTTAATATGGTCCACTAGCCATACTTTTAGCTCCGGCCCAGCCTCACTTAGAGGCTTAGATAGTTAGATGTAACTTTTAGTCTTGTAGGTGCAATAGACACAATTTAATGTTTAAATCTTTTAAACGGTTTTATATTTAAAAAGGTTAAACCATGTATTATCTCAGAATTTATATACTCATGATAAAGTTTTATACAGGAAATGAACAGACAACTAGAGAGAAAACTTTGTGTTTTATGATCGTGGTGTCCGACTTTTTAGCTAACATTCAGGTGGCTTAAGCATATTTTCTTACAAACTCAAACCGGATAAACTAATCTTTTATTGAGAAGGTTGAGACAAAAACCGAAACTAAGATTTTTAAAGGTTGTTGCACGATAATTTTTCATTATAATAGCTACTAAAGTTGCAGCATAAAAAAAATTCATCTAAATCGGGGGTTGAAACAGTTTTTTCACTTCGTTACCTAAAATCAGGTGCGGTCCATGCCACACCCGATTCCGAAGTTGGTCTGTCCCTAAGGCCAACTTAGCAACATAGGTTTATTTGCTCCAAGTACGATTGAGATCTAAAAGCTTCACATTTCAGCAATGATAGTAACAGTACTATTTCAGTATTTCATCCCAAATTTACTCAGCGATCACGATATTACAGATTGTTTAACCTAAAAAATATATATTACATCATACTTTAATAGTGTATTTTTGTAGTTACACATATATGCAACACACAATAACAAAATTAAATGATTATGTGTTCTTTCATAAGTTTGGATCCATTATACAGCGTGCGTTGAATGATAGAATTTTTCGACGGTGATATGTTTTATTAATCCAATATATATAAGGATACATGCATAGAAATCCTAATGATCCCTAAACCTACACTCGGGTTTAGGTCAACGTACATAGTCTAATATTCTTTCGCATTTCGAGCAGCGAAATTGCAAAAGCTCGAGTTGGAGACTAAAATAATAATTATTTAAAAGAAAAAACAAAACTAAAGATAATTATCTTGATAAAGAATCAAGACTTTGATAGCACCCAATCGCAGCGGATGGATAAACATAATCTAAAAGAGAGTGAACTTTTTTTCTTACGATTGACAAAACTTATAACAGCGTATGACGGCGCGTCCGAACCGGTGGAGGCAGAGATTCGGAATTTAATTAACAGTTTACGGCCACTAACGGCGTCAACTAACTATAAGCAGTTTAAGAGTTATAAGCAAAACAGTGAACCAATTGCAACTTTTGAAACCGGCGGCTTGTTACAGGGCGTGACGGTGCGTCACCGAGGCCACGGATGCAATTCCGGTATTATTTTCTTTGGAATTCAATTATGAAGCCAATGGCGTTCATGGCGTCAGTTAACTCCTTACGGTTTATGAGTTATGGTCGAAACAATTAGTTTTATATATATTATATATATATATATATATATATAGGGTATATATATATAGGAGAGTTAATGTGAGAACTTTCTTAAAGTTGTTAAAATGAGAACTAGTCTAAACAACCACTAAAAACATTTATTGAATAACCATTTTAGCAATGATACACACAAAAATAAAATATTAATACAAATTAACATTTTTGCAAGTAATAACCAACTGATACATGAGTTTGTATTACTGATACATAATTATAAATTTTGTACCGACATATCAAAATCTCAAAAAGCTGACATTTTATAAATAAATTGATACACCTAAGACGTATAAACCACTAAATAAACTAATACACATACGAAAACCTGATACACATTACTCGTCGAATCAAAGTGTATCACCTAAATTTCGTCTGTTTTAAAAAGAAAATCTTCGAAACTTTAACAATTTTAGTTATAATTAATTAAATTTTTATTTTTGTTTTAATGAGAGTGTCATTTATCAGACTTTAGTTGGTTCTCATTTTTACAACTTTAAGAAAGTTCTCATTTGATCTATATATATATATATATATATATATATATATATATATATATATATATATATATATATATATATATATATATATATATATATATATATAGGGGATAAGGCAGCTACTAGGGTTTGATGGGATGGTTTAGAGTTGTCGACTCAAGTTGACCGACTAGTTCCGAATATCAAACCTAAAACTCTTATACCATGTTGAATAATCCCGAAACCCACACTCGAGCTTGGCCAACCTACATAGTCTAATAACATGTAAATATATGCCACCACTACATAAATCTTATAAAATGAGTTTTAAAACATTTCAATGGGTGAACAAACATATTAAACAATTGTGTAACATTAGGAACTACAAAAACATGGTACACAATTTGTTTAAGCAAATTTAATTAATGCTTTAATTCGGGTGTGTGAATGTAATAATCAAATTTGGATATCGTGTAGAGATCAATTTTAGATGAAATATTTCGACCTTAAATGCCTCAGATATCACGAAATCCTCAATTGGATAATTTAGATAATCGCTCTTTGTTTCTACGATACGAGAGAATAAAGCAATACACAGAAGTTGTTATGTAAATTCTGTTTGGAAGAGATCAAATCTGTATATAAAACATAACAAAAAGTTAGTTAAATTCGGTTAAAAATGATTGGCGGGAAGAGTCACAACTATTGGTAAAAGTTTTGTCTTTTGGTGGAAAAAAGTGGTTGGAGGGAAAAACGGGTAATACCCGAATCCCAAAAATCATTTATCCAAGGGAAATATGGGGTGCTTCCTCTTGACCCTGCAACGTGGGGCGCCCGGCCCCTTGACTCTCGCACTTGGTTGTGATTGCATCAAGTTAGCTAGAATGAGTGTGTATTCCGCACCTCCTGACTCGACTATAAGATAAATCTTACTAAGCTATTAATCTCAAGTAAACAACAATTACATAAAATACAAATGATGATATAACTGTTCATTCTTTCGATATCACCAACTACCATTGACGAGATTTTTCCATTCATCATCATTTTCTTTTCTTTTCTTTTATAGATAACGATATATTATTTACTTGCAAAATTGTAAAATTGCAAAATTGTAATCTTTGGAAGGAATTATAATTTGATGTAATTGTAATTCAAAGAATTGGAATGTGTTTTAATTGTAATGTGCTGTAATTGTAATTAATGAAATCTGTCGACTTGTTTGGTTGACTCGGAACGTAATTGAATTAATTTTTTTTAAAACTTAATAATAATAATAATAATAATAATAATAATAATAATAATAATAATAATAATAATAATAATAATAATAATAATAATAATAATAATAATAATAATAAAAAACCCTTTACACACTTTTCTCTCCAACTGTGGGCGATTGGTATTTGAAGGAGGAGATCGGCTTGATCTTCTTTCTTCTTCCCCCCCCCCACCTCTTCAACTTTCTCAGTTGATCCTTGGTGCCTCCCATCTGTATATATATCTCCAAACACAGCGGGTTTTCGAAGGATTGGGTTTCGTCAATTATCGAAGGTCCCACAGTGAATTTTCCAAAAACGCAACCCAAAATTGTCGGAGGTAGGGGGTCCTCATGGCAGTGGTAACACCTTTCTGAGGTTACCTTCTTCTTCGTAGTTGGGGGCTACGTTTTGTCCTCTGTTTAAAAGGAAAAAAGAAAAAAAAAGGGTTGCTGCATTTTGTCCAACTGTTCGGATTGTGTTTTGGAATTTAGCTTAAAATGGTTTGCGATTTGGGTTTTGACTTATAAAAATGTTTGCGATTTTGGTGGTAGCGTGTTTGAGGAAGAAAGATAAGCCTGGTTTGTGTGTTGTAGTTTGTGTTGCTTAGTGGGGCCCACTTCTGTTAGGGGTTGGCGATTTGACCAAACTAATATTCATAACAATCGTTTAAAGCTTGGGGATTTTTTGTCTGTGACTTGTTCCGTGGGCCCTACCCTTGCGATTTGCCTATGGCTGGCTTTGGATTATTGCATTTTGCATTTTGGATAAAAGTTTGCGTGTTGCTTTTTGCTTCGTTGCCCCCACATTCTTGGCTCAACCTAGCTTTTTGGTTTAATCTGGTAAAGGCTGGCTTTTTTGATGGGTTGCTATTGTGATAGTCTTTGTTTATAAAAAAATAAAAAAAAAAAAAAAAAGAAAAAAAAGAATAACCTTTTCTGTGGCAATCATACGGTTTTATTGTCCTTTCGCGAGTTTAAGTGGTTGTCAGGATGGCAATGGAAATGGACTCACCAAAACCTCGTTGATCACCCATCTTCGGGATCGTCATTTCAGTGAGGATGTGTTGGCCACCACCAACCTTTCCTTGGCTACTAATCTTGCCGTTTTTTAGGCGGCTGAGGTCACGTTGAAATGTATGAGACTTTGGTTAAGTGGAAATTGTTTTAAGACGCGCACTCTTCGTTCGAAATGTCGGCATGGACCTGATTTTGTGCCACCCCCTGATTGTGGTGATGGTGTCGTTAGGTTTGTGCTGTTTGATCTTGCCAAACCACAAGTTCCTTCTTCGGTTCAAACTGCTCGTGGTGTGGATTCGGTTTTGGCGGAGCATGATGGATTCGATCTACACTTACTTGACACCTTGCTCTCTAAAGGGCTGTACACGGTCAAATCCATCCCTCCTAAGTGTCGGTTGGGATTCTCTCGCGTATTGAAAGGAGCCCTCGATAAGGTGATCTGCACACCTGAGGACATTTCTTGTTGGGTTAGCTTGTTAGTCCTGCCTATCTGTCTCCTTAAAACCTTTTGCCAGAGGAGTAACATGGAGTGCATGTCTGCTTTTAAACGCCAACGCCAAGAAGAATACATCGCTAATGCCATTCGCTCTTGGAGTACGTCTGGGGGTAGTTTGCAGCTTGTTAAAGAGGTTTTAGCCGAACCCTCCCCTGCATGGTCTAATACTGATGAGGGTGCCTTGGATTTGGGTGAGCGTAATGTCAAGCAAAGTAAGAGAAAGATTTGTGATGGTCATTATTCTGCGGCTATCAGAGTTCTTTCCTCTCCTGGTGTTGCTCCTTATAATGATACCACTCTCGAGGACTTAAAAGTTAAACATCCCTTCAAGTCTGCTCCTGCTCGGCCGGATATACCGATTGATCATCATAACCTCATTGCATCTCCTGATGTGGTTCTTGATATGATTAAGAGTTTCCCCCATGGTACCTCTTGCGGTCGAGATGGTTTGCGTGCCCAACACCTTTTGGACTGTTTGAGTGGTGCTGTTGTGGCTGTTTCAGATGAGTTAATTGCCTCTATCACCCAAGTAGTGAATCTGTTTCTCGGTGGCCAATGCCCCAGGGCATTGGGTGAATACATTGCTAGTGCTCCCCTCACACCGCTGATCAAGCCAGGAGGTGGTATCCGTCTCATTGCTGTGGGGACCATTTGGAGGCGCTTAGTATCCAAGATTGGTGCTTCCCTGATTGGTCATTCTTTAGATGGTTATTTGAACGATCTACAGTTCGGTGTTGGGGTGTTTGGAGGAGGGGAGGCTATTCTTCACGCTGTGAATCGATTCCTTGAAGACTGTGGGGATAAGGTGGGTCTTTCGATGTTGCTGGTGAATTTCAAAAACGCCTTTAATTTGGTGGATCGGGAGGTTATGTTACAGGAGGTTCGCCTTCGTTGCCCTGCTATTTCACGTTGGGTGGAATTTTGCTACTCCAGCCCAGCTAGACTTTATTATGGGGAACACATCTTATGGTCGCACCAAGGGGTGCAACAAGGAGACCTGCTCGGTCCTTTACTTTTTGCCCTAGTGTTACACCCCCTGGTACGCAAAATTAGAGACTCTTTTAATCTTGGCTTCCAAGCGTGGTATCTGGACGATGGCACTATTATTGGTAAGCGTGGTATCTGGACGATGGCACTATTATTGGTGACACTCTGGTTGTGGGGGAGGTCTTAGATCTTATTATATCAGATGGACCTAGTTGTGGCTTGCACCTTAATATGGATAAAACGGAGGTTTTTTGGCCTACCGAATATCCCAGAAGCAGGCTCGCGGGTGTCTTCCCGCCTAATATTGCTCGCCCTTTACATGGTGTTAAATTATTGGGTGGACTGGCTAGTGTGGACTTTGAGTTTAGTAGTGGGCTTGCTATGAAAAGGGTCGCTAAAACCATCGAGCTTATGGATGCCATTCTAGGCTTAATGATCATCAATGTGAGTTGTTCCTTCTCCGTGCTTGTGCCGGTATTTCTAAGTTATACTTCTCTATGCGCACATGTTCTCCCCGGGTCTTTGAGGGTGCCCAAACTTCATTTGATGCGGCGCTTCGTTCCTCTATGGAACGTATTGTCACTGCTTCTGGACCTGGGTTTGGGGATTGGCAATGGAGATTGGCCACGCTTCCGTTTGAGTTTGGGGGGCTTGGTGTATATTCTGCAGGTGATGTCTTGAATTATGCTTTCCTTGCGTCTAGACTCCAATCTGCTAACTTACAGGATAAGCTCCTCTGACAGTCTGGCATAGTAAATCATGGATCTTCCTTTAATGACGCTCTGTGTACTTTTAACACGAAAATGGAGTTCGACCTTTTAAGTAACCCGAATGAGATCGCTGCCCCCAAACTTATGAAGAAATTGGCAGATATATATTTCACACGTGTTACTAAAACGGTTGAATCCACTTTTGGCCTATCCGCTCGACAGATGACGCTTTGGAGATCGCAACGGGAAGACTACACCTCCGATTGGCTTAGGGTGACCCCGATATCTGGGATGGAGCAGACTATGAATGCTAGAACTTACCGGTGTGTCTTATGCTACCGCCTTGGTGTCCCCCTGTTCTCGGTCCAGATGCCGTGCTCTACTTGTTCCAGGTTATTTGCGGGGGACATACACGGGGATCATGCAGTGTCGTGTGCTGATATTATCGGTATTAAGCACCGGCACAACGTGGTTCGCGACACTCTTGCTGATATTTTCTCTCGGTCTGGGATCTCGGCTCGCAAGGAGGTTGACATTGGCCTTTGTAGTGATAGGGACAAAAGCTTACGCCCAGCTGATGTATTGCTCTACTCTTGGGATGGTGGGCAGGATGTTTGTGTCGATTTGACAGGGTTGTCTCCTTTGACTCAGTCGGGTATGGTCGATTTTGTGCCAGGACGAGTGGTGGTTGAAGCAGCACAACGCAAGCGTGTCAAGTATGAGACCAAGTCTGCCGATATTGGATATGGGTTTCTTCCCTTGTCATTCTCTTCCTTTGGGGAACTTGAGAATGATGCAGTGACCTTACTAAAACGGATCCAAAAGTTCTCAGTAACTCAAGACATCGGATCGCGGGCCGCTGCTCATATTTTTAGTAATATTAGCTTTGCAATAGCTAGAGGAGTCGGAGCCTAGTTAGTATCTTGGCTCCCCTCTAATTTCTTGTAAATCCTATGCTTTTCTAATGAAGGGATGTTATAATAAAATAATAATAATAATAATAATAATAATAATAATAATAATAATAATAATAATAATAATAATAATAATAATAATAATAATAATAATAATAATAATATTAATAATAATATTAATAATAAAATTTTCATTAAGCATGATAAATTTTACATAAAGTTGGATGGGAGTCTAGACACAAGTTGTGCTCCCACTCCTTTCTAAATACAAAACCTAACTCTATGAAAGATAAAAACACCACTTTTAGCATTATTTGAGTGACTATTGGCAATAGACTTAATACGTGAAAGTGTGCTCAAAGCTTCTGTATCGAATTCTCCGAACGTAGAAAAGGCAAAAGGTTTGAACTTGTATCCATTGTCCTCACATTTGAATGCATACTTTCTATAATAATAGTAAAATAATAATAACAATAATAAAATAATAACCAATAATAATAATAATAATAATAATAATAATAATAATAATAATAATAATAATAATAATAATAATAATAATAATAATAATAATAATAAGAGTAAATTACGTGGTTTGTCCCTGTGGTTTAGTAAAAATCACTAATTGAGTCCTTATCTTTTGAATTGCGCTTTTTTTATCCTTATAATGAAACTAGTGCACACCGTCCATCCTTATACCCAAATCCAGTTAACTTTCCACGTTATCTCACTCCACCCCAAGGGTATTTCTGTCTTTCCAGGCTTTCACTTATAAAACTCACACTTAGGTTATTCAAACACACAAAAACACAATAAAACGCACACAAACAAAAACACAAACAGTTATTAACAAATCCACAGTGAATCGAAGATGGTTTTCTGTCATTGTAGAAAACGTGTAGTGATTCGTACATCATGGACACCAAGGAATCCAGGTCGTAGGTTTTATGCTTGTCCCGATTTGGTAAAAGATTTTGATTTCAAAATTTGGTATTTAGGGTTTAATGATTACCGATTAAATAGGGTTTATTTTGTATGGTTTTCTTTCATAGGACTCTGATTGCAGGTTCATTGATTGGGTGGACTCCCCATGTTCCAGTGTGTCATTGTAATCATACATGGATTGTTAAGGAATATCAACAACCTTCAAGCCAATTTGAGACAAGCACAAGAAGATCATGCCAGGGTCAAGAAGTATCTGATTATGACTTGGATTGGAATTTTATTGGTTCTGTTGTTGAAGATGTAATCTTAGACTGTTAAAATGATGTTGTTTGGTATATGCTTATGTAACAACAACCTAGGTTTTGTGTTTTGTTAAGATGTTTAGTTTATAATGAATGAATGGGTTGCATATGAAGTTATTTGTTTGTGTTATGTTTTGAATGAGTTGGTTTAAAATTGGTAAAAAAATTTGTACTGAATAAAGTGGTCAATGGGTTAGTTTAAAATGGGTAAAACAATTCAGCAGAACTAGTAAATTCATTGGTATGGTAAATTCATGGTTTAGTTTACATGTAATGGGTTAATTCAATGGTTGACTTTTTAAGTCAAAATGGTATACCAAAATGGTTAAGTGGTTGACTTTTTAAGTGAAAACAATCTAACAACCACACTGCATTCATGTGTATAGTTTTAAAGACAAAACAAGTTAAACCACACTGCATACCAAAATGGTTTAGTGGTTGACTTCATTCATGTGCATTCAGTTTGGATACATAGTTAAGTGCAGACAAAGAAATGTAACTCAACAAATGTGACTACACTCACACTGCATACCAAAATGTGACTGCACACATGTTAAGTGCAAACAAAGAAAATGAAAAGTGCAGACAAAGAAAATGGGATTAAAGAGTGCATTTCATAATTCTAAACATTCCATAATTCTAAACAACAGTTTGGTTGCATACTGCAACAAGTAACATGTGACAAACGGTAATTTTCCACCATTATTTAAATAATAAATGTTAGTTTATTAGTACCAGACCAATAAAAATTAGGCATAAATGAGCCTGCATAACTATTTCGGGAAAACAAACCCGCACATTTTAGCATACATTAACACACCAAAACTATTAAATCTCACCAAGAACAGTGAATTTTTCTCATTCTCACATTTACAACCTATAATGTAGTAAAACCAGGAGGTTATCTCACTTTTACTCGAAAATGGAACCACACGCGTACCGACATCACATCAGTTACAAATTTAAAACTCAGAATTTATTTTGAGTCAACCAACTCTAAATTCATTTAAGTTTTATTAAAACGTTTCAAAAATTCATTTCCCATATTCAAATCAGTTTCGGGGAAAACCCAAATTCAACACAACTCAACGGGACACGGGGTATAATTTTACCACCCCTCAAATAAAATCAATTCGGATAATACATAATATATTACCTAGTCACACACTTTCCCATTCCATTTTATCGTTTTCTCTTTTCTTGTCCGCCGCTCCACCACCCTAGAAGAAAACCATTGATCCATCTCCATCCTACTTGTCTGTATAACTTTCTCTTTGACCTAGGAAATAACCATCGCCCTCATATTATCGGATTCCCAAAGTCAACCATAGAAAACCGCATAAGATAAAGAAATTACATCCGAATGGAAGTTTTCCCTCCCCCAAATCCGAAAGTGAAGATGGAACTACTCTCAAGTTTCCTCTTTTTATACCACTATCCCAGGCACAATCAACCACACCATCGCTCACAACCACTCAAAAACTCTGAGAAGACAAGGGTGTTCGAAGGAAAACAAGTGATTTGAAGTGGTCTTGGCTATGGTTCGATTGGGATAGCAAGGGTTTCGGATTTGGATATTGTTCGAGTTCTTCTGAGTTCACAACCTCTCATTCGAATCATCGTAAGGGTATAAACACTTTGTATTCGACTCTTATCAGATTCATTCCTTTCATTCGAAACATTTTAAGTCAATTTTGTTGATTTTAGATCGAATAGTATTTATTTAAGTTTTCAGATTCATGTTGCTATCAAAAATTTGTTGTTGTTGTCATTGTGGCATCGAACCTTAAGAAAACTAGAATTCGTCATTGGCTAGGTTCTCATCGGTCACTGTGGTTGATTAAATCCATAGTTTGAGTCGAGTGACACAAAAGAGTCCTTAGGTTTGATTGAGCCAAGAATGGCTGTTGCGGGAATTTGATGTTAAAACCCCCTTTCGAATGACCAACCCTTTTAGGTCTAGTGATGTTTGTCTCGGTTAAAGGGAGAACTTGGTCACCACTGGTTCGAATAGAAATCACCCAAGTAGGGTGTGGTGGTGACCAACGGCTGAGGAAACCCACCCTAATAGGGTAGGGTTATGGTTGAACTTCCTTGCCAACCCAACCCACACTAGGCAGCCACCATGGTGGGTGTGCTAGCCATGGTTTAGACCTCGTACAAGCACATAGCTTAGCCTCCCAAACTCACCCATATTGTGACATAAGTGATTGTTCAAGGTATGTTGGAGAAAAGTGGTCAATACGTATTAGGTTCGAACATGGAAACTCCCTTGGTATAACTCAAGGTCGAACCCCAAATGGGGTGAAACCTTACCCATTCGACTTTGGTTGCCTAGTGTTTGGCCAAAGATGTGCTAAGTATGTACATTGTTCCTACTCGTCCTAAGGGAGATTCCCACCCATATATTCGATCATTCATGTCGAATGTGATGATGAAGCGAAAAGTGTACCGCTTTTAGGGGGTCATTTAAGCCCTAAATCGTATTTATTTGATCAAATATTGCCCTAAATAGTTCCTTTTGTCATTTTAGGTACTTTGGAGAAGAAATCTGGAAAAGGAAGCATTTTGGACGTTTTTGGAGCATAAAAGTGAAGAAAACGACAAAGTCTCAAAATCGGCTGGAAAAGTACCTTTGACGGCGTCAAGTATTTCTCTTGACGGCGTCATGGCTTGGCAAAAGAGGTGGATATGAAAAATACACATGATAAGCCAGAGAATTTTACAATGGAAAGTCTGACGGCGTCACCCTTTAAGATGATCAAGGCCATCACGGTTTAAGTTAAAGAGGGACGGCGTCAAGCCCATTTCTGACGGCGTCAAGCCTTGATAAGCCAGAGCGGATTTTGGAGCACTAAAGAGGGACGGCGTCAAGAAGGCCATCCGGGAACCCTAGACACGGCGAGGTGACGGCGTCAAGATCCATAACGTGACGCCGTCAGCCCTTAAACTCTATATATAGTTTTGCAATTTTATGTCATTAGTGTGCAACTTTGTGAGGAGAAACCCTAAGACGAATTTCTGCCATTTTTTAAGGGTTTTCAAACCCTTGGATCTCCCATGTTTAATTGAAGATAAGTAATTGTTTAATCAATCAATATGTCTATGTGTTTTTTGATTATATCTTGTTCTTGTCTTTTGATTAACATGCTAGGCTAGATTTATCTTGTGTTTGCTTAGATCTAATGAAACCTAGCTATTGATTATTGGTTATTAGTGTGTTATTAATTGTATTGGATGATTGTTCATCGATGTTAGGCTTAAGAAAACTGGCTAACCTCCTATTCGGTAACTTGCTTGAACGTCTTAAGAAACATGAACCAATGCGTACTAAGGTTTTTATGGTTGTATTTAATGCATGAGCGAATTCTAGTGATCCCATGTTAGGAGCTTCTTAGCCGGCTTGACATAGGAGTGAAGTAGGAGCTTGTAGAGTTGGGGAAGTACGTACGCCACCCCACGATTGGTATTAAGGAATACACCCGTCATCCACGCAATTAATACACACTAATCAACTGGTAAAAGATAGTTAGGGAGTAAGGAAATCTAAGTAAACACATTTCTCTCCACATAAGTTTCACAACCTTTTCATTTTCAGTTATTTTATTTTATTTGCATTTGTAGTAATTTGGGTTAGTTGACTAGCAACTAATTCCGCCCACTCCTTCAAACCCGAGATTTTACTTGCTTTCATAAAAATATAAAAATACAAAAAGAATCTTCCCTCACCCTTAGACCTAATTAGAGTAGTTTTTCATACCTAACGAACACTATTCCCTGTGGAGAACGATCAATCCCCCGTACTTACCACTACACTATACGACATCGGTCAGGTACACTGCCTGGTGGGGTTGTAAGCCTCTTGAGATCCCTCGAGAGGTAAAACCTGTTGTAAGGTTGCAAAACCACGCATCAAGTTTTTGGCGCCGCTGCCGGAGAATAGTTATTGTTTAGGTTGAATTTTTATTTTATTAGGTCTACTCACTAGATTCCGTTCTAGTGAGATTTTTATTTTTCTTTTTATTAGATTTCTTGTAGTCTATCTTTTTCTTTGTGCCCTTTGTTTGTAAAACCATTTTCATTTGTCACTATGATGGATGAAATTCCATTTAGATCATTGACAATAGAGGAACAATTATATTTCACCAATAGATTTGTTTCCTATCATTCCTATGAATTTTTGTGTGATCTTTGTGATTTCCAAAAGGAGTTAGGGGTAAGGTTAGATGGGTTTAATGAATTCTATGCATGTGAGATTTCTATTAGACGAGCATTATCTGGATCAATTCCTTTTAGTCAGGCCCTTTGGATGAATTTTGAGGAAAGCTTCCTAACCATGACCCATAAGTGGAACGAATTGGTGGATTCGTATGAGCAAAGAGACCTAGTTTCTAAGAACATGGACTTAGAATCAAACCAAGATTGTGAGATGGTTAATGTTGAACTACCTAGGTGCATGCTTGGATTAGATTTCACCAAGACATATGATGAGTATGAGGAATCCTTTAGGCAAATGGAACATAGTGATCAAGTTATTGAGAATGATTCTTATGAATCGGACCAAGAATTTGAGATGAATAGAAAAGGATTTGAGATACCTAGGTGCATGTTGGGGATAGACTTCAACAAATCACATAATAAGCACATAGGTAATCAAGATAAGATGGAGGATAAAGTAGAAAATCCAAGTCCACCAAGTACCCCACAAGTCCTACCATCATTTGAGGCACACACACCGCCCGTGACTTACCCGGAAGAAGTTGAGGAGACTATAGGAACCCCAATAGAGGTAGAGCCCTTGGACCAAACACAACTAGAAGAAATAGGTTTGAATGCTTTTAGTGATCACAACCTTTCTTTTAGTCCTATGGAAGTTCCTAGTTTTGATGAGCCGGAGCCTCAACCAAAACCGTTACCTAATCTTCCATCCTTGGATGAAAATTTAGGAATTGAATTAGGTCCCGATCCACCCATCAAAACATATAGTCCGGGTAGTTTTATGTTGAAGGTAGTAGACTCTAAGCCTTGTAGAGAGGAAGCTGACATAGGAGTGAACCATAACCTTTCATACTTACATCACCCATTCATGATTAATCACAAGAAACATTATGGGTTTAAACCGGGTTTATTAGGTCAAGATGGATTCCCAACTAGGAATCTCTCGAAGTTGATAGAAGATGATCCCTTTCTAGGAGAAAACTTCAATTCACCCATTGACCCAATTGATCTAAGTAAGGTTATGATGATTGGATCCCACATCTTTGAGCATATAATTCATCCACCACTCTTTCCTCACGTGGCATACTTCCACCAAGATGGTGTGTATCGCTACTATCACCCGCACTTAATCCTAAGTGTAGGAAAAACCTCTCCTTTATCCGTTAAATAAGGGTGGAGTCAGGCTCGTGACTCGAACAAAAACAAGCGCTTCTTGGGAGGCAACCCAAGCTTTATTTGCTTTGTGTGTTTATTTATTTGTTTGTTTGATTTTATTTGCTTCCGTATGTATGTTTAATTTTTATTATTATTGATTCATGTTCAAAATTAAATTGTGAACATGCTTTATCTTGTTTTTAACTTCGTCTTAACTACATATAAAGGTATTTTACAAAAGATAAGTGTAAGGGAAATCCAAATCGGTTTATTAGAACAAATGAACATGAATCATAACAATAATAAATTAACATACATATTAGTATTTGTTTGAGTCAAATGCTTGTATCGAGTCATAATGATGTTTTGCAGGATTTCCAGGAAGTAAGGTATAGGTTTTTCCAGAAATTTTCCGGAAACTTAACATGAGAATTCTGTCAGATTATTTCTGACGGCGTCAGGCTTTACAACCTGACGGCGTCAGGTTTTAATTTTCTGAAATTTTTGAAAGTTTTGTTTTCATAAAAAGTTTTTATTAAATCTCTAACTTATAAACTCCAGGAATCTGCAAAATAATCATTCCACAAGCATTATATCCTTATATAGAATTTATCCCGCCGATGTTATGCAGGTTTTCATGTTTGTTTTCTCAGGTTTAACAGGTTATTTTGGACAAGGATATGTATGTGGAATCAAGCTTATGGCGATGCTTTAGTCTTGGAGCTTCTACATTCTCTTGGAAGAAGATCTAACCATGTTACCTCTTTATCCACCAAACGAGTCAGGGGAGTATTTGATTTCATTCGTTTACCTTATTTACTTTTACATCTTGTTATTTGAACATTGGGGACAATGTTTATCTTAAGTGTAAGGGGGGGGGGGGTAAAATACAATACTTTAGAGAATGCTATTGCGCTTGATTTTTGTTTTTTTAATGGTAGATGTGTAATAAAACTGAGATAAATACCTGTTAGGGCAATTTTAGTGCCAAATTTAAAATTTTTTACAACATATAGGAGTGAAACTTTGATCTTAATGAGCGTCTCACGGATAGGAGTTATATGACTAGCACAAAAAAACCGTACCACTAAAAAATTTTCCACCCCCAAATATGTGAGGTTCGCCCCTAGAATTGGTAGGAAAAGCATTTATGCTATGATGTGTGTATCGGTAGCACTTAGATTCTAGAACTTGCGTTAGGACCATTCCAAGGCCACAAGTGAGACTACATTCGTGTAGTTAGATTTACTACATGATAAGAGGCATTAGGATTAACCCATTGTTTTACACCTGTGTTTTTGTTATAATTACATTGGCTACATTGGTCAAGTAATTCTCCCACACCCTTTGCGTTGTACTCATTTTTAGTACACGATACCCCTAGTACACCCCTCAGAGCCTATCTTTTCGTTTCGACCTTTAAGCATTTTACTTAAAGGAAGAATTTGTTTACACCCCACTTAAATGTACACCCAAATCGCCTTAGCCTACCTTATATGCACTCATTTTTTAGTGCATTATTGTGACAACATTTGTTTAAACCCCAAGTTAATTATCTAATTGATTACATGGTTGCTAAGTCGAGTCATATCCTTGTACATATTGTTTTGGGACGATTGGGACTCATGGGTAAAGTACTAGTGTAATGGAGTAATGGAGAAGAACATCATTTATTACCCCCATATGTGCTAAATATTTTAAAAGTACTCCAAGTGTTTCGATTATCTTAATTCGAGTCATTAGAATAGTTATTTGTAAAGTTATGTAAAAGTTCAAGTGTAAGGGGAATGCAACGCCCCTATGATGTATTATTTTTGGATGGTAGGGCAAGAGTGTATGCAAAAAAAAAAAAAAAAAAAAAAAAAAAAAAAAAAAAAAAAAAAAAAAGAGAGAAAAAGAAAAGTAGAAAAAACATACGGACTACCATCCCGTTTCATTTTATGTTTATTTTATGTTTTTGTTATTTTGTTTTTAGCTTAAGTCGAGTCTAGTCTTGGCTTAGCAACGCCATATTGTACATGTAATTAATCAAGATCTTTAACTCGCCACCAGTAAAATATCCCTTATCCAACCAATCCGTGTTTATCATATCCCTACACCTCACGTTATAACACATATAAGTAGATACACATTTTGTCACTTATACACATTGTTTTGAAATTAAACCAACAAATACCCATGTCGTTAACAAGAATTAGAAAATGAAATTTTAGAAAGACTTTACTTGAACTATTATGACAAGATCAAAGGTTTTCTAAATTTATAATTGTGAGACCAATTTACAAACACGATTCGTAACTAGCCTTTAATAACTTGATGAAATCAGTTGATTTTAAATAAACGAGGTAAACCAAACTTTTATTATACCAACATTATATAACATTTTCTCAAATCATTAAACCTTTAAATACTAAACATCACTTACACGTAATTTTATTTCATTTCAAAATCTATATAACTAATTATATATTCTTAACAACTAAACTACACGACCTAAATATTCCACATCTTGATACTATCTACTCGTGCTTTCAAATCATTCATTTCATCATTTTCCAAATTCCGTCACTCAAATTCCCATAAGACTCTCATTTCCTCATTACTGTACATCTAAGCCTTTCATAGAGCAAAACCTACAATTACTTAGGAATCTATTCATAACCTCACTTGCTGCCACACAAGTGACAATAACATAAACACTATAAAAACATTTGAATTAAATACGGTCGGAACTTAAATTGGTACTTGAAACTAAAACATGATTTATTAATCTAGGTTGCGTGTTGGTGCCGTACATTTCTTAAATTCACAAGCATTCACTATTCAGACTATTAAAGGTGAGTTTATAGCCCCTCTTTACTTATACTTATTTTATATCAATGGAGTGAGAAACATGCAAAACCATTTTATAGACCATCATTACTATTTTATCAAAACAATTGCGTAGTTAGCCTAAGCCCTACTATGTCCCCTACTGCCCAAATTTCATGAACCGTTAATTCCCGAAAGGAAGCGTGAATGTTATAAATAGATCTATTGGGAGTAACGTCCCCGTTTGGTTTGACCGGATAGGCAAACGAACGTATACCATATCAAAGTACAAGTGTCTGGGATAAACACTTGCCGGGCCTTTTTATTTAACATGCTTCTAGAGCATGCAAACCTGTTATAGCTTCGGTTGCATGAACTTAGTGCTAGCGTAATAGAATATTTATGTGACATTATTTAGGTCCAAATTTATTGTAACTGCTTTAAACTTAAACCTATGAACTCACCCGCTTTTTGCTGACTTTTAGCATGTTTTTCTCATGTATCTAGGCAACTCAATATTGGCAAGGCATGGCAAGGCGATGGACTTACACCATTTACCAAAGTGTTTTCACAAATATTTAAGACTTGTTTTTTAGGGACCATTAAACTTTTGGGCATACTTGTGAAATAAAGATTTTTTTTAATGAAAGTTGATTTAAACAATTGATTATATTTTTACGAAGTGAGTATTCGGTTCTTCGTTACCTCGCGTTATGATTTCCATTTTAGTAGCACCCCATGATCCTAATGCTTCCGCAAGGCCAGATTTTGGGGGTGTTACATAACAGACAACCAGAGACATAGAAAATGCAAATGCATATAGGCAATTGTTTGGTTGCATACTGAAACAACTAATTCACAAGCATAGACGCATTGTTTAGTGCATACACAGCACATCAAAATAACATGACAATAAAAACTAGTTCACTACACTTGCTTTTTTCCCTTCTTGATAGTCTTGTTAGCTTTGTTAACTGGGTTATCAGCAGCAGGTTGTTAACTTTCTTAGCAGCCTCAGACCTTGTTCTATAAAGACCTCAATCATCTTATACCCAATCCTAATGTACTCAGCCATTTTTCAAACATCATCATCATTTCCTAAGGCATATAATCCTTGGTCTAAGTTCATATCAGGCCTAAGAAAACTATAGTACATTATGCTTTTACCACTAAATCCTATTTCCATAACCATAGCATTAAGCTCATGCACTGAGAACTCATCAATATCAATGCTGTGGAAACGGTGGAAACGTTAGAGGGGGTGAATACGTTTCGGTTTCAAACTAAAAACTTTTGTATCAAATATAGTATAAACCAAGTTTCGCCATTATTAGTCCGGTTTGTATTTCCTTTCTAAAAACATCCTTATGACAAAATGCCGATCAAGTTTGACGTAATATGTAAAGTGTCAACATAAAGACAATCAACAATATAAAGCAAGAATAGAAGTAAAGCGATAAGTAAAAAGGATACGCAAACCGACAAGAGGATTTATAGTGGTTCGGTCACAAGGTCACCTTCCTTGCCCTACTCCACTCCCCGAGTACCCAACTCGAGAGTTACTTCACTAGATCAGCAAACTTCATTCTTGGCGGAGAAACCTTACACAACGTAGCTTACACTTTATCCGGTACAAAGCTAAATACCGGGTCCTTAACACGGCGGACCAAACCAACACAACGTCGCCTACACTTTATCCGGTACAAGGCTAGATACCGAGTCCTTAGCACGGCGGACCAAACCAACACAACGTCGCCTACACTTTATCCGGTACAAGGCTAGATTCCGGGTTCTATTACAAAGGAGGAACCACTACCCGATCAACTCAACACATCATGAGAGACCAACACCCTACTACACCAATCTACACAACACATCTATGAAACCCGTTATGTTTTGTGGCCCAACATAACAAACCTTTTGTTTTATGGTACAAACACATAAACCAACTAATCTAGTTGGAGATACAAGAGAAGATCCAAGACAATGTATCTAATGGATATGAATGCCTAATCTAAATAACCTTCCATTAGTAGAAAGTCTTCAATGAAGATTACAAGCTCCCTAAGCTTGTTGTGATAGACCTTCATGTATGTATGATGGTGGTGGATGAGGATCACTTCAGTAGATAAGGATGCAAGATCATCAACCTTCCTTTAGAGGATCACTTCGGGAGTATGCTTAAAACAATAATGAAAGTTAGAAGCATTATGATTATATGAGAAGAAGGTGTACTACATGTTTTCCTACTGATTTAAATGTGTTAGAAATGGTGGAGAGAAAGTATGTGAAAGGTGTGTTGAACAATGAAGAAATGGCCTTGTATTTAAAGGCAAAGAGGTCATTGTTCACCCGGATCCGGCGGATCCCTTACAAAAGGGATCCGACCAGTTATAACCCAGGGATCTAGCTACCTGGTCTTACCAGTCCGGATCTTGGGTTACAATTCCGTGTTTTGGGTTATGGGTTAAGGTACATGGGTCATGTGATGTCATGCATGATGTCAAAGACATCTTGGGTCATGGGTTATGGACTTTGGGTCATGGGTCATGGGTTTTACCCATTGTGATGTCATGCATGATATAATGCACATTAATGCACATGGGTCATGGGTCATGGTTATGGGTCATGGGTTTTGGGTTATGGATAGTCCAAGAATTCACATTTAATGCATGATGTATTTAATGCACATGGGTCATGGGTTATGAGTTATGGATTCTGGGTCATGGGTTTTGGGTTATGGATAGTCCAAGCCATTTACATGTTTTATTTAACTATGTATTTTTATAAAAGTGTAAGTAACAAAAGTAACTTATAAGTATTTTAGAAAAATGGTTTTGGCTTTATGTAAACTATTTAACTAAATATGTTTGATGGTTAATTTGGGTTTTGATCATAACGCAACATAACAAACATGTACGAACCTGTGTTATAGCATACAAGGACTTGAGACGTCGAGAGATGTTGAATGTATGTTGAGACAATATATGATTACGAGTAACTTGTACATTTTACGTTATGTATTACAATTTACATGGTTTGTCATCAATCAAAACAAACGAGACTGTATGGATTAAATTTTGTAATATTTGCGCTAACAATCTCCCCCTTTTTGATGATGACAAAATATATGTAAACGTAATAGATAGGTAAAATGTAGAAGTTACTTGTATCCGTACTTCTTTACATTACCTTCTCCGTTTACACTCTTCTCCCCCTTTTTTCGAAACAAAAAGGGTGTGTCCTTGGAGTTAAACTTCATTTCTCCCAAGAATGGCAAGCTTATATCATCCCTAGTGAAGTTAAATTGAAAACCCCTTATTGCTCCCCTAAGCCTAGCAACACTTTTCTTGAAGCTTGGAAGACTTGTATGAAAGAAGCGTGATCTCGTCTTGTAGGAAGACCGTGAGAAACACAAGAGAAAGAAAGGTCTTTGCTCCCCCTTGACCAGTGCTCCCCCTTAGTGAGAGTGTCAAGTGCTCCAAATGTGTTTTTGAAAATCTACAAAACAAGAATTAGTGCAAAGCTATATTCGTCCTTGGACGAGTGAGTCACATGATGTACTCTATAGATGCTCGACGGAAGCTCCCCCTTGCTCGAGGGTGTCAAGAAGAACCTACAAAATGTAAACCTCGTCCGGAGACAAGTATGCCATATACAAAACCATGTATATGAGTGAACCTACAAAGAAAAGATTAGTGTAAAATAGATAATATTCCCACTACTTGCATCATCATGGTTGGTTTAGAGATTGTAAGTTTGTTCAAGGTAGAAAGAATGTAATCGGGAATGAGACGCATTTCATTATGAAATTCACTTGGATTTTGACAACATAGATGTTTGTGGAAGATGGTTCAACGACCATGGATTGTATTGGTAGTGAGACTCTAGTAGGATGTGGTTGACACTGGTAAGAATGAGGTGTAGCAGAGGAGAGAAGTTAAGGTTCAAGAGGTGAAACTCATGTAGGTTGTGTAGATATTGAAGTGTTTTAGGGTGTAGGTTGAGAAGGGGTTGTTTTAAGAGATAAAAGTGATGGTTTGATAGAATAGATTTGTGGTAGTAGGCATGATGACTTTGTGAGTAGTGAAAGAAGTGGTGGTAGATATGATGGTGGTAGACATGATGACTTTGTGAGTAGTGAAAAAAGTGGTGGCAGATGGTGATAATGATGCAAGATGAGGAATATTATAAATGTGCGAATGAGCACAACTTGACTTGATAATGAAATCGACCATTGTCAACCTACACAAATCCAAATGAGTTAGTACAAAAGGAAAACAATTATATAAGTTAGTACAAACAGAGATATTGTTCACATAATATCATGGAAATAAAAGAGAACACATAAATAGTTACATATACAAAACACATAAAAAGTTTCTTCTTCTATGAAAGTTGCAACAAGCTTTAAAGAGAAAGACTATAGAAAAAGTCCTTAAAGGAAACTGATAATCATATGTGTTGAGCTTGTGTTTGTGTGAAGAAAGGAAGATGATGAATGAGAGAATCTGTTTTAAACTTCTCTGTTTGCACGGATCCACCGGATCCTTCACAAAAGGGATCATGCTAGCACTAGCTAAGGGATCTGGATAACTGAGACAGGGAAATGTAGGATTGGTGTATATTAAGTGCTTCTAGCCTATATAAGTTGGATTTATGAGTGAAAGAGAAAATGCACTAATGTAACAATTCGCAATTTTGAGGTGATTATTTAGTTATTTAATTTTACTTAATATATTTATTTTAAGTAAATTCACTTTTACGTATAACTAGATAGGTTATTCCGCGTATTTCATTAAACATACATTTAACTCAAACTGAAACCTAACAATACTTAGTATAATTATTTTTATGCATTTTGGTTTCTTACTATCATATTTTAAATAACCCATTTTTACTTTTCCATTTTTAATTAAACTTTGAACATTTGCGTTTTGCGCATTTTCAGTCCACGTTTGCAACTTCTGAACAACAATTAATCACCCAACAAGCCCAAGGATCACCTAAAATATCAAAATATGTTTTGATGTCAAGTTTTAATTATTTATAAGTTTTTCCTTTTTACGTTACCCGATTTTAAGTTTTGCGTCTTAAAAACATCTAGTTTGCAATTACCGGGATCAAACTACACCCTTTAAACACAAAACTACACAAAACCACTAACTCATTCCTTTCTTTTAATACAAATGACACACCACTAGATAATATTCCCACTACTTGCATCATTGTGAGGATCACTTCAGTAGATAAGGATGCAAGATCTTCAACCTTGCTTTAGAGGATCACTTCGAGAGTATGCTTACAACAATAATAAAAGTTAGAAGCATTATGATCATATGAGAAGAAGGTATCTACATGTTTTCCTACTGATCTAAATGTGTTAGAAATGGTGGAGTGAAAGTATGTGAAAGGTGTGTTGAACAATAAAGAAATTGCCTTGTATTTATAGGCAAAGAGGTCACTGTTCACACGGATTCGGCGGATCCCTTAAAAAAGGGATCCGGCCAGTTATAACCCAGGGATCCGGCTATCTGGTATTACCAGTCCGGATCTTGGGTTACAATTCCGGGTTTTGGGTTACGGGTTAAGGTCCATGGGTCATGTGATGTCAAAGACATCTTGGGTCATGGGTTATGGACTTTGGGTCATGGGTTAGGGGTTTTACCCATTGTGATGTCATGTATGATGTAATGCACATTAATGCACATGGGTCATGGTTATCGGTCATGGGTTTTGGGTTATAGATAGTCCAACAATTCACAATTAATGCATGATGCATTTAATCCACATGGGTCATGGGTTATGGGTTATGGATTATGGGTCATGGGTTTTGGGTTATGGATAGTCAAAGCCATTTACATGTTTTATATAACTATGTATTTTTACAAAAGTGTAAGTAACAAAAGTTACTTATAAGTGTTTTATGAAAATGGTTTTGGCTTTATGTAAACTATTTAACTAAACATGTTTGATGGTTAATTTGGGTTTTGATCATAACGCAACATAACAAACATGTACGAACCTGTGTTGTAGCATACAAGGACTTGAGTCTTCGAGAGATGTTGAATGTATGTTGAGACAATATATGATTACGATTAACTTGTACATTTTACGTTATGTATTACAAGTTACATGGTTTGTCATCAATCAAAACAAATGAGACTGTATAGAATAAATATCGTAATATTTGCACTAACAATCTCCCCCTTTTTGATGATGACAAAATATATCTAAATGTAATAGATAGGTAAAATGTTGAAGTTACTTGTGTCCGTACTTCCTTTACATTACTTTCTCCGTTTACACTTACTTTCTCCGTTTACACTCTTCTCCCCCTTTTGTCAAAACAAAAAGGGTGTGTCCTTGGAGTTAAACTTCATTTCTCCCAAGAATGGCGAGCTTATATCCTCCCTAGTGAAGTTAAATTGAAAACCCCTTATTGCTCCCCTAAGCCTAGCAACACTTTTCTTGAAGCTTGGAAGACTTGTATGAAAGAAGTGTGATTTCGTCTTGTAGGAAGAACCTTGAGAAACACAAGAGAAAGAAAGGTCTTTGCTCCCCCTTGACGAGTACTCCCCCTTAGTAAGGGTGTCAAGTGCTCCAAGTGTGTTTTTGAAAATCTACAAAACAAGAATTAATGCAAAGCTATATTCGTCCTTGGACGAGTGAGTCACATGATGCACTCTATAGATGCTCGACGGAAACTCCCCCTTCTCGAGGGCATCAAGAAGAACTTACAAAAATTAAACCCCGTTCGGAGACAAGTATGCCTTATACATAACCATGTATATGAGTGAACCTACAAAGAAAATATTAGTGTAAAATAGATAATATTTCCACTACTTGCATCATCGTGGTTGGTTTAGAGATTGCAATTTTGTTCAAAGTAGAAAGAACGTAATTGAGAATGAGACGCATTTCATTACGAAATTCACTTGGCTTTTGACAACATAGATGTTTGTGGAAGATGGTTCAACGACCATGGATTGTAGTGGTAGTGAGACTCTAGTAGGATGTGGTTGACACTAGTAAGAATGAGGTGTAGCAGAGGAGAGAAGTCGAGGTTCAAGAGGTGAAACTCGTGTAGGTTGTGTAGATATTGGAGTGTTTTAGGGTGTAGGTTTAGAAGAGGTTGGTTTAAGAGATGAAAGTGATGGTTTGATAGAATTTGATAGAATAGATTTGTGGTGGTAGACATGATGACTTTGTGAGTAGTGTGGTAGATATGATGGTGGTAGACATGATGACTTTGTGAGTAGTGAAAGAAGTGGAGGAAGATGGTGATGATGATGCAAGATGAGGAATATTATAAATGTGCGAATGAGCACAACTTGACTTGATAATGAAATCGACCATTGTCAACCTACACAAATCCAAACGAGTTAGTACAAAAGGAAAACAATTATATCAATTAGTACAAACAGAGATATTGTTCACATAATATCATGGAAATAAAAGAGAACACATATATAGTCACATATATGAAACACATAAAAAGTTTCTTCTTCCATGAAAGTTGCAACAAGCTTTAAAGAGAAAGACTATAGAAAAGGCCCTTAAAGGAAACTGATAATCATATGTGTTGAGCTAGTGTTTGAGTGAAGAAAGGAAGATGATGAATGAGAGAATCTGTTTTAAACTTCTCTGTTTGCACGGATCCACCGGATCCTTCTCAAAAGGGATCCGACTATCACTAGCTAAGGGATCCGGATAACTGAGATAGGGAAATGTAGGATTGGTGTGTATTTAAGTGCTTCTAGCCTATATAAGTTGGATTTATGAGTGAAAGGGAAAATGCAATAACAATGATGTGTAAGGTATGTGTCGAGAGATAAGAGGATATGTGATAGTGTTCTAGACAATAGAGTTGTAACATGCTAGTTTAGGACAATCCTAGGCTTTAGAAGATGGAGTTGTTTTCGGAGTCCTAAGTAGTTCTTCTAAGGTGGTTTAGAATGAATCGCATTTTGTCATTTAGTTTCTATGGTTAGATCCCTAGAGCTTTGGTAATGTTCGCAAAAGATATGGTGAGGAAGAGGTGGTAGAGATTCATCCATCCAAGTTGGTTGTAGAAAGTTTGGAAGAGAGTGATCAACATCCATGATGTCGGTTGGTAGAGGTTGTTTAGCTAGGTGTTCTAATGAGATGATGGATGGTAGAGGTGGTAAATCTTCAAGATTATTGAAGAGAGCATTTGGTGAGGTGGGAGGTGAAGGATTTGTCAAACTCATGATGTGTTCTTCTTTTAATGAAGTATTGATGAAGAGTAACTGGTAGATTAGAAAGGCTTGAAGCAAGTGTGGTTTTGTGAGTTGGTTTTAGCTAAGAGATTTTACCTAAGTGTTGGTTTTTGAAAAGTAAGAAACACATGTATATGTGTTCTTTAAAAGATAATTATGTGAATGAATTTTCCTCCCCCATAATTGGCGGACATCCAACATAATGAGTTTAACAAAAGATAAAGAGAAGATAAGGAAGTAGATTGTTTAGAAGGTTGTTTTGGTTTAATGAAGGCAATGAGCTAAGTATAGTCATTACGGATAGTGATTAGCATACAATGAACTTCATCCTTGAAGTCATATATCTCTTCTCGATCAAAACAAGATAATCGCTTGATGAGGCAAGTGGATGTGATTGACTAACAAAAGAAAATCAAATTTACTACTTGTTTGATTAGTAATCCTAAGGCGACCCAAAGTATTGCCATTGTAAATTTACTTTAGGAAAGAACAGGAATAGAGATTTTTCAAGTGAAAGAATGAATATGAGACTATTACTAGCGGTGCTCAATTAAGGCTAAACACGACCATTTTTACGAGCGACTCCACATACCCAACTCCTCTCAAGGAAGCAATTCAACCGTTAGGTCAAATTGAGTTTCTAGTGCAATAAGTTCTCAAGTATTCATTCTCAAGTTAGGAAAATTTATATTCCTACAATGGCCTATCGAAGAGTAAAAATGATGATACTTTGCTTCGTTTTATTAATATTATGCCTGATGCAAATGCATAACAACTAAGGTGACGAAGACGTCATGTTAAAATGTTTATAAATTGGTGTGACAATTTTTAGAGTTAAAGACGGAAGCAAACAATATGTTTTAATATAGAGTGTGGGATGTGGGGTTTCAAATTATGTTGATGGGAAGCTTGAGTTTGGATTTTCGGATATGACCAATTATATTTGCGTTGCAAAATAATCTACTTGAGTATTTCGGACGTGTTGTATAAAAGACGGGTACTTATATTTCTTTAAAATAAGTGAAAAGCCTGGAATGATAGAAATACCATTTGGGGTGGGGTGAGATAACTTGGAAACTTAACTGGATTTGGGTATAAGGATGGACGATGTGCACTAGTTTCATTATAAGGATGATAAAAAAAAAATAAAAAAAAAAAAATAAATATTATAAAAAAAAAAAAAAAAAAAAAAAATAGAGAAAAAGAAGAAAAAAGCGCAATTGAAAAGATGAGGACTCAATTAGGGATTTTTACTAAACCACAGGGAAGAACCATGTAATTTAATCTTATAATAATAATAATAATAATAATAATAATAATAATAATAATAATAATAATAATAATAATAATAATAATAATAATAATAATAATAATAATAATAATAAGGAGGAGGAGGCTCCTATGGGGTTCCTTTCGAATGATGGGAAGGAGCTACGACCTGCAGACTTGTTATTATTTAATTGGCTTCAAGGTAAAGATGCATGCTTGGATGTGACTGGTATCTCTCCATTTGCTGGTATTGGGACGACTTCATGGGCTCCTGGGGTAGCCTTGCACAATATTGTGGAGAAGAAAAACACGTCCAAATGTGAGGACAACGGATACAAGTTCATATCATTTGCTTTTTCTACGTTTAGGGAACTCGATACGGAGGCTTTGGACACACTTTCACGTATTAAGTCTATTGCCATTAGCCACTCAAATAATGCGAAAAGTGGTGTTTTTATCTTTCATAGACTTAGCTTTTGTATTCAGAAATGAGTGAGAGCACAGCTTGTGTCTAAACTCCCATCCAACTTTATGTAAAAATATTTTGCTTCAATAATAAATTTTGATTTAAAAATAAATAATAATAATAATAAAAAATAATAATAATAATAATAATAATAATAATAATAATAATAATAATAATAATAATAATAATAATAATAATAATAATAATAATAATAATAATAATATTTAGGCTATGAGCTTTGTGTTTTGATAGTTGTGTCTGCAGTTTGAGAGGCCTGCGTTTTGTCTAGTTATTTATTTGCCTTAATACCGTTTACTATGGCAATCATACGATTTCATTGTCCTTTTGTGGGTTTAAGTGGTTGCCAAGGTGGTAGTGGAAATGGGCTCACCAAAACCTCGTTGATCTCTCATCTTCGTGATTGTCATTTCAGTGAGGACATGCTAGCCACCACCAAACTTTTCTTGGCCACTAATCTTGTTGTTTTTGAAGTGGCTGAGGTTACGTTGAAACGTATGGGTCTTTGGTTATTTTGGGTTTGTTTTAAGACACATACTCTCCGTTCTAAGTGCCGACATGGATCCGATGTTGTGTCACCCCCTGATTGTGGTGATGGTGTTGTTAGGTTTGTGTTGTTTGATCTCGCCAAGCCACAAGTTCCTTCTTCATTACAAATTACTCGAGGTGATGATTCAATTTTGGAGGAGCATTATGGTTTTGATTTACACTTACTTGACACCTTGCTTTCTAAAGGGTTGCACACTGTCAAATCCATCCCTCCAAAGTGTCGTTTGGGATTCTCTCGCGTTTTAAAATGAGCTCTTGATAAGGTGATCTGCACACCTTAGGACATTTCTTGTTGGGTTAGTCTGTTAGTCTTGCCTCTTTGTCTCCTTAAAACCTTTTGCCCGAGGAGTAACATGGAGTGTAGGTCTGCTATTAAACGCCAACGCCAAGAAGAATATATTGCTAATGCCATTCGCTCTTGGGATATGTCTGGTGGTAGTTTGCAGCTTGTTCGAGAGGTTTTAGCTGAACCCTCCCCTGCATGGTCTAATATTGATGAGGGTAACTCGGACTTGGGTGAGCGTAATGTCAAACAATGTAAGAGGAAGATTTGTGATGGTCATTATACCGCGGCTGTCCGAGTTCTTTCTTCTTCAGGTGTTGCTCCTTATAATGACACCACTCTTGAGGACTTAAAAGCTAAACATCCCTTCAAGTCTGCTCCTTCTCGGCCAGATATACCTATTGATCATCATAACCTCGTTGCATCTCCTGCTGTGGTTCTTGATATGATTAAGAGTTTCCCCCGTGGTACCTCTTGTGGTCGGGATGGTTTGCGCGCCCAACACCTTTTTAATTGTTTTAGTGGGGCTGCTATGGCTATTTCTGATGAGTTAATCGATTCTATCACCCGCGTAGTAAATCTTTTTCTTGACGGTAAATTCCCTAGGGCATTGGGTGAATTTATTGCTAGTGCTCCTCTACACACCGCTAATCAAGCCCGAAGGTGGTATCCGCCCCATTGCTGTGGGTACTGTTTGGAGGCGTTTTGTCTCCAAGGTTGGTGCTTCTATGATCATCCATTCCTTAGATGGTTATTTAAATGATCTTCAGTTTGGTGTTGGGGTACCTGGAGGAGGGGAGGCTATTCTTCATGTTGTGAATAGGTTTATCGAAGACCGTGGTGATGAGGAGGGCCTCTCAATGTTATTGGTGGATTTCCGAAACGCCTTGAATTTGGTAGACCGTGAGGTCATGTTACAGGAGGTTCACCTGCGTTGTCCTGCCATTTCTCGTTGGGTTGAATTTTGTTACTCCAACCCAGCTAGATTATACTATGGAGAACACACGTTATGGTCGCACCAGGGTGTATAACAGGGTGATCCCCTAGGACCTCTTCTTTTTGCACTAGTGTTACATCCTTTGGTATGCAAGATTAGAGACTCCTTTAGTCTTTCCCTTCAAGCTTGGTATCTAGATGATGGTACTATTATTCGAGATACTTTGGTCGTAGGGAAGGTTTTAGAGCTCATTATGAAGGATGGACCACGGTGTGGCCTACACCTTAATGTTGATAAAAACGAGGTTTTTTTACCTAAGAAAGACCCCAGAAGCATGCTCGTAGGCGTTTTCCCGCCTAATATTGCTCGTCCGGTTCATGGTGTTAAATTATTAGGTGGGCCTGCTAGTGTGGACTTTGAGTTTAGTAGTGAGCTCGTCATGAAAAGGGTTGCTAAAACTATTGAGCTCATGGAGGCTGTTGCTGAGCTTAAGGATCCTCAATGTGAGCTGCTACTCCTTTGTGCTTGTGCCGGCATTTCCAAGCTATACTTTTCTATGCGCACATGTTCTCCTCGGGTCTTTGAGCGTGCTCACATTTCCTTTGATGCGGCACTTCGTTCCTCTCTGGAGCGTATTGTCACTACTTCTGGACCTGGTTTTGGGGGCTGGCAATGGAGGCTTGCCACCTTGCCTTTTGTATTTGGGGGGCTTGGCGTATATTCTACGAGTGATGCCTTGAACTATGCATTTCTTGCATCTATACTCCAATATGCTACCATACAGACTAAACTCCTCCGACATTCTGGTATTGTAACTCCTGGACCTTCCTTCGAAGAGGCCTTGTGTGCGTTTAATGCGAAAATGGAGATTGACCTTCTGAGTAACCCGGATGAGATCGCTGCCCCAAAACTCATGAAGAAATTGGCAGATATATATTTCAAACGTGTTACCAAAATGGCTGAATCCACCTTTTGCCTATCCGCTCGACAAATGGCACTCTAGAGATCGCAAATGGAGGATTACACTTCAAATTGGCTTAGGGTAGTTCCGATCTCTGGGTTGGGACAGACTATGAACGCTAGAACTTACCGATGTATGTTATGTTATAGGCTAGGTGTTCCCCTATTTTCTGTCCAGAGGTCGTGCTCAGCTTGTTCCAAGGTTTTTACGGGGGATATTTACGGGACCATGCTGTATCGTGCACTGGCATTCTTGGTATTAAACATCGGCACAACGTGGTGCGTGATACTCTGGCTGACATCTGCTCTCGATCCGGGGTCTCGGCGCGTAAGGAGGTTGACATCGGGCTTTGTGGAGAAAGGGAACAAGCCTTACGTCCAGCTGATATATTGTTTTATTCTTGGGACGGATGGAAGGATGTATTTGTCGATTTGACCGGGTCGTCTCCCTTGACGCAAACTGGTATGATTGATTTTGTGCCAGGTCGTGTGGTAACTGACGCTGCACAACGTAAACGCGTCAAGTATAGGGCTAAGTGTGCGGAAATTGGATATGGGTTCATCCCTTTCTCATTTTCCTCTCTATGGGAACTTGAGACAGATGCAGTGACCTTACTAAAGCGGATCCGGAAGTTCTCTATAACTCAAGACATTAGAGCGCGTGCTGCTATTCATATTTTCAGTAGGATTAGCTTTGCTATTGCTAGAGGTGTGGGGGCCCACATAGTGTCGAGACTCCCCACTAATTTCTTGTAATCCTATAGTTTTTCTAATGAAAATAATAATAATAATAATAATAATAATAATAATAATAATAATAATAATAATAATAATAATAATACATCCGTTCCATAAAAACTGTCTACTTTGACATTTTTAAGTATTTCTTTTTCAATTTTGACCTTAAATATTTTTGTTTACGTTATATAACAGTTGATGAAAAATATATGAATGGATTGAGATTTAAATGTATTTTCATTGTTATTATTTTCATCAAGTATTATATAACGCAAACAAAAATATTTAAGGTCAAAGTTGAAAATCAAATACTTAAAAAAGTCAAACTGAGCAATTATTATGGGACGGAGGGAGTAATAATAATAATAATAATAATAATAATAATAATAATAATAATAATAATAATAATAATAATAATAATATACTGATGTTTTAAAGTAATTCAATTCTGAATTACAACGTAATTCAAAACTTTCTATGTAATCTGAATTCGCTCGCTTGATGTAATTGAAGTGACTTAATTACAATTATAATGCAAACCAAACAGTCACCGTAATGCAATGTGAATTACAATTTCTTCCACCCTGCTAACCAAACACGATTGAAATGTAATTCAGATTACAATTAAAATGAATTACCAAACGCCCCCGAGGGGTCGCATCACTCGATAGTATAGTAGTTAATCTTGTAACAAAATATTTTTGAATAATATTTAGAAGTTGGTAATAGACTAATAGGTATACCGAATACGAGTGATTTTCCATAAGCTTTTGCTTAGTCCATGCAACTAACATAGTTTTGTATTCTAGTAGTATACATTATTCTTGTCATACTTTTTTTAAACAGCAATGCATTTATTAAAGATTCTAGCAAAAAAGCTATAACCACTAAAAAATAGTATTACGTACATACGAATTTTAGAAACATAATGCGGATATATGATTCAATAAGGTCAAATGCGGATATATGATTCAATAATCTATTCTTCATGCTAGCTAAAATAGAAAAATAAATAAAGCATAAGCAGCTAGCTATTTAGAAAGAGTTTTGATCACGTCTCCCGATATGTCTTTTCTAGGAGGTTTGTCGTCTAAATATATAAGGTCAAATGACCTAACATGTTTAAGCCACCACATCCAAGCAAAGCTTTACAGTTGTGGATATAGTCGTTTTGTCAGCCCATGAACCCATGTCTTTTACCTTTAACGGACAAGTATCCAGACTACACCATTTTTTAACCAAAACCCAAAGGTTTCTTGTCACTCTTTTTGATGATTTGTTTAAAAGTATAAAAACCAATATATATAACTCATTAAATAAAGATATAAGTTTATGCAAAGTGTTACAAGTTACAACAATTGAAGCATTGTGAAAGTAATGATCTAAATAGCTAGCTGCTTATGCTTTATTTATTTTTCTATTTTAGCTAGCATGAAGAATAGATTTGCATTTGAGTCAAAATATGCTCAAAGTTATCGGTAGATTTCTCGATTGGATGTGAATGCATTCCTTCGTAAGTTGTCACAACGACTCCCTCGTCTTTTGATAGCCTTTGGACTTGTTTCTTCACGTTACATCCTTGATACGTACAGCGGTAATAGCTCCTGTATTAGAAATCATAATCAGTACGCAAGCCTTAAGAAAACTATATAACTTCAAGACAAATGTGTTGCGTTTGTAAAGGAGAATCTCAATAGTACGAGAGTATCAAACAGATGAATATATATGCATATATGATCGAGTTTATTTCTATACTCGTGCATTCTTGGTTTTGTACAGAATTGCGTGTAGTACGTGTGTAAGCTAAATATATGTATAATTAAGAGTATATCAAAATTATTACTCCTATATTTATGTTTAGTGATGAGAAGATATATAACTATTGAAAACCCTAGACACGTTATTCAAACTCCGGTAATAGTCATTGCGAACACAAATAAAATAATCATGCCAACGTGATTGACTAGCTTATCTGATCGATTTCAAAAGTCGAAAGTTAAAAGAAAAGACAATTCTTTGTGCTAGATTCAAAGTATGTAAATCATGATTATAAAAAGAGTATCAAGCAAAATATTAAAAGTGCTAAACGTGATTAATTTTCAAAGTGGAAAAAAGAAACAATAGTTGTTGACTAATAATAACACTTTGCAAGTAAATTATACTTATGTCTACCAACCAACATTTCCTACAATCAAGATGAAACTTGTTTAAGATAATCTGACCGTTTAACATTCAAATCTCGGTTTAATATTTTTAGAAGGACAATTTTTTCAAGCATCTACATCACACATAAATCTCATACTATCTCATAAATGTCTCGGATGATCGAGACTTGAATCTACAACCTATTGATTGATGCTAACATTCACGTACTACTAGATATC
This sequence comes from Artemisia tridentata subsp. tridentata, assembly GCA_021014915.2. Taxonomy (NCBI): domain Eukaryota; kingdom Viridiplantae; phylum Streptophyta; class Magnoliopsida; order Asterales; family Asteraceae; genus Artemisia; species Artemisia tridentata. The sequence goes on from CP139509.1 coordinate 210,586,269, forward strand.
GGCTATGGATCAAACTACAAAATCAAGAATGATATAGATGAAAATACAAACCTTGGGAACTTATTATTCTTAACAGCCTTTTGGCCATACTTCCTCCATCTATAACCATCATCAAGTATATCAACTTGGCTTCTCGTTTGAAACGCACACTTAGGTTTTCTAATCTTCTTTTCACCTTTCTTAATACTAATCTTCCGAGACCCGGAAGCCGAACTCATATCATTTCCATCACTATTACCTAAACCGCTACTCGTGGGAGAAACATGATCTAGCAAAACTTCTTCTGAGCTAGAAATAGGGTTTTTTTCAACTAAACCAGGCTCATGATCGTCCTTTAGGTGATCATACGTATCGTTATGATCATTACTATACGAGTAATCGTTCATCAAGTTAAGTGATAGATGTGGTGAAGTTGAAGATGAGGAATTATTGTATGGAAAAACTGAAACAAAGTTGTCCATTCTTAGAGAGAAAGAAAAGATGTAGAAAGAGAGAAACCTTATTTGTGGTTGATAGGAAAATGTAGTAACAACGAGAGATTATAAAGGTGAGTTATTTAATTATTGCTACTTTAATTTTCTTTTTCATTAAAAGGGTGGCGGCTGTCATAAATAAAAATATTTGTAAGTAAAATTCTTCCTTCTTTTCATTTAAATATATTATTGAGAACTCATGGCGGATCATGTGGTTATATATACATTACGGGGATTTTGTCATTGATTTTTTATTTTTTATTTTTATTTTTATTTTTGTCTATAAGTCTTAGATAAGTAAATGTTTGTTCCCTATGCTAGGCATGATACAGAATGTGACACTTGATAGTATCAGAGATGATTACATGGTGTGGAGGAGTAGAGATGGTAAGGAAGGTAAATTCTCTGTTAAACAAGCTTGTATGGATTTATATGTGGAAGGTCCTTATGTGGATTGGCGTAAACTGATCTGGTTATCTCAGAATATTCCAAAACATGCATTTGTTTTATAGATGGCTGTGCAGAACAAGTTAATAACTCAAGATAAAATTAAACGTTGGGGCTCTTATGATACGATATTTTGTTCCCTATGCCTTGAAGATATGGATTCCCATGATCATCTGTTTTTCAAATGTAAATATGCTAAACAATTCTGGTCTAGAGTAAAACTGATAATAGGGATTACACGAACATATTTAGCTTGGAATGAAATAGTGAAGGATTTTGCAGACAAGTATAATGGGGATTCTATTGGTGGTATAATCAGATGATTAAGCTTGGCTGGTACTGTAGTATTTACTTGTTGTGGCAAGAGAGGAATAATATATTGTTCGGAGGTGAAAAAAGGAGTTGGGAAGAGTTATATAAGATGTTTTATGACACTATTAGGATGAGATTATTAATGTAAAACTTTCATTTTCCATTCAATTGAAATCCCTAAATTACCGCTTTAATTTGAATTTTACAAGAACTAAGTAAGTTAATATAGGAATTATGAAATTTCCTAACCTAAGTTATAATAAACTAATTAAATGAATATAAACTTACCTTATAATTAAAACTACATAATCCCTAAGCTAATATAAATAAAAACGACACAACATATGTATCAAATTTCACACGTTAAAAAGTTACATAAGGACCGAATTTAATTTAAAACCTATTCATAATATTTTGGTACACATAAAGGTCTAGATACACTTGTGAATTGAAAATCAAGTTGGGCTTTGGACACCCCCTAAAATCCGGCCCAAACCCCTCCCCCTTAATCTCCCTAGCTCGTTCTTTTCTTTTCCCCAACCGAATATTGCACACAATTTCACACTAAACCCTAGTTCAAAGTGGCGGCAATCTTGTGGTCCTTGATTCCTATTTTCCTTCCATTCGATCACACAAGGGGTAAACGTATCATCCTTGTTCTTGTTCTTTTCCTTTTGATCTCTATGTAAACATATAATATGTCACCTAAAAGCTATATGAATCGGCTAAATATACACATGTGCATGAGAAATAATTGTCACATAAAATGATGAACATGAAATCATAAAACGTATAATCTTGAATTGGTGTGTGTCGTATGGAATTAACGGGTTTTAATCTTGAATGATTCGTATGAGGTGTTTGAATATGTGTTTTTGATGAATTATATCCGTAGATAATATGTATATTGATCACATAATTAATTGGATTAAAAAGGGATAAAGAAATTAGGGTTTATGTGGTTGTTTGATCAGGACAGTTTTGTGGGAAACTAGAAGGGGGGTTGAATAGTTTACCGTTTTAAAAAACTTCTTTTAAAAATCTTGTTTTAAAAGTATGCTATTGGAAACTTTGATTCGAACTCTATGTGTAATCAAACAACACCAATATGAACTACAAACTAAGCTACGTAAAAATAACAAATAAAAGTAAAGAGTAGAGTTGGAAAGATCAAACCGAGAAAGAGGATTTATAGTGGTTCGGCTACGAAGCTCTTCTTCGCCCTACTCCACTCCCCGAGTACCAAACTCGAGAGTTTCAAACACTATATCAACAACCTCCCTTCAGGCGGAGAAAACCGTACACGTCGCTTATCCTATTTCCGACACTAAGCTAGATGTCGAGTGCTAATCTTAGCTAGCACCAATCTACCAAGGTCCACGTGACCAACACTCAAGCCCAATGGCTTCAAGAGATCACCAAGATCTCAACACGATCACAATGATCAACACTCACTTCACTCTACTTGACTAACACTAACCTAATGACCCTTGATCTTCTTGATCAATCACACAAGCCCAATGGCTTCAAGAGATGTTCACTATCTCTATAGATCACACTTGATCTTCACTCTCACTCACAAAAAGAAAATAAACTTGATGTATGCAAAGAAACAACAAAGTTGTAACAAGTGTTACAAAAACCTATCAACTACAACTCTAGTATCTTCTTGATTACTTGAGTTCTTCTCTTGCTAATGAAGAGGGATGACAACACCTTGTATCAACTTGGATACTTGTGTTCTTCTCTTGCTAGTGAAGAGGTATGAAGAGGATCACTTGAAGGATGATTGGATCACTCTTGAAACAAAGAAAAACTAATCTAATTGACCCTAAGAAGTGAAAGGTGTGAGAGGGTTTTACTAAGGGATTTTTCTGTGTGTGAAGGGTGCCTAAAACTGTGAAAGAGGTGGGTATTTATAGGCAAAGAAAATCTGAACGTTACAATTCAAAATGGTACGGACGGCTCCACTAAATGACCCACGGCTCCGTTAAATTTAACGGTACCGTGGAGCCGTGGTAGACTAGGACGCTCCAAATTTTGTCTTTTCTGGTGAAAACTTATTTGGGGAAGGTTGGAGCTGATTTTGGGGGGAAAAATAGCTGTTGTGATTTTCAAACTTATTTTTCCATTAAAACATTTCTTAATATTTCAAAAATAATTTGTCATGTATATTTTTGAAAAAATGTTTTGTCCCATTTAAAATGTGAATTTTCAAAACATGAATTCACTTCTTTGATCACTAGTCCAAGTTGTAACTTTGTTCAAGAGTGATTTGCGTAGAAAACGGGATCTTCCGATTAAAAACTTGTTAGCGTTAATTTTAACGTAACGTGAGTTCACATTTTGTCATCCTCAAAACGTGAAGTAATCGAAAGATATAAATAACGTTTTTAGAACATTATTTGCATCAACAGTTTGATCAGGACAGTTTTGATAGTCGAATTTGGATTCATCATACAACGAGTTTAATTAATGTTTAATTCTGTATTTTTTCTTGTAAACTCAGTTTAGGGTCCTAGGAAAGTATTCCAATTGGTTTGAACGAATTTGAGTTTGATTTGGTTGTTTTTCTGAATTTAATGTGATGATATGTTAAAGGGGTTTTTGCATATATATCCTTCCGAAAATGCATAATTGCATATATATCCAAAGCATGCATAAAAACCATTGTACTATGTGCATCAAAAACTTGTACAAAGGATATATATGCAATTATTCACTTTGAAAGGGATATATATGCAATTATGCCTATGATAAAACTGTGTTAGCAGAATTGTATTTCAGTCGGTTTCTATGATTTTTCATTTCTAAACCATAGCAAATTATAGGCCACAAATTTACAGAAATCATATTTCATATGTGTACTATCTCTTGGAATTTTTGTAGAATTTTATGAAGTCATATGGTTAGGTTTTTAAGTGCATACTTTTGAAGTTTATCTGCAGATCCGAATCTGAACATGTTAGCTTAGACGATTTTAAAAAGGGGTGTACACTTGATAATAAAATCTGTAAAAATTTCAGTAGACTCCTAAGACACATGGGCTTCTGTGAGATTTTTTTTGAATTTTAGTTTGGGATTCTAATACGTTTTTAAAATTTATTTAATGGGCTTAATTTTGTGATAAAATCAGTTAATGTGTATATATGTATTGCCTAAGTGTTACAGGTGTTCTTTTGATGTTTGGTGCCCAAATACTTGTTTCTATTTCGGGTGTGACTTGTTAATATTGAGTTGACTTTTTTGTGAGTATTTTAAACATAATTGATAATCCCGAACCCAAAAACCGAATTTAACTAAATTGGGGAGTCGAGTTAAAAGTTACTAAACATGGAAAGTTACTAAATATGGAAACTTGCTAAGTATGAAAAGTTACTAAATATGAAAACTTGCTAAATATGAAAACTTACTAAATATGGAAACTTGCTAAATATAGAAAGTTACTAAAAATGGAAAGTTACTAATTATGGAAAGTTACTTAATCTGGAAGGTTACTAAAAATAGAAAGAAACATAAATCATGAAATTCGATTAAAACTAACTTATAAGTAACACGTGATCATTAAATTGTATAGGTTCGGTGAAGAAGGAGTGATTTTCCTGTTTCGGTATCCTTTCTTATTTTGGTTGCTTACATAAGGTACGTATATTCTACCCTTTCTCAGTAAGGGTGTTCTCTCATGACTCTTGATCTTTGATTTGATTCGTTTGCTTTGATATGATATGATCCTTTGCTATGATCCCTTTTGATATGAGCTTTGCTATGATCTCGGTTATATGATCCTTTGTTATGATTCAGTGATATGATCCATTGCTATGATTCCCTTTGATATGATTCTATGATATGATATGCTTTGTTCTGTTGTTGCCCGAGCTAACTAGCCATGGAGGTACCATGGCCATGTCATTGAGGCACCGATGGCATGACACTTTCTGTGGAGGTGTGATTGATCCACGGCATCCCCATTTGTTACGATATGATATGTTATGAGATCTCTTGGCCATTTTGATATATGCGTATACTTGTCTAGTACATGGTACGTATATGGTTTGTTTTGTGAGGGGCGTATGGATGCATCCTAGGCTTATATGATATGATATGTGATATGATTTGTTTGGTGACTGGCTGTATGTGCCCTATACCCAACTCACTATTTGGTACTTAGAGGTCTCCCCTCTCCGTACACTTATGATATGATTTGATATGTATATGTGATTATGTGGTCTATTCGAGTGGCTCGTTTAGACAGGCTCGTGGCTATCTGTTAGGTATCTTTGGTCCGTTCAAGTGGCTCGTTTGGATGCGTTCGTTGCCGTTTTCTTATTTGACTCTTAGTGCTATTCTGACTCATGATATTTATGCATTTGATCCATTTGATTTGTATTTCTCCATTTCATTTGACTTATGATATTTGTTCAGATGATCTTGATCTCTCATTCTTTTGACAGATGATATCCGTTTCAGCAGGAGCTTGTCTTTCCTTTTTCTTACATATATATTTTTGATTTTTCGTTGTTATATATATATCTGTTCACTGGGCTTTTTAAGCTCAGCGGCATTTCTTTTCCTGCGGCAGGTTTTAGGTTGGAAGCTGGGTTTGAGTGAAGAGTGCGTAAGAGCTCTTAGTGGACTACCTTGACAATAGATACCCGTTTGCTTTTGGATTAGATTTTGATTTATCTTCAGTTAGATTTAAGCTTGGAGTTGTATTTCAGTTTTGGAAATTATTTTGTGTAGAGTAGCTATCATTAGAATACCTTTGTAACTTTTATGTTTATAAGTCTTCCGCTTGCATTGTACGTTCTGATTTGTCACCATAATGTAGCATTATAGCCCTTGTCGAGTTGAGGTGTTACAATTAAGCTTGAAGTTTGAGAAGTCAATAGCAGTTGTTAAAGCTCAACAGACTTGGGATGTGAAGCTGCACATAAAAAGTAATGAAACCATGACTAGAAAATAGATTGTGGGTGTTTGGCATTAGCTGAAAAGAGTGGCATGAAGGCATATTGTGTATGGTATCTGAATAAGGGGTGTTTGGAATAAGTGATTGTGCATTTTCAAATGGCTAGTATCTTGGTTCCAGTCGTATTTAGCCATTGTAGTTTGGTTTAGATAAGAGTGGGGGCCAAAAGGTAGGTTCCTGCTGAAGTATAGATCATTTGTTTAGTTCTATATGTCCATTGTAGTGATGAGGTTCAAGAAAAACTACTGATATAAAATTGTATCAAGTTGATATCTATTATATAAAAATAGGTTGTTAACCTTCTTTTCAGCATTTTTCAAAATTTAAGGTTAAGTATGGTAAGCTCATTTAATTAGGATGGCCTTGTATCTTGGGCACAACCATTCATTTAGGATTGTGTTGGTTGGTTAGAGTAGATCGGCCTTGGGAGGGGTCTATTTTGACTTATCATAGAGTTCTCAATGGTTGGTTTGTGTTCCATAAAGTAGGTTTCCCTAATTTGAAGTGTAAAATGAGCTTGGTGTGGTTACGAAAGATGCTAGGAATAGAGGGTCGTGAAAGATGAGGCCTCTTGGTCCTAGCATTTCATAACTAGGAGGATTGGTTGGTTTCTCAGTGAGGGTGTGTGTTCCCTACTTGATGATGCCTGAGCCTATTTACTTTTTTGAATCATATGCTGTGAGGATGTGCTACAGATATGGTTTGAAGGTAATTACTCAGGAAATGTAGTTAAGTGGGTATAGCCCTTCACTAGAGAGTCAGGATGCTATAGCCTTCATGATGAGGCATGGTTTGAGGTCATATATGTCATTGTGGATGTTGGTTGAATGATGTATTATGATCTCTTATCCAGTAAATGTAATCATGGGGCTATGATGAGTGAATCAAAGGTGAACTTTGGAAAGTATGGCAGCTTATGGGCATCAGTTGCAAAATGCTTGTTTTATCAGATATGTAGTATTGTCTGATTTCCTGTATGTTGTGTCCGATATGTGTTAGTATAGATTTGTTTACAGACTTATTTTTATGTTCTTGTATTATGGTTTTTGGGCATACCCATAACCATTTCTCTTATTATTGATGTAAATGTTTGGTATCTTAATATAAGTTCACCTTTTTCACCAAAAAAGTAAATATCTGTTTCTTAGGTTTAGTGAAAGACCGAGAATCTAGTTTATAAGGCTAAGTGCAATAAGGATTATGATGACCGAGTTCTCCCGTGATGCTTGCTTTCTATTACACCACCCCTGGCAACGCGATGTCCTCCCATTTTATTGAGAAATTAATTTGCACGACCATGCTTGAGTATGTGTTGTGGGGTATATTTGTGTTTAAATAAGGTATGTTTTTTGTGGTAAAGTTAGTCTTATTACACTTGTTTGGTGATAGATGGAGTTGTTGGTAGAGAGAAACCGACGTGACAGTGGTGAATGTGGTCACCATTATACCCTGTAATTAAGTTGTGGTGAAGGTGACAGTTACAAATCTCAGCCCCATTGTTCAAACATTTGCAAAATCAATTAATGAACCAGAAATTTTTGTTTTAGAAAAGCTCAAGAACCAGAAAATGATGGGAGATGTTTGGATCTAGTAGAAATGGAGTTATCATCAAATATCAATTGTAAGAGATCGACTTACGAGTGATACCCTCAGAGACGACATGGTTCAACTAGATCACCAATAAGAGTAGAAAGATCAATCCAAACTTGACGAAGTTGTATTAAATTGCAACCTACACTTCATTTGTGTTGTAAGGGCATTTATTAAATAGATTAGATTAGACACCCCGGTCAAAGAAAAAAAGATTAAGTTTAGATATAACTAAAAATAATTTAGCTTGCCTTGCAACGCAAGGAAACCATGAGCCAGTTATGTCTAGGTTCATTCGGGGTGTTCCCAACCGACTTAGGAGACGTATCTCCCTATCTTTCAATAATAGAATTTGCTAGGTGGGGAGGCTTAGGCATCACGTCATTCGCCCTTTTTTTGTACTCTAGTTGTATGTTGTAATCATTGTTATTTATAAAGCGGAACGTTTAGAGGGACATTGATAACACCTTAATTATACATATTTTCGGCATCGTTATTATATATATTGTTATCATTTCTCGTGAACCATTAATACTTAATAGCATAACATATGTGCATGTTCACTTGAAGATAGTCCGAGCAGGAGATGCAAAAGAATACAAGTATTTATATCAATGAAGCTCGCGTCAAATAAAGTCTATAAACTAATCGAAGTCTTCAATGAAATAGAAGAAGTGTGCCGGTTTTCCTCTCATGTGCGGTGTACTTGGCTTAACGGTCAAGAAAGTCAAATATATTTATTCCAAGATGTGCGCCAGTTTTAGAAGATATGTGTGTCGTACTTCCTTTGCATTTATGAAACTTTGTTTCCAATAAAATAACAAAGTGCGCCGCACAAGTATTGCAGTATGTCATACTTCACTAATCAGAAAGCCTATATAAAGAGCCCTTGGCTCAGTTGTCTGACCCCCCACCCACTACCAATCTTCACCACTTTGTTCTTAAGTATTACCAAATATTTGCAGACGAATAACACCAAGGAAGCAGGGATAATTCGGATCAAACAAGAGTTTAGTATAGAATTTGGTTTATAAATCTTGGGTTTCTTGTGACACTTGTGTAATCCATTGATCCATCCGAATCTGTATGTCTCTCGTTTATTCTCATTTTATTACTGTAATCATGAACTCAGTAGCCATGGGAGTCTAATGTCACACCCTCAAAATATCGCAGTGAAGGATATCGGGCGTGACTTTCATGGAAACAAATTTACAGTTACATCGAACGACATCTACATGAGTCGTTTAAAAATACACGTTCGATTAAAGAAATAATATTTTGGTAAGTCATAATCCAAGAGTTTACAAAATGTAAAGAAGCTTTTGGTTCACAATCGAACGTAAGTTATGCAACAAATTTTTGCCATGATGAGTCCGCAAAATGACTCTAGTACTGATGCTCTAGATGCAAACCATGCAAGTGCATCTAAGAAACTGATAAATACATGCTAAAACGTCAACAATAATGTTGGTGAGTTCATAGGTTTATGTAAACAGTAATGTGAACCACAAGATTTCCATATATGACCATTATAACAAATAGAATGTCATAGAAAAAGTGTTACTATTGCCCTAAGCTAATGTCCCCGAAGCTTAACGTGCCCTTTATGCGATTTGCACAAATATATGATTGCCCTTGTAGGTGTCTAGCCAAACACCCAATGTCCTCAAATGATATGCGTTCGTTTTACCAGTTGGCGCGACTAACCTGAACGGGGGTGTCAACCCAATAGATCTATTCACAACATTTGCGCATAATACGTAATTAATGGTCCATGATTAAATGGAGACTTAATTGCTAATGTGGTAACTTAGGCAATACGTAAATGTTTAACGTACTTGTGTCCGAAAGAAAGTAATTGAGCATGTATTCGCACCCCCAAAGTAGTTCAAAATAAGTATTGAAACATGTAAAGTATGGGCTATGAAACTCAACTTGAGTAGGTAATGCAACGGGAAAGTAATACGTAGAATAATGACAAGTTATGTTGGGAACACATTTCTTATGTAATCAAGTCTTGGTCATATTATTAGGTTGCTTAAGGGCTTTATGTTAGTTATACATCTCACGGCCCTATTAGAAGCCCTATGGGCCATGAGATAAGGGTTAGTTTCTAGAAGATCAAGGAAAAGTGTTGCCCTAACACTTGCCTATAAATAGTCATGTAAACTACTCGTATTATTGTTGGTTTTTATTCACTTATGCTAATGAAGTTTTACTACTCTATCGTGTGAAATAAGATACGACCTTCTCTTCTCTTCTTCTCTCATTTCTATCATCTTGTACTTGATATTGTGCTTGTGTTATACTTAATCTAGGACCTAACAAGTGGTATCATTCGCTAGAATATCATTGAGTTGTGAGTTATTGCTTAGTTTATAGCTTATTTTAGTATACGGTTTGGTTTTGTAGTTTATTTGTGACAAAATCTCATTTCTAGCACTTAATCTTCACACTTGTAAAGTGATAAGATCTCTATAGTGTGTAGAAGTTTGATTTATAGTCAAAAGGTTAGTTCTTTACCGAATTACACTAGATTTACATTCGATTTACATAGTTGCATCTCATAGAAATTCCTCAAATTTCGTTTAAAACATTAAAGCTTGAAACTTTCTTATTATTTAAGTGTTTTTAAACATTTTGATCGAAAGATATTCAGTTTAAACACCGTTTTTTATTGGAAAAAAATGTTTTGAATAAACTGTGTTTCTATCGGAATTGGATATAAGGGTTTGTCGGAATTTGTTATGAGGTTTATCGGAATGGTAATTAGGGTTTATCGGAATTGAACAAAAGGGTTATCGAAATTGACGACCTAAGGCTTATTGGAATTGCTTACCCAGTAGATTCCTTGCTTGTACAAGCTTGGGAAAATGCTTCGACTTTGAGGAAAATCTCCTATCTTGTATAAGTTAGTGAGAAAATTATCAGAATTGTAATTCAGATACGTTATCGAAATTGCCAAGTTCTATCGCAATTCAGATAAGTTATCGAAATTGCAAAGTTGTGTTGCAATTGCAAAGTCCATCGCAATTCCAAAGATCCATCGAAATTGACTAATTCATCAGAATTCAGCTACTTTTTTCGGAATTAGATAAATCCATCGGAAATCAGATAATCCATCGCAATTCAGTGACCTCGTCGCAATTGGCAACTATGAACAGTGTTTTGTCGGAATTGAATGTGAACAGTGTTTAAAGTGAACAGTAAAATATCTTAATTCATACTTACCAAAACCAAACTTTATAATTCATAACACACTCCTCAACTATCTACAAGATCCATAAGAACACAAGTTACTTCTACAGAATGTCTCAACAACCGAACTACAACTATATTTACAATCAACAACAGCAGTATCATTAGCAACAACAATATCCTCAACAACCACAGTATCCTCAACAACAACTCTTTATGCAACAACATCAATTTTTCCCACAACAAAAAATCCCTCAACACACGTGGAATTTACTATGTAGATAGATACTTTGAGTATATACTATGTAATGTTAAGACAAGGGGGTGTTGATTTTGGGGTAAACACCGAAACATTACGAAGTACCAACACAGCTCCAACTTTGATAGAGTTTTTGTAACCCGCCTCTTCTGTAAGGACTTTGTGATGAATTGTACCAGACATTGTCCCCGTTGGATCTTTTAGTGTCATCGTTAGCTCACCAAGAACGGTAGAAGTACAAGTCTTGATTACAGCTACAACAAGTTCAAGTTTCCCTTTTACGCAATAGTTTTTTATATCGCCAAGACAATTAGTTACGACGATACCTTCACCATTAAGCAGCTTATTAATAGCGCTTAGCCATTGCCCGCGCGTAAAATGATCATCCTCAACGAAATCCTCATTTATTTTTCTTACATACTCTTGTGTTGGCACTACATAATATTCGGGGCCACCTTCCCTAATGCCTGCATTTTTGCGGAGAATAGCCGCTTGAAGAATACCAGCCGGACCGGGTATTATCCTATCCGTGGTGTTTGAAGAGGTTGAAGAAGCCTCAACATTATGTTGGGGGTTGTATGTTGTGTCCCTTTTTGGTTTGGGTGGAACGAATTGTAAGTTGTGGTATCGTTTTGTGTATCCAATTTTGTTTTCTGGGGACATTTTGTGAATTATAAAATTTTTGTAGATAGTAGCAATGTCAATTATGTGGATATGTGTTTAGAGAAATTGAACTACGAATGAGTTTTTATAGTTAAATTTTAATGGAGTTGTCAAATCCATGTCGGTATAAAGAAAATCTCCTTGTCATATTTCGAGTAAAGAATTACACGCACACGCAATTGTCATTGAGTAGTCAAATCATTGTCATAGAGTTGTCAAATATGTGTCATATTTCGTGTAAAAATTACACATACACGCAATTGTCATAGAGTTGTCACATCATTGTATGTATATATAAAGCAAAATGTATATCCAAACATAGCAAATACTTCTAATACACATAAATTCATATATACATAGTCATGACTTCAGATATACATAAATTCAATGTCATTATATAGTTAAAAAAACTATTACAGTTGTAGTATAATAATATTGGCAAATTCATTTCTGTACACATACATAAAAACGTAGAACATAAAACATAAACAAATAGCATTAAATAGTTTTAAAAAAAAAAAGAAGAAAAACTAGTACATTTGTAGAAACTAGAAAGACATACATTATCCCTATTATACATTTATGGCACAACCCGCCCGGAATTCTTTTGCTACCCGCTTCAAACCGGGTTTAGGTTACACATTGGGTTGCTGTTGGGTCATCCAACTGTTGCCCTTCACTCACATGGCCTTCTTTCCCTTGAGATCCGGGATGGTTAATTCCGATACCTTTATCCGACAGTTATTTTGCCTTTTTTGATCCGAGTTTATGGGTTATTTTCGATCTACAGGGATTTGTGAGGGAGACTACACTAGAATGAATAGTGTGTTTATTATTTTTTTAAATTTGTGGTTGTTTTTAGGCCATTTGTTGTTGCTACAGTTATTAGGTTGCTTATATCCATACTTTTGGATCTAATTTAGATGTTCTGCCATTTTTTCTGATCAAAAAAACGGGTGCTTTGATTGTGTGGGAGAAACGTTTGCAGGCATTCATTGTAGGTTCTTTTTTTTTATTATGTTTGGTTGTTTGTGTTGTTGTTGTTAATTTCATCATGTCATTTAAGTTGCCTCTGCATTTAATAATGGATATAACTGCGTTTGTTTAGGGCCTATAGCTTTTGCTTTGATAGTATTTATTGTGGTTGTTGGTTAATTTTTTTTTGTGTCACATTTATGATTGTATATTTTGTTTAGGGTTTTCTGCCAGTTATAGGAATTGCTATTTTAGGTTGTGTTGCGATATTTTGTTGCCTGTTTTGTATGTAAATAAGTATGTTTTTATTTTTATAGTGGTCCCTAACTTCTTTTGCCTTCTTTTCCTGACATTGGCTTCATACGTTTGTCGATGACTGTTTAAAAATGTTGTTGTTGCTCATAGTGATTACTTATAAAGTGTTTGTCATTGTTTTTTGGTTATCTATTTTTTTCGGTTCTTCCATCTTTGTCTTGCTGTTTGTAACTATGAACCAAATGCTACAATGAAACCAAATGCTACACGTCATGCCCAAAATATAAGAAACCGACTTTTGCAAAACCCAAAAACTAATAACGAGATGAGTATAGATGGTTGTGGCAACTCCGCGTTCGAAGGTCAGACTGAAGACAATGTCATACCTCCCTTGACATTAAGTGTTGGTGCTTCCGAAGGTTAGTTTCTTTTATATAGTTGGTAGAATGTTTAGTATTATTTTTTATGCAATGTAGAGTTTATGTTCATATTTTGGTAGGAGATGCGCGCCTAACAGCCCGCCAACTTGGGTTGAAACGTCGTTGTGGTGTAACCGGTGTACATGTGCCACCGACCAACACTTTCTTCAGCAGCCATCGGCTGAAACTGTCTAATACGAATATCCACATTGGTTAGTGGTTGTTTACTTCTGTTTACTTTATTGAGAGAGTGCTAATTTTTTATATTTTGATGATGCCAAGAGTGGACGTGCATGTTTACGTATCTGTTAAAAAATGCAGGCACACCTGTGTGTAAACGCGTAAGGGGAGAAAAATATCTACCAGCGGATGTTGATGATACTGCTATTGAGGCGGGGTATGTAGATAACAACATCGTGGCCAACAAAAAATTGATGAAAGAATCGACCCTCCTGCATGTTGTCTGCGTCAGCGTTCTTCAGTAGCTGATTTGCTGGTGTCACCCATCGTCTTATACAAATAAAGGTAACAATATCTTTGTTAGCCAAAGCATTTAGGAACCTTCTCGGTAACATCCATTTCTGGTTTAGGCATTCAGGTGCATGCTGTTGGCGAATCAGCTTTGAATAATAATAAGAGGCGTGTTGAACCAAATTCCAGCGAAAGAAATGAATCATGTAGACGATCTTTGCGGATGCGGTCTTTGACAAGTGATGTCCAATGTCACCCGTCTATTGCGTCTGATCATCCAGAGGGCAAATCATGTTTTCCTACAAATGGAGGTAACTTCTGGTGTTGTCTTCTCTAATAGTATGCGATTCTCTCCTAACAGATTTTACCATGTTAATGGAGTTTTTTTATATTCAAAACAGGTAGCTGTGCAGATGGTCTACGCCAATCAATTGCTGATAAGGAAGGTCTGCCTTTCAATTATATGATACTCCAATTTTTTCCCAATTACTTTGTTACATGTTGTCATAACTTACAGGAGTCTGCACACATGATGTTGCCGAATCAGGATCTGTAAATAATACGGGTTGTGTCTACGGAAAAATTCATCAAACCAATGATCCTCCTACACGATCTTTACGTCAGTGCTCTTTGGCGCCTGCCTTAGAAGCTCCTCATATTGAATCATCATGTCATGCAACTAAAGGTAAGAATACCTTTGCTAGGTACGCCATTTAAGGACCTTCTGGGTAACATGCGTCTTTCATGTAGGTATGCAGCTAAATGCTATAAACCAATCAACTTCCAATAATAGTCAGAAGAGTGTTCAAAAAAACTCGGTTGAAAAAAGTGAATCACGTAGACGATCTTTGCACCTATAGTCTTCAACAACTAACGTGCAGTGTCGCTACTCTATTGCGTCTAATGGTCTACAGTTTGGATCGTCTTTCTCTGAAATGGAGGTAAGCTTCTGTCTTATCTTCTGTAGTAGTACGCGAATTTTTCGTAGCAGATTTCGCTATGTTAATAGAGTATTTTTATATTCAAAACAGGCCCTGATACAAATGGTAAACGAAAATCAGCTACCATGAATGACCATAGCCTTTTACAAAAACCTAAAGAGAATAAAACAACATCTGATGAGGCCTCAAGGAATGTTCGGCGATGCTCTTCCCGTAGTAATGCCTTTTCTCATTAAAATGATGATGTTGATAATCCTGTTTAGCAACCAACTTCTCATATAAATGGTGGTAAGCATCATGGATTCCTTTTCCAATGGCTTCCTTTTTATTCAACTAAGTTGGTAACAGTGTTTTGATTAACCCTTTTAGTTTCAGTTGGTGCAGACGCGCTGGTCATCTATCAAGATTTAGGAAATTGTAATCAGCAATGCCGGCATTTCCAAGCGATGTTTTGGCTTAACGAACGGCTTAAAGGTCATTCTAACAATGGTCAGCCTGAATATCATTTGTGCTGATTCGGTGTTAACTGATAGTCTGCCATGTAATATACTCAAAAACGAAAACATGGCCACTTGGCACAATTTGCCTGCACCAGATCTTCATAGGTGATGCATTTTTAAATATTTGCATGGCAGACTATCAGTTAACAGTAACGTCGGCAACACACTTTTACCTAAACCCAAACATACCGGAGGTTGAAGAAGCAAGACAGCAGTAAGAATCTATGAACCAAAAAAACTAAATTCCTACATATTGACATACCAACTGCTTAAAACAAATTCATTGCAACTTTCTAAATTATACCAGATACAGAGACAGACACCACGCAGCTCCACCGCTACGCATCTGCATAACACCGTATGAAGATGCTTAAAAAGAAATGTTGAGAAACCGATTTCCATTGAAAACACTTTTGGATCAGAATCCAGAAGCATACAAGGTAAATTTACAACAAAGTTTGAATTAAATTTTTACCAATACATGACAGTTCATGCAATCTTTCTTAGGGGGTTAGATTCACTGCTGAGGCAACAATAAGCAACATCAACATCAACAGAGATTGGTTCTACATATCTTGCAATAAATGCCTTTTAAAAGTTAGGGAAGAAGATGGAATCTATCGGTGCTTAGATCATGGAAAGCAAGAGCAGCCATGCTATAGGTAAATAATGGTGTAACTCACATTTAGGCAACCTAAAGAAAACAACAGACGTTAAATGATCCTTTCACTTTCTTCATTATACACAGGTATAATTTCAAAGGTTTTATCACAGACCAATCTGCAACTGCTCCAATGACTTTCTTCACCCCTGCTGCTGACGACATCGTAGGATTTTCATGCTCAGAGTTGATTTCAATGCACACAGTGGCAAACCTTCAACAAATACCAGTAGAAATCTTTGCAGCGGAAGGGCAAAACAATATTTTCCAGTTTCATTACAATCAAACAGGAAGATCAGTGGATTTTACTTTAGATAAGGTTTTCAAAAAGACAAACAAACGACTCAAAACAACACCACCAATGAATGCAAACTCAGGTTCTCAAATTTATCTGAGCAACCCCTCTTATTTAAATATAATTTTTGCAAATGTAAATGTTAACTATTATGTTTTATAAAAACTAGGTATGCAGTCAACACCCGTGCAACAAAACCCAGGTACCGCCTTTTGTTTTATTAGCATGTCTTATTTAAAGAAAGCATTTGTAAATGTAGATATTACCTATTTTTCCTTTTTTTTAAACTAGGCACACCACCAACACCCATGCCTATAACAGATCAAGCCGATCAACAAGCATATCCATCTGAAGAAACGTCAGAACAAAGCAAATCAAGACCAGTGAAAAGACAGTTATTTCAAGATCAGACAACAGCTGTGAAGAAACACAAAGGTATTTTACAAAATTTATTTAACATGTAGACTCCAAAATATATTACACACATATCACAAACACTTCACAAAAACATCACAGCATAACTCACACTAAACTTAAAGACAGTAGCAAAATTTAAAATACAGAAAACAAAATAGATTACGCCGAGAAATCTAAAACACCCTTAAGTTTTTTAATAAAGATATCCTTATTGCGAGCATTCAGCTCTAGCTCAGCTGTTAGTATTTGCATTTGCATGACCTTTTGATCATCTTTCGCCTGTTCCTGTCTAAGAAACTCAGCCGTTTTCTGCGCATAAATGTTTCCAACGCTTTCTAGCTCCAGAATAAAACTTGCTCTTTCACGAGTTATACCAACCAGCCTTGCACATGTTGCATTCATCTGTTGTGCCATCTGAATGTCTTCGATTGCTGATTTACGACAATATAAAACTAGCATCTCAGACCAATTGTTAGAGTTTGCCTCAACTCTAAGTTGGTCACACCTAGGGTGTCTAGACATTCTGCCTTCTTGCTTTTGTATGCAAATGAGAAAATTTACCCAACACTGTCTTAAATAGACACCAAAACTCAAAAAAATATCCCGTGACCTATTAGCATAGGATAACTATTTGAACAACACTCTTTTTGCATCCATTATAGCCATTCATATTGGCTGTGCCTGTTCTACTTTCAGTGTCTTCTGTTCAACTATGCTACCATCCAAAATAGCCACAAATAATTAGCCTGCAGTCTTGAAAAATTGCCACAAATAATAGACTGCCAATTGTTTTTTTTTAAATCACAATGCCATTTAAAAATATCAAAAAGATAAAAGCCTATTTCATTATTCAAATATCTGATAATTACTTTTCCTCAGCCTAAATTACACCTTATTGCTACCTCATAAACTGGTTATTTTGATTTTTGCAGCAACAGCAGAACAATCGTCACAAAAACAGCTGAAACCAAGGGTTGTTCAAAGAAAGAAGTCTAAATGAAGATAAAAAATTCATCACACCAACCAACATCAGCATTTTGTAAATATTAAAACTTATTGCACCACTTAGTAATCATCGGTATGTTTTCAGATATATTTGCGCACCACCTGCACAAATACGTCTAAAAACATCTATAGGTGCTAAACCACTCATCTTTTGTAACACATCTACCATGCAGTTGCATTTACAAATGTGGGTTTGCCTTTTATTTTTTGTACAACATTGGCATTCCTGAACAAAAAACTTATGTATATTAAAAAATCTTATGCTATCTTATATCATCTTTTCTTAACAGCTTATACAATTCTTATTTCTTATTCATAACTTACAGATCTAAACGGCCCGCAGCAACGCGCGGGTTACATTCCTCGTTGATAACATTAAAGACACAAACTAAACCATATAGGTATTGTTTGGTTGATCAAGAAGAATTAGTGATTCTTTGTATGGGCCAATGATAAATGAACCACCATTTGCTTCAATACCCATGTTTTGAAACTCCTGAGATGTTCGGTCGTACACTTGTAGTGAGTGAGCTATCTGTTGGTTGCTCTTGGCTTGAACAATTGGTTCCGCATCCTTGGTAAATCCAATTAATTTTACCTGATGCGTGGTTTTGCGACCTTACAACAGGTTTTACCTCTCGAGGGATCTCAAGAGGCTTACAACCCCACCAGGCAGTGTACCTGACCGATGTAGTATAGTGTAGTGGTAAGTACGGGGGATTGATCGTTCTCCACGGGGAATAGTGTCGTTAGGATTGAAAAACTACTCTAATAGGTCTAAGGGTGAGAGAAGATTCTTTTTATGTTTTTATATTTTTATGAAAGCAAGTAAAATCTCGGGTTTGAAGGAGTGGGCGGAATTAGTTGCTAGTCAACTAACCCAAATAACTACAAATGCAAATAAAATAAAATAACTGAAAATGAAAAGGTTGTGAAACTTATGTGGAGAGAAATGTGTTTACTTAGATTTCCTTACTCCCTAACTATCTTTTACCGGTTGATTAGTGTGTATTAATTGCGTGGATGACGGGTGTATTCCTTAATACCAATCGTGGGGTGGCGTACGTACTTCCCCAACTCTACAAGCTCCTACTTCACTCCTATGTCGAGCCGGCTAGGAAGCTCCCAACATGGGATCACTAGAATTCGCTCATGCATTAAATACAACCATAAAAACCTTAGTACGCATTGGTTCATGTTTCTTAAGACGTTCAAGCAAGTTACCGTATAGGAGGTTAGTCAGTTTTCTTAAGCCTAACATCGATAAACATTCATCCAATACAAGTAATAACACACTAATAACCGATAATCAATAGTTAGGTTTCATTAGATCTAAGCAAACACAAGATAAATCTAGCCTAGCATGTTAATTAAAAGACAAGAACAAGATATAATCAAACAACACATAGACATATTGATTGATTAAGTGATTACTTATTTTCAATTAAACATGGGAGATCCAAGGGTATGAAAACCCTTAAAAATGGTAGAAATTCGTCTTAGGGTTTCTCCTCACAAACTTGCACACTAATGACAAAAAATTGCAAAACTATATATAGAGTTTAAGGGCTGACGGCGTCACGTTGTAGATCTTGACGCCGTCAGCTCGCCGTGTCTAGGGTTCCCGGATGGCCTTCTTGACGCCGTCCCTCTTTAGTGCTCCAAAATCCGCTCTGGCTTATCAAAGGTTGACGCCGTCAGAAATGGGCTTGACGCCGTCTCTCTTTAACTTAAACCGTGATGGCCTTGATCACCTTAAAGGGTGACGCCGTCAGACTTTCCATTGCAAAACTCCCTGGCTTATCATGTGTATTTTTCATATCCGCCTCTTTTGCCAAGCCGTGACGCCGTCTGGAACAATCCCTGACGCCGTCAAAGGTACTTTTCCAGCCAATTTTGAGACTTTGTCGTTTTCTTCACTTTTATGCTCCAAAAACGTCCAAAATGCTTCCTTTTCCAGATTTCTTCTCCAAAGTACCTAAAATGACAAAAGGAACGATTTAGGGCAATATTTGATCAAATAAATACGATTTAGGGCTTAAATGACCCCCTAAAAGCGGTACACTTTTCGCTTCATCAGTAAATCCAATTAATTTTACCTCATTCTCAATTGGAAATGGGATGGTGAATAGCACTGTACACGATGATACAATACCACCATCAAATTCTAACACCCATGCGCACATAACTTTGTACTCTTCCGCAAGGAAAACTTCCTGAAACTACTTGAGAGTTTCGTAGCTGTCATTTATAGAATGAAGGCTGAATCATGAATCTTATCACTTCAGGTATGTCTTGTACTTGAAATTGGTGAGTAACCAAATCAAAAGAAACAATCATGTATCGTTTGTACGAAATACCATCATTATAAACAAACTTTTCAGAACCAACCCAGAAAATTTTACCACCCACTACTGCTTGACCAGACCGTTTTATTCTAATTGATTCATGTGGCAAACGGTCATTTTCAAGATTGTTCCAACGTCTGGAACTCAATGTATAAACTGACACATACCATGGTCCTTGAACATAATATGCGTAATTAATCTTTAAAAGGGTTGGGTCTAAGGTGTCGAGACGGACACTAAAACCGATGACCATTTTTGGTGAATCAAGTTGATTCAAGAAACTAGGGACGAATATTCCTATAGATTTTTTTATTGATAGGTTTCAAAGAACAACCATCATATTTGAACCATACGAAAAGCACCAGATACCTTCAGAAGTAGCAATTGGCTTAAAAGTTGGAAGATTCAAAGTTTTATCTAGATTCGTGAAGGCTAAATTTTCATTTACCGAAAACATAAAACCAACATTACCTTGCATATTTGTTAAATTAAAACAACACAAATCTGTTTCACAAAAACCGTAACTACGGATGAAGTTCGGTAAGTCTATAGAAGACTTCCATCTCTTTGACACAGTACGAAACTTTAGTAAAGACTTAAATGGAAGTTTATTCATGATATCAACTTGAAGGTCGAATGGTATGTTGTCTGACATTTTTTGAAAATGTAAAGGAATATATTAGTGAATGATTTTTAGTAAGCAATGTCGGTATAAAAGATTGTGTATAATTAGCGTAACAATGTAAGACTTAAATAGAGTATACTTCGCGTAAAAAATTACACGTACACGCAATTGTCATTGAGTAGTCAAATCATTGTCATAGAGTTGTCAAATAATTGTCATAGAGTTGTCAAATCTGTGTCATATTTTGTGTAAAATATTACACATACACGCAATTGTCATAGAGTTGTCAAATCTGTGTCATATTTCGTGTAAAAATTACACATACACGCAATTGTCATAGAGTTGTCACATCATTGTATGTATATATAAAGCAAAATGTATATCCAAACATAGCAAATACTTCTAATACACATAAATTCAGATATACATAGCCATGACTTCAGATATACATAAATTCAAATGTATATTACATTTTGATAATACCAAACGAGGTGTGGTTATGTATACTAATAACACGTACTCATGGTTAGTTGATTATGTGCGTTCTAAATTCAAGTTTGATCCCAATATTCTGCTTAATTTTAAATTTTCGCACCCTTCATTTGACGTTCGAATGGATATTACTGACGACGATGAGGTAGCTTTTTTTGCTGATTACGCTTATTCGAATGCAGGAATGCCACATCTGTATGTGGTTAATGTTGTTCCCATTACAATATTAAAATTAACTACAAAGTTAAGCTAACCGTGTTCCATGACTTAGTAATGTATTGATTTACTAAACAAATAAGTAAAACGTAAATGATAAAGACAAGAGTTTTTCAACGTTTAAATTCTTATTAGAAGTTAATCAAAAGAATCTATACCCAAGTGTTTGTGGAAAAAAACACTTGGGATTGAAATGACAAGTATGGTATGTCTCCTCACTAAACTTAAGCTAAGCTTAAGTGGCAACTATAAGGAACCACTAACCTATCTCAGGGACTAGGTTGCTCTTTGGAGGATTAAAAGTGGTTTGTGAATGTCTAAGCATTAATTGCACAAACTTGTCCACTTTTACTCCCTTATGATCCTATTTATAGACAAGTATAAAGAGAACCTGTGACTTAAAAGACAAAAGATGACCTAAGCTAATCAGGACAAAATACTGATGTATTTTGTCACTGTTACAAGAACCTATTTTGGGTATAGAACAATATTGCTTTTTGAGTAACAGTGATGACAATGTTCTTGTTCTAAAGCCTTTCAGGGAAAGTTTGACTTTGGCCTGATAAGGACTTCTCCTTATCTTTTCAAACCCTTCCCGCCTTGTCCCGCCTTTCTTTCAGTCTTCAAGTTCTTCAGTCGTTGGTCTTCAGTCTTCATTCTTCATTCTTCATAGTTGTTGAGGAGACTGGGGTTCAGTGAGTTATTGTCATCACTCACTCAACCCATTATCTTCTTCTTTGGCTTAGGTGCCATTCAAGGAGTTCCGCCTCACTGAATGGTGAATCTTTCTTCTTAGACTCGTCCTAGGCATTTTGAAGATAACTCACTGAGTGACTGTTCACTCAGTGACCTGAAAGCGTTCAAGGTCATTTGACACTTAGGATAATTTGAATTTAAATCCTTGTTTAAGGACGCTTGGGTATTGAATGGACCCAACAATCTCCCCCTATTTGGATATAAATTTAGCCTAAATGTTTGATCAGTGTAAGTGAGCAATTGGGCTTCTTTTTACACTGAAGATAATATAAAGCAATTAAAGGACACTGATATATAATAAACATCCTCCATCATCTTATTCATAATCATTATATCAGTCATATCATCTAAACATAATACTTAGGGAAAAGTTCTCAGACTTCCTTAATTCCCATGAGTTCCAATTTAGCTTTCTTAGACACCAACACCTGCTTGTCAGGTCTCTCACTCATCATTTTCTCCTTCAATCTTATGAACTTTTCATTCTCAGGGCTCTTCACATGGAGTGCCATCAACTTGTAGGCCAGAAGAGTTGTTGTCTCCACCAAGTGTATGTCACTGACTCTCTGGAAGGCTTGTTAGCCAAACTCATAAATGAAGAAGATACCAAACTCAAGGTGCTTGATCACTTTGTTGGGAATGAACTTGACATATTCAGGAGGAGTTCTGTTGCAGTGAAGGGCAGCAATAAATTGTTCAGGTTCTTGGCCTATTATTTTCCTCTTCTTCCCTGTGCTCTGAGTTGGTTCAGGGATTGTTAGTCCCTGAGAGGCAAGTGCCCTCGGGTGGTCAATTCCTAAGCTTTTGGCCACCCTATCTAGTTCCTCATACTTGTTTGTTAGGGCAGCCAGAAGGTCAGGGAAACACCTGTTCTTCTTCTTCCTCAAGACGGGCCCCATCATGTCCCATTCCTTGATCCCATATTCTGAGAACTTAAAGGGTTTATTCTTCTCAGTCTTCCTTGGTCCTCTATGAACAGTTATGGCTTTGGGATCAGTGTTTGCATGAATAGTCATGTCAGTGATGGGACATTCACCCATGGCCTTTGTCATGGTCCAGACATACCTCTCATAATTCCTCTTCTTTCTTTCAGTGTTCAGCTTGACCTTCAGGTTGTGTTCTTTGATTAGGTCAGCTTGAAGTTTGAGGAATTGTTCTCCCCTAATATTCTGCTCAGTCTCTCTGATGACTTCTTTAGCCACTTCAGTAATAACTGGCTTACTGAGCATTTCAGCCTTGATCCTATCCTCTTCATCCAAGACAGCGGCCACTTCTTCACTGGTTCCCTTGAATATTTTCCCATTATTTAATATGATTTCCATGAGCACTGGTGTATCAGGTTCAGGACGCACTTCTCTTGGTGCCTTGACTAGTTTAGGAGGTGAATCTTCAGTCTCCATGATTCCCTTCCCTTTGTCAGTGGGAGGGGTGTACTGAAGGAGGCTTCAGGGAACTCTGTGATTGTTGTTGCTTCAGTTGGAATGGGAGTGGTAGCAACAACAAGTGTTGAATAAGTTGTGGTTCCTGGCATGAAGCTTTGAAGAAGGATAACTTCAGTGATACCTTCAGCTGCAAGTTCAGGAACTGGTTCATCAGGTTTCTCCCCCTCAACAGATGTTGGAGCTTCATGGAAAGCATCTGTTGACTGAGGAGCTGGGGGAACTTCAGAGGTCTGAAGAACTGTCAGAATGGTGGAGACCATGCTCTTGATTTCCAAGGTTTCGTTCTTTAGTGAAGAGATGTCTGTGGCCATGGTGACCTGAGCTTCTGAGAGTTGGGTTACCCTGGTGGTGTAGTGATTGACCAGCTCATTATGTTTGGCAGAGAGCTGGTCAAAGGCAGTGGAGATTTGAGTCAGGCATCCTTGGGTATCAAAGATTGGCTTCTGAAGGGCTTCCTGCTGAGACCTGAGAGGTGTAAGATCCACCTCCTTGAGGAGCCTGAGAAGCCCAATAATGTTGGAGGAGGTGGTCTTCTGAGAATCCATGAACTCAGTCAGCTTGGTGATGAGAACTAGGTCATCCTTTAACTCTTCTTGAATGGCACTTAGAGAATGCAGCAACTTGTTGAATTGCGTCCCTTGTTAAAGTCCCAGTGTCTCAATGGCGGTCTTCAGGTTACTGACATGTTTATCAGTAGAAGCAGTGACCTGGTGAAGTTGACCATGTGAGCCTTCAATAGCAGCCCTGAAGTCAGCATAAGAGGCTGCTGCTTCAGTGAGCTGATCCCATTGCTCCTTGATTATCTCATTGAAGAGGGCAGTGTTTGACTTTCTGAGGAATTTAACTAACTTCCTTTCAATGAGGGGTAGGACATTGTCATACTTCTACAAGTAGTCAGGAGTTGCAGCAGTAGAGTCTGAGGAGCCTGATGAGTTGTGTGATGATGATGCTGATGATGATGATGAGTGATGTGGTTGGTGAGGTTGTTGTGCTTCAGGAGGAGGAGATGAAGTTGGTTGCTTAGTGTGCTGATGGGAGTGGTAAGTAAGAGGTTGGTCATCAGTATCCATGTCTTCTCCAGCAGCGAGAATCCCATCATCTCCAAATTCAACCATTTCTTTTTCTGACCCTTCATTGATCAAAATTTGGAGGTCAGCAAGAGTAGGAACCAGGTTTATATCTGGCTCCCCCTCAGAAGAGGGCTTGCCTTTGTTTTGGCTAGGTCCTGATCCCTCCAGGTAAAAAAAGTGGGTTGTCTCTGCCTGGTCCGCATAGTCAGTTCTCGATATATGCGCAACGCCTTGAGGGGGTGTAGGTTCAATATCAGCGGGTGGTTGCATGCCCCCTGAGTCTTTGTCCCCTGAGGTGCCTTCAGGGACTGGTGGGTTTGATCCAGTACCATCACTAGGCAATGAGATGTTTAGGTCCCCCTTTCCATCAGGGTTGTGCTGCCCTGACGAAGATATAGGGACCGGTACTCCCTGAGACTCTGATTGTGATTGATCAGAGCCATAAGCAGGATGTGAAATGTTGAGGTCCCCCTTTCCACCAAGGTTATTCTGCCCTAATGAAGATATAGGGACCAGTCCTCCCTAAGACTCTTATTGTGATTTATCAGAGCCGTGAGCGAGATGTGAGGGGGTGTGGGTCCCATTCTCGGTAGAGTAGTGATGCTCTACTAAGGATTCAGGACCCTTTTCTCCCTCAGGCAAAAGTGGTGATTTACGAATGCCTTCGTCGGGAAGTGATTGTTGGATGGTTCCTGACTCCACTGACTTGTGTATATCAGTAGAGTCTTTAGGAGAAGGTTTGCCCGAGGATACTGAGTGTGATTTCTCAGTTCCCTCTGTTGGCGTTTGTTCTTTGGCCAATTGAGTACTGGCCTCCTCAGCGGGTGTCTTAGTGGGCTGGGCCTTTTTTAGCCTTCTTTTCTCAAGCTGTGAAGCAGAGGTCTCAGTGTCAAGTGGTTTGGGTTGAACCACCTTCCTGGACCCCTTCTTCTTTTTCTTCTTCTCCTTCTTGGAGGGAGAAGGCACAGGTGATATAGCTTCAGAACCCTGAATGACCATCAACATATAGGTGGTCAGGGTGATCTGTGAGACCTCAGTGGGGTCTCGTGAGTAGTTGGCCTTGTGTAGGACATTAGGGTCAGATCCCTGAATATTTGGCCTAACGTACTCAGAGCCCAATTAGTCTTGGAGCACACAGGAAATGAACCTAGGGTAAGACATGTGTCTTTGCCTGTATTTCCCTGAGAGCTTAACTATGAGGTCCCTGAAGATGATTTCTCCCACATCAATTTTTCTACCTTCTAGGAGACTGAATACAATCATTTGTTGAGCAGTGTTCAATTGCTCCATGGAGGATTTGTTCCCACCAAGGACCTGAATGACAAAAGTCATGAGTATCCTCCAAACGGCAGGAAACCATGTTTTAATTATGGGGGCTTCGGCCAATAAAGTCCCTGGGGCCACATTAGGGTGTTATTTGTCATGTGGCCCAAGTAAAAGCAATTCAGCCTTTACTTCACTATCAGTGGGTTGAGGGGCAAAAGTCTTAGTGTAATCAAGGCTTGTGGCTTTGATAAAGGTTTTGTAATCAAGAGAGAGGGTTTTCCTCCCATTGTTCACTGAGAAAGTAATGATGGAGTCCTTGATGACATCAGGGTTGGTGACCACCGTTGTACACCAGAACTCCCTCAAGTTGTTATGGTATATGACTGAGGGTGTCTTTGTAAATGTTGTAGAGAGAAAACAGTTTTGTAGGTATTTTACCAAATCCTTATAAGCAGGAAAATTTTCCGGATAGGCAAAGTTCCCTACGATATTGTTTTTGGTCATGTCTACGCTTTCCAGTTGAAATTCCACATTTGAAGCATAGGAAATAGCCTTAGATGAAGCCATTTTAAGTGACAAGTTATGTTTTTTAAGGAAAAAGGTCTGGTTTTAAGATGAAGAACACACACAAGTTTTGAGATAAAATGGCAAGAGTTTGATTAATAATTCAAAGCGTGTGTGTGTTAAAATGTTGTGGGGATATTTATAGGGAAGTGGAGAGGGGTGGTTTTAATCATTAAAAATTTTGAAAACTGTTTTGTATAACCGTTTTGATGTTCGCATTAAATGCAACCAATCCAATACCCGGGTTTTGCGCGTCTATCAAGGTGAATAGTTATGTTGTTCTGCAAAAGTGCATTTTGCATTGTGACGTCACCACATAAAATATCAAAAGATATTACTTGTGAGGAGAGGCATTTAATGCCAAGTAGGATATGTGGTGATAATGAGGGGGGCCCAAGATGTGGATGCCAGAAGGTGAAAGAACATATATTCCTATATTAAATAGGTTTTCAGTAACCAACCTCAAACATTTACTATCTAAATACTTAGAGCATTTAATATAGCATTGAATGTCATTTTTGATGTCTTGAGGCCCCTAAATGACTTATCATTGAGGGTGAGGGTGTTTAGGGAAGGTTATTCAGTGAGACATAAGAGACGTATTCACTGAGAGATTTGTTGAGTCAGGGACCAATGGTTATTATTATTTACACTAAGTTGGATAGGTTTAGTAAGTGGACTGATTCTCAATATCCAACATCCCGAATTCAGCTTTCAGTCTTGTGAAAGTTGGTTCATCCAATTATTTGGTGAATATATCAGCTAGCTGATACTCAGTGGGGATGAAGTGTAATTCAATGTCACCATTCACGACATGGTCCCTGATGAAATGATATCTAATATCAATATGCTTGGTTCTCTGATGAAGAACAAGATTGTTTAAGATAGAAATTGCACATGCGTTGTCACAAAAGATGGGTACCATCTTGTAATGGATGTCATAGTCACTGAGTTGACTTTTCATCCATAGTACAATTGCACAACAACTGGCTACTGCAATATATTCAGCCTCAGCTGAGGACATGGCAACTGCTTGTTGTTTCTTAGTACTCCAACAAACTAGTTTACCACCAAGGAATTGGAAGGAGCCTGAAGTACTTTTCCTATCCATGTTGCGGCACGCGTAGTTAGAGTCTGAGTACCCTTTAAGATCAAAGCCTGAACATTTAGGGTAGTACAGTCCAAGATTTAGAGTACCTTTCAGGTACCTGAGGATCCTTTTCACAGCTGTGAGATGTGATTCTCTTGGGTCAGACTGATATCTGGCACATAAACAGACTAAGAATTGGATATCAGGTCTTGATGCAAGTAGGTACATCAGTGACCCAATCATTCCTCAAAAAAGAGTTTCATTTACTGGTTTACCAGCAAGGTCAGGACCTAGGTTGTTTGGGGGAACCATTGGAGTTTTCACTGAAGCACAGTCACTGAGCTCATACTTTTTCAGTAGGCTTCTAGTGTACTTTTCTTGACTGATGGAGGTTCCCTTATCAATTTGCTTGATTTGTAGTCCAAAGAAGTAAGTGAGTTCACCCATCATACTCATCTCAAATTTCTTTGCCATCAGTTTTTCAAACTGTTTGCAAAGTTTGTAACTTGTTGAGCCAAATATGATGTCATCCACATACACTTGAACAAGAATGACATCTTTTTTTGTCCTATAGATAAACAAGGTGTTGTCTATCTTGCCTCTGAAAATTTTGTTTTGGATGAGATAGGCTGAAAGAGTTTCATACCATGCCCTAGGATCTTGTTTCAGTCCATAGAGGGCTTTGTCAAGCTTACAGACATAGTCAGGAAACTCACTGCTTTCAAATCCAGGAGGTTGTTGAACATAAACTTCTTCTTTCAGTGATCCATTGAGGAAGGCACTTTTTACATCCATTTGATATACTTTCAAGTTCATGTAGGTTGCAAATGCAAGGAAGATCCTGATGGCTTCCATTCTTGCAACTGGTGCAAATATTTCTTCATAATCAATGTCTTCTTGTTCATTATAAGCTTTGGCAACAAGCCTGGCCTTGTTTTTAATGACTATGCCATTTTCATCAGTTTTATTCTTGAATACCCATTTCATGCCAATGATAGAAACATCCTGAGGATATTTGACCAAGGTCATTACCTTGTTTCTATCAAATTGTTCTAGTTCATCATACATAGCCTGAACCCAACTAGGATGTTTCAGTGCTTCTTTGACACTTTTAGGTTCAATATTAAAGATGAAGTCTACAAATAGACATTCATTGGTTGAGGCTGCCTAAAGTTTAGAAGCCATGCTTCTAGTAAGCATTCCTTCAGTGGGCTCTCCAATTATGTTGACAAGTTCTATATCTTTAGACCTAGTCCAACTGTCCTGAGGTCTTGGATATTTATTTGAACTTGTGGAGGCCTGATTGGGTGGTGGTATAGGTACAGGTGCAGAAACTTGAAGATCTTCAGGATCTTGATTATCTGACTGACCAAGTTGATCACTGAGATTGATTGGTTCCTGAACAATTTTTTCAGTCTGATTGATTTCACCAGTACATGTTTGTGCTTCAACAAACTCAGTGATGGTTGGATAAGGGAGGTTATGTGGGACAATGTAGTAGGATATATCAGCATCTGCTTGATATTGAGTGGAAGGATTAATATCAGGATGATATTCATCAGGAGGTTATCTTGATGAGTCATCAATTCCTATCTCTTCCATTGAGGTGTTTGAGAATCTGATGGCATCAGTACACTCATCAAAGGTGACATGAAATATTTCCTCAGTTTGTTGTATCCTTTTATTGAATGCCCTGAAGGCTTTAGAGACAAGTGAGTATCCTAGAAAGTATCCATCATCAGCTTTTGCATCAAATTTCCCTAAGTGATCCTTGTGATTATGAATAAACACAAGGCACCCAAAGACATGAAAATAGCTGATGTCGGGGATTCTTCCTTTGAATAACTCATAAGGAGTTTTGCTATGTCTCTTGACAATGATGGATCTGTTTTAAGTATAACATGCAGTCTTAACTGCTTCAGTCCAAAAATGTTTGGATAGAACTGATCCATTTAGCATTGTCCTAGCAGCCTCAATGAGTGTTCTATTCTTCCTTTCAGCAACACCATTTTGTTCAGGTGTGTAAGGAGAAGAGAAGTTTTGAGAAATTCCTTTCTCATCACAGAAACACTCAAGATCATGGTTTTTGAACTCAGTCCCATTGTCAGTACTAATTTGTTTGACTTTTATGTCATTTTAGTTTTAAATGTTCCTGACAAAGGACATAATTGTTTCAGCTGCCTGACTCTTTTTGGTCAGGAAGTAAACCCAAGTGCATCTTGAGTATTCATCCACTATGACCAGAGTATACTTCTCATGGTGAATGGACATTGGACTGATAGGTCCAAAAAGGTCCATATGGAGAAGATGAAGGCAGCTTTTGATGGAGAAGTTTTGTTTGGTTTTAAAGGATACTCTATGATGTTTACCTTTTTCACAGGTAGAGCAGAGTTTATGCTTTGAAAACACAAGTGATGGTAAGCCAAGGACCTTGTTTTGTTTGACAAGATTGTTTATGTTCTTGAAATTCAGATGAGAGAGTCTCTTATGCCAAAGCCAGTTTAGAGTTTCAATGGCTTTAGCAAAGAGACAAGTTCCATTCTGAGTTAGAGTAGACATATCTAACACATAAACATCTTGTCTTCTAGGTACAATAAGAACAACTTCTTTGTTTGCATTAAGGATGGTACATTACTTATCATCAAATTGAACTATGTATTTTGCATCACATAGTTGACTGACACTAATAAGATTGTTGATGTGAACCATAACCTTCAGTGAGACATGATGAATTATCAGCAAATACCACCTTAGGTCCTGGTTCCTCAACATATTTGTGCAAATATTCCTTCACACCAGTCATGTTCCTTGAACATCCACTATCTAGATGCCAAACAGGCTCCCTGGCATGTCTCTGCACAAATAGTAAACTGTGTTAGTTTTTTCTGTGACCCCACCTCTTGGTGGGCTTAGCTTTGATGGCCTTTTTAAAAGATACAATTGATGCATGGTCAGTGGTGGTATGGACTGTGCATCCACATATTTTACATTTGGTTGTTGATGTGGACTTAGTAGACTGAGAGGATGACTTGGTGGTTCCTCTTCTAGCCTGAATGACCTTTTTATGTCCTGAGGTGTCATGAGAGGGATCTCCACATATGTCACAGCAGGGATCCATTAGACAATCATCAAGAAGATGGTCATTGAAACCACAATGTGGACAAGGTAAAAAAGGCTTAGCCTTTTGCCCTTGTTTCTGTTTAGAATCAGAAGGATATTGAAAAGCTTGTGCTTTAAAGTGTGTTGCAGCATTGGATGAGATTGTGTATGACAAGTGATTAGAAGTCCTATGATCTTCCTTTTTGCATATCATGCAAAAGAGGATTCTATAACAATCATCAATGGAATGATTTGTATAGTTACACAGTTCACATCTTTGCTGAGGTTTTGAAGATTTTGGTTTGGAGGTACTTGAGGAAGCTGGTTTGAGTTCCTTACTCTTAGATTGAGGTTTTTCAGATGATTCAATCTTTTCACTCAGCTTCCTGAAAAGCTCAGCCAACTGATCATATTTAGAATCAGGGCTTTCAGTGTTCACCCCAGTTGAAACTGAAGGTGTTCATTCATCAGTGGGAACTGAGACTTCAGGTGTGGGTCTCTTCAGGATGGTTCTACCCAATCTTGACTTCTCTTTTGGAGAATGTTGAGAGTAAACTAATGGTGTTAGATCTGAGCTAGGTGCAGCTCCCTGAAGGACTTTTAGGGGTGGAAGAGGTGTTTGTGATTTTGATTCAGACTCATTGACAGACTCAATGTTATTGGGCTTATAAGTGAGTCCAAGCATATCTTTGATAGCCTGATTTTCAGGTAGCAAGATTTTCCCAGTTTCAAAGTTAGGTAACTTACTGTCTGGGTTGTTTCTTTCAACCCAGTCACTAGACTTGGGTTCCATTTCTTGCTCAAAAGATATGCCAGCTGGAATAAAGGCCTTTTCACTATGACTCTCACTGAGGGATTCAGTGAGTTGGTCTTCTCCTATGATTTTCTTTTTAGAACTAGAAATAAGACTAACAGTTTCATAGACTTTAGGATTCTTTGTTGTCCAGCTTTCAATGACAGCCTTTTCTTTATCGAATTCAGTTTGAAGAGCTTGGTTTTGTTTCAAAATTTCAGAGTTTTGAATTTGAAGTGTAACAGCTTCTAGCTTGGCTTGTTTTAAGACAAGTAGTTCATCTCTACACTTATTTAATTCTTGAACAAGTTTATTGAATTTTGAAAGCAAATTAAGTCTTTGCTCTTCAACAAACTTAAGATCAACATTAATGTAATTCAAGTAAGATTGCCAGTCAGAATCATCATCCATAGATAGTAAAATATTTACCTTTTTCATGGTGATGTTAACCCACTCTCCATTTCTTGCATGGCTTTTTCCAACAGCCAGCTGGTCATTATCTGAAAGTGCCATCAGTGCACTGACTCTTACTTCTTCATCATCTGAGGAGACCTCTTCTTTATCCCATTCATAGGCTTAAGCCACAAGTACCTTGTTCTTTGTTTGAACAGGTTTAGTGGTTTGAGTAGCTTGAGATACTAAGGGAGTGGCCTCAAGAAGAGCAAGTTTAGCTTTAGCTTTTCTATAATTATCTTCAAAGTCTTTTTGAACATTTTGAATAGTTTTGTTTTCAAAATGTTGAGTAGACTGAAGCATTTTTTGTTGAAACTTGCTAGTTCCTGAAGAAGAACTATCACCAGAGAATTTATATGAGGGTTCTGAGGTGGTTTTAGAAAACAGTCTTTTCCAAAATGACCCTTTTTACCACATTTGAAGCATTCAGTGGGTTCATTTGCTTTGCTTTAGAAAAGTTTAACTGGTTTCTTTTAATAAAACGTTTAGAGTTAGGAAGGAGTGCCCTTTCTTGAAATTCAGTGTGCAAGTCATTAAGGTATTCCTCACTGGTTTTCTCATCATCAGAATTCTCTAGGAAATCCTGCACAACACCAATAGAATAAAAGGCAGTAGATAAGGGTAAGGTTGTCAGGGCCTTTTTGGTCTCAAGATCTTTCTTTGAGTCTGGGTATCTCCTTGAGATTAAGTTGTCCTCATAGACAAACTTCCCATAGATCTCAAGGAGCTCAAGATTTTGAATGTGATTAGCATTCCTAAGACCCTGAGACAAGTTTAACCATTTCTCAGGGAGACTGTTGACAAATCCAACATTGATTTCATGCTTAGACAAGACTACACCATCATTTGATAGTTCATTTATCAAGGTTTTGTATCTTTTATAGGTCTCAGAGAGACTTTCAGAGTCTTTCGCCCTGAAAGTATTATACTCAAGTTTCAGGTCCATAATCTTGTTTTCCTTGGTATATGAGGGACCTTCAAAGCTGTGAACCAAGTCAAGCCAAGTTTATTTGGCTGTTGTACAGTTAATGACTGATTTCATTGTATCGTCATGAAGACATGATATAATGATGCTTTTCAGGCGTTGGTCTTGGTTAACCACCCTTCTCTCATCAATAGTCCACTGAGCTTCAGGTTTAGATAACCCTTCAGCAGTCTTAGGGACAAAGGGACCTTCATTGATACATGTGATGTAGTATGGTTCCATAACAGTCAAGTAACAAAGCATACACTTTTTCCACTTGCTAAATTTACCAGCTTCTAGTCTAGGGGCGACAGCTGAATAGCTTCATCCCTTTTTGTCAACTAGCTGGGTACATTACTATCAGCCATGGTAGGATCTTGGTTTTAAAAACCTTTTTGAGCACTCTTTAGTTTTTGAAAGATTTTATAAACCTGGCTCTGATACCACTTGTTCTTTCCCTTACACGATTAAAATTAACTACAAAGTTAAGCTAACCGTGTTCCATGACTTAGTAATGTATTGATTAACTAAACAAATAAGTAAAACGTAAATGATAAAGACAAGAGTTTTTCAACGTTTAAATTCTTATTAGAAGTTAATCAAAAGAATCTATACCCAAGTGTTTGCGGAAAAAACACTTAGGATTGAAATGACAAGTAAGGTATGTCTCCTCACTAAACTTAAGCTAAGCTTAAGTGGCAACTATAAGGAACCACTGAGCTATCTCAGGTACTAGGTTGCTCTTTGGAGGAGTAAAAGTAGTTTGTGAATGTCTAAGCATTAATTGTACAAACTTGTCCACTTTTACTCCTTTATGATCCTATTTATAGACAAGTATAAAGAGCACCCGTGACATAAAAGACAAAAGATGACCTAAGCTACTCAGGACAAAATACTGATGTATTTTTTCGCTGTTACAAGAACCTATTTTGGGTATAGGACAATATTGCTTTCTGAGTAACAGTGATGACCCTGTTCTTGTTCTAAAGCCTTTCAGGAAAAGTTTGACTTTGGCCTGATAAGGACTTCTCCTTATATTTTCAAACCCTTCCCGCCTTGTCCCGCCTTTCTTCAGTCTTCAGTCTTCAGTCTTCATTCTTCATTCTTAATAGTTGTTGAGGAGATTGGGGTTCAGTGATTGTCATCACTCACTGAACCCATTATCTTCTTCTTTGGCTAAGGTGTCATTCAGGGAGTTCCGCCTCACTGAATGGTGAATCCTTCTTCTTAGACTCGTCCTAGGCATCTTGAAGATAACTCACTGAGTGATTGTTCACTCAGTGACCTAAGAGCGTTCAAGGTTATTTAACACTTAGGATAATTTGTATTCAAATCCTTGTTTAAGGACGCTTGGGTACTGAATGAACCCAACACTTAAAGCGAAAGAATTTGAAGAAACTACATATTTTAGGTCCACCCAAGAAAACCAAATGTTTTACAATTTTTTTGAAACAACAACTAACCAAAACATTGCGTCATCAGCTTTTCAAGAAAACTCGTCTTATTTCAATAATAAAAACCATAATAAGTCTTTTTTTAATGATGGCTCATCTAAATTTTTTGAATCAAATGATTATGAAAATAAGGAGTCCGGATATAAAGATGAGGCGTATTTCAAAAAACCAGGATCATCGTTTGCATTCAGGTCAGATGATGATGTAAGAGATGAAGAAAATGATGGTTTTGTTGGAGTTGGTGATAACCCGAAACCAATTCACCATGAATGGAATTACATTTTTTTAGTCATGCCTGGCGTTCCAGAAACACCTCTTTACCAGTCCAAACCAATAATATTAAACGAATATAATCGCAATTCTAATTTTTATGTCGGAAATTTTTTTGCCTCAAGAGAAAAAATAGATGTTGCAATTAGGTTGAAATGTTTAGAAGAAGGTTACCAGTTTTTAGTACGAAAGTCGGAGCCAGACAGGTTTGATTGTAAATGCTTTAATTATAAAGAATGCAAATGGAGAATTAACTCTAAACGCCTGCAAGGTACAGATGTGTTTGAAGTTACAGGTATGAAAGATATTCACATGTGTCCCAAAACTCAAACATATCCTAACCATCGAAATGCAAATAAAAAAGTTATTGGTCACATTTTTAGTGAAAAGTTAAAAGATAATAGACGAGATTTAAAACCAAAAGATATGAAAAAAGACATGTTGGCGCAATATAAAATAAGTATATCTTACCAACAAGCATGGAGAGGAAAGGATTATGGGTTACAAATGATAAGGGGTTCACCGACAGAATCGTTTGAAATGTTACCGTATTATTATCACAATCTACAAAAAAACCCAGGCACAATCACACTTATCAAGACAAACGAAGAAGGAGTTTTTGAGGTGTTATTCGTTGCCATTTGATGCGTGGTTTTGCAACCTTACAACAGGTTTTACCTCTCGAGGGATCTCAAGAGGCTTACAACCCCACCAGGCAGTGTACCTGACCGATGTAGTATAGTGTAGTGGTAAGTACGGGGGATTGATCGTTCTCCACAGGGAATAGTGTTCGTTAGGTATGAAAAACTACTCTAATAGGTCTAAGGGTTGAGGAAGATTCTTTTTTATGTTTTTATATTTTTTTATGAAAGCAAGTAAAATCTCGGGTTTGAAGGAGTGGGCGGAATTAGTTGCTAGTCAACTAACCCAAAATTACTACGGATGCAAATAAAATAAAATAACAAAAAATGAAAATGTGGTGAGAAACTTGTGTGTAGAGAAATGTGTTTACTTAGATTTCCTTACTCCCTAACTATCTTTTACCGGTTAATTAGTGTGTATTAGTCGCGTGGATGACGGGTGTATTCCTTAATACCATTCGTGGGGTGGCGTACTTACTTCCCCAACTCTACAAGCTCCTACTTCACTCCTATGTCGAGCCGGCTAGAAAGCTCCTAACATGGGATCACTAGAATTCGCTTGTGCATTAAATACAACCATAAAAACCTTTAGTACGCATTTGGTTCATGTTTCTTAAGACGTTCAAGCAAGTTACCGAATAGGAAGTTAGCCAGTTTTCTTAAGCCTAACATAGATAAACAATCATCCAATACAACTAACAACACATTAATAACCAATAATCAATAGCTAGGTTTCATTAGATCTAAGCAAACACAAGATAAATTTAGCCTAACATGTTAATCAAAAGACAAGAATAAGATAAAATCAAACAACACATAGACATATTGAATGATTAATTGATAACTTATCTTCAATGTAACATGGAAGATCTCAAGGCAAAAAGCCTTGAAAAAGAAGCTAAATTCGTCCTAGGGTTTTCTCCCAAAATTCCACACACTAAGCTCTCCTCATGACAAAAAATTAGAAAACTATATATAGACTTTTGCATCTGACGGCGTCACCTTATGGAGTGTGACGCCGTCACCTCGCCGCTTTTAGGGTTCCCGGATGACCTTCTTGACGCCGTCCCTCTTTAGCTCTTCAAAAATCCATTCTGGCTTATCAAGGCTTGACGCCGTCAGCTCGTGAACGTGACGCCGTCCCCTTATGATTTAAGCCGTGACGCCCTTGATCAAGTTAAAGCGTGACGCCGTCAGAATTCACATGGTATTTTCACTGGCTTATCATGAGTAAATTTCACGTCCACTTTTTCTTGCCAAAGCATGACGCCGTCTGGGGTTAAATGTGACGCCGTCAAGAGTAACTTTTAGCCGATTTTTGAGACTTTGCCGTTTTCTTCACTTTTATGCTCCAAAAACGTCCAAAATGCCTCCTTTTCCAGATTTCTCCTCAAAAGTACCTAAAATGACAAAAGGAACGATTTAGGGCAATATTTGATCAAATAAATACGATTTAAGGCTTAAATGACCCCTTAAAAGCGGTACACTTTTCGCTTCATCAAATACCCTTACACTTGAGATTTGCTTGTCCTCAAGCAAATGCGCTTTTATTCTAATCAAAATACAAGTTAGGGGTCATTTAATGCAAACATAAAAGTAATTACAACAAATAATCGTTCCACTTCAATCATAATAAGCACGGAGATTACATACTAGCACCTCACAAGTAGTGTTTAGATACTCACATCTCTCAAGTGTCATCAAAATAAATCTCATAAATGAAAACGGATAATATCTCTCACTACCTGTCATAGCAAATAGATTACCATAGGCTTGGGAAAGGATCGAAAACCTCCTCCACTAGGCGTAAGCACCAAAGATAAACTATCAAAGAGGGCTTTTAAATGGGTTATAACGTTAGGTGTAGGGAAAAGGAAAACACGGTTTTGTTGGATAAGGGATATTTTACTGGTGGCGAGTTAAAGATCTTGATTAATTACATGTACTATACAACGTTGCTAAGCCAAGACTAGACTCGATCTTAAGCTAGAAATGAAATAACAAAAACATAAAACAAACATAAAATGAAACGGGATGGTAGTCCGTATGTTTTTTCTATTTTTCATTTTCTCATTTTTTGTGTTTTTCTTGATTTTTCGATTTTTTTTTTTTTTTTTTTTTTTTTTTTTTTTTCATACACTTTTGCCCTACCATCCAAAATAATACATCATAGGGGCATTGCATTCCCCTTACACTTGAATTTTTACATAACTTTACAAATACTAATCTAATGACTCGAATTAAGATAATTGAAAAACTTGGAGTACTTTTTAAAACATTTAGCACATATGGGGGTAATAATGTTGTTCTTCCCCATTACTCCATTACACTAGTACTTTACCCATGAGTCCCAATCGTCCCAAAACAATATGTACAAGGATATGACTCGACTTAGCAACCATGTAATCAACTAGATAATTAACTTGGGTTTAAACAAATGTTGTAACAATAATGCACTAAAAATGAGTGCATACAAGGTAGGCTAAGGCGATTTGGGTGTACATTTAAGTGGGGTGTAACAAATTCTTCCTTTAAGTAAAATGCTTAAAGGTCGAAACGAAAAGATAGGCTCTGAGGGGTGTACTAGGGGTATCGTGTACTAAAAATAAGTACAACGCAAAGGGTGTGGGAGAATTACTTGACCAATGTAGTCAATGTAATTATAACAAAAACACAGGTGTAAAACAATGGGTTAATCCTAATGCCTCTTATCATGTAGCAAATCTAACTACACGAATGTAGTCTCACTTGTGGCCTCGGAATGGTCCTAACGCAAGTTCTAGAATCTAAGTGCTACCGGTACACACATCATAGCATAAATGCTTTTCCTACCAATTCTAGGGGCGAACCTCACAAATTTGGGGTGGAAAAATTTTTTTAGTGGTACGGTTTTTGTGCTAGTCATATAACTCCTATCCGTGAGACGCTCATTAAGATCAAAGTTTCACTCCTAAGTGTTGTAAAAAAATTTAAATTTGGCACTAAAATTACCTTAACAAGTATTTCTCTCAGTTTTATTACACATCTACTATTAAACAAACAAAAATCAAGCGCAATGGCATTCTCTAAAATCGTACTTTTACCCCCCCTTACACTTAAGATGAACATTGTCCCCAATGTTCAAATAACAAGATGTAAAAGAAAAAAGTAAAAGAATGAAATCAAATACTCCCCTGATTCGCTTGGTGGATAGTGAAATTACACGGTTAGATCTTCCTCCAAAGAGAATGTTGAAGCTCCATGACTAATGCATCGCCAAAAGCTTGATCCAAAAACATCTCCTTGTCCAAAATAACCTGTTAAACCTGAGAAAACAAACACGAAAACCTGCATAACATCGGCGGGAAAAAATCTATATATAAGGATATAATGCTTGTGGAATGATAACTTTGCAGATTCCTGGAGATTATAAGTTGGAGATTTTAATAAAAACTTTTTATGAAAACAAAACTTTCAAAAATTTCTGAAAATTAAATCTGACGCCGTCAGGTTATAAACCTTGACGCCGTCAGAAATGACCTGACAAAAATTTTCATTTTAAGTTTCCGGAAAATTTCTGGAAAAACCTTTACCTTACTTCCTGGAAATCCTGCAAAACATCATTATGACTCGATACAAGCATTTGACTCAAACACACACTAATATGTATGTTAATTTATTATTATTACGATTCATGTTAATTTGTGTTCTAATAAACCGATTTAGATTTCCCTTACACTTATCTTTTGCAAAATACCTTTATATGTAGTTAAGACGAAGTTAAAAACAACATAAAGCATTTTCACAAATTAGTTTTTAACATGAATCAATAAGAATAAAAATTAAACACACATACAGAAGCAAATAAAATCAAACAAACAAATAAATAAACACACAAAGCAAATAAAACAAATAAAGCTTGGGTTGCCTCCCAAGAAGCGCTTTTCTTTATTAACGAGTCTTGTAGCTAGACTCAAAGTCACGCTACCCTATGTAAGTGAGCTCGTCATCAAGGACGTCTTTAGGGTTAAGCTTGGATTGAAGTTTCCTATTGGTCCGCTTAGTACGATATATCTTTTCAAACTTCTCTCCATCCGGGTCATACAATGTCATCTTAATATGCCATGACCCATCTCCATCTTTGGGTGGTTTATCCCAATTCCACTTATGATCATCTTCCTCACAAATCCACTTATTCATTCCTAGGTTAATTGGCAAAACTCCTAGGAAATCAATCATCTTCCTAAAAACTAGAGAGTCTTCAAATGGATCCAATTCGGTGTCCCTAGCCAAGAGTTGTTCTACCGTATGTGTTCGGTTCACAAAGTCCTCTTCTAGGTAAAATGGGCGTTGGGGTCCTATGAAGTCTCTATCAATCCAAGGTCCATATCTAGATGGTCTCCTATTTGATTCTAGCCAATGTGGTGTTGGTTCCTCACTAGTATCATAGGCATGTTTCTTAACATCATAGACTGACCAAGTATCTCCTTCTCCTACCGCTATCTTGGATTCCTTACAATCAATCATAGCACTAGCGGTCGCCAAAAATCCTCTACCTATCAACAAGGGGCATGTAGGGTCGCTAACCATATCAAGGACGTGGAAATCGGCTAAAATGGTTAGTTTTCCAATGTGCACTAACACGTCCTTAACTACTCCAACCGGGTAAGCAACACTTCCATCCGCTAAGCCTATTATCACCTCGGTTTCTTCAAGTTTTCCTAGTTTTAGAGAGGTGTAGAGAGGTAACGGAAGTAGGTTAAGGCTTGATCCAAGATCGGCTAATGTGTCATAAGCCTCCGAATTACCGATCTTGCAAGGTAGAACAAATAAGCCCGGATCATATAACTTCTTAGGTAGCTTGTTTTGAACAAAGGCGGTCCCTTTTTCGCCTAACTTGAGCTTCTTCTCATCCAACTCATCAACAACCGGACTTTCAAGGTGGAGCTCCTTGAATTCTTCGTCAAGGTTTTGAGTGGGAGGTGTTTCAACTATGTTGTTGACCAATTTGGATGTCATAACTTCTTGGTCATTTGGAACGACTTGGGTTTGTTTGAAACACGTGCTCATGGAATTGACCGAATAATATTGTGGACAAGAACTAGGGGACGAAACCAATGAAATAGCGTTGACGTTTAGTTTCGGGTTCTTGACCGTGTTGCTAGGGAGTGCTCCCATTTCTCGGTCATTGAGGGCTTTCAACAAGGTGTCAATCTTATCGGTCATCTCGCTTTGTTTTTGTTTGAAATCGGCTTCAAACTTGGCTAAACGAGCTTCTTGAGATGCCATAAATTGAGACATCAATCCTTCAAAGTTATCGGTACTACCATTGCCGGAAGGATTGTTGTTGAAAGTACGGTTCGAGTTGGAACCGCTTGATTGGAAACGATTAGGTGGGTTGGAAGGATTTGTTTGTTGTGCGTTTTGGTTTTGTTTCCACCTAAGGTTCGGGTGATTTTTCCATGAGGGGTTGTATGAATCACCGTAATGGTTTGGCTTGGGTTTGAAAGTGTACCACTTGTCTCCCGCTCCGTCGGTACGCGAGGATGCGTAGTCCACAAAAGCTTGTTCGGGGAGTTCCATGCAATCACGAGTGTCGTGGGGACCACTACATAATTCACATGAAGAAGTGATTTTGTTCACTTGGCTTGAAGGTTTAGGAGCCTCGTAGGATTTCATGAGAAACTTGACTTGGTCTTCAAGTTCTATGATCCTACGGTCAGAAGTGCTTGAATTGTTCGAAGGCAAAGATATTGCCTTGACCGTTTTATTCAAATCACGGGGATCACTCCAACTTTCGTTGTCATAAAGAGCAAGATCCTCTAGGAGAGCCCATGATTGTTCCGCACTTAGATCACGTAGCTTGCCACCGGCCGCTTGGTCAATGGTTTGCCTTGTGTAGAGATTTATATGGTCATAGAAGATTTGGACTTGGAGCCAAAGTTCTATGCCATGGTGAGGGACTTTTTGGAGTAAGTCCTTGAATCGAGTCCATGCCTCGTAGAGAGTTTCGCCATGACGTTGTTGGAACATCAAGATATCATTCCTTAGCTTGGTAGTTCTTCCCGGTGGGAAAAACTGAGCAAGGAAACGAGTGGTGAGATCATCCCAAGAGGTAATGGATCCTGCGGGTTGACGTTCTAGCCACTGACTAGCTTGGTCCCGCAAAGAGAATTGGAAGAGACGCAATCGGGTCGTCTCTCGAGTGGCAACATCAAGGTCTATAGAATCAACAATTTTAAGAAAGTCCTTGAGATGTTGATTAGGATCTTCAGAACGAAGTCCATGGAATGCGCATCCGCTTTGCACCAACCGGATGGTGTCGGATCGCAAGTGTGTGATATTGGCTCCTTGAGTGAGCTCAATGGTGTTTCGATAGCCATGGTGGCTAGGACGGGAATACTCTCCTAAAGTACGGGCTCTAGGAGGTGGTCGTGGTTGTTGTGGTGGTGGGTTGTGGGGGTTAAGGATATTGCCATCTTCCATGATGTCGGATGGTATGGTTACGAACAAAGACACGAAGAAAATAGATAGACTAAAGAAAATCTAGAAAAATAAAATAAAAATCTCACTAGAAAGGAATCTAGTGAGTAGACCTAATAGAATAAAAATTCAACCTAAACAATAACTATTCCCCGGCAACGGCGCCAAAAACTTGATGCGTGGTTTTGCAACCTTACAACAGGTTTTACCTCTCGAGGGATCTCAAGAGGCTTACAACCCCACCAGGCAGTGTACCTGACCGATGTAGTATAGTGTAGTGGTAAGTACGGGGGATTGATCGTTCTCCACAGGGAATAGTGTTCGTTAGGTGTGAAAGACTACTCTAATTAGGTCTAAGGGTTGAGGAAGATTCTTTTTTATGTTTTTATATTTTTTTATGAAAGCAAGTAAAATATCGGTTTTGAAGGAGTGGGCGGAATTAGTTGCTAGTCAACTAACCCAAAATTACTACGGATGCAAATAAAATAAAATAACAAAAAATGAAAATGTGGTGAGAAACTTGTGTGTAGAGAAATGTGTTTACTTAGATTTCCTTACTCCCTAACTATCTTTTACCGGTTAATTAGTGTGTATTAGTCGCGTGGATGACGGGTGTATTCCTTAATACCATTCGTGGGGTGGCGTACTTACTTCCCCAACTCTACAAGCTCCTACTTCACTCCTATGTCGAGCCGGCTAGGAAGCTCCTAACATGGGATCACTAGAATTCGCTTGTGCATTAAATACAACCATAAAAACCTTTAGTACGCATTTGGTTCATGTTTCTTAAGACGTTCAAGCAAGTTACCGAATAGGAAGTTAGCCAGTTTTCTTAAGCCTAACATAGATAAACAATCATCCAATACAACTAACAACACATTAATAACCAATAATCAATAGCTAGGTTTCATTAGATCTAAGCAAACACAAGATAAATTTAGCCTAACATGTTAATCAAAAGACAAGAATAAGATAAAATCAAACAACACATAGACATATTGAATGATTAATTGATAACTTATCTTCAATGTAACATGGAAGATCTCAAGGCAAAAAGCCTTGAAAAAGATGCTAAATTCGTCCTAGGGTTTTCTCCCAAAATTCCACACACTAAGCTCTCCTCATGACAAAAAATTAGAAAACTATATATAGACTTTTGCATCTGACGGCGTCACCTTATGGAGTGTGACGCCGTCACCTCGCCGCTTTTAGGGTTCCCGGATGACCTTCTTGACGCCGTCCCTCTTTAGCTCTTCAAAAATCCATTCTGGCTTATCAAGGCTTGACGCCGTCAGCTCGTGAACGTGACGCCGTCCCCTTATGATTTAAGCCGTGACGCCCTTGATCAAGTTAAAGCGTGACGCCGTCAGAATTCACATGGTATTTTCACTGGCTTATCATGAGTAAATTTCACGTCCACTTTTTCTTGCCAAAGCATGACGCCGTCTGGGGTTAAATGTGACGCCGTCAAGGGTAGTTTCCAGCACATTTTTGAGACTTTGTCGTTTTCTTCACTTTTATGCTCCAAAAACGTCCAAAATGCCTCCTTTTCCAGATTTCTCCTCAAAAGTACCTAAAATGACAAAAGGAACGATTTAGGGCAATATTTGATCAAATAAATACGATTTAGGGCTTAAATGACCCCTTAAAAGCGGTACACTTTTCGCTTCATCACCATTGGTGTTTCAGTAAGTGATACTCATTTTTTTAAAATAAATAAATGTGATATGTTATTGTAAGCTTACTTATTAAAAGGTGTTTACAATTTTTTTTTTCAGATTCGAACTTTCATGCAAAATCTTCGTCCTCTGCTTGTAGTCGACGGGGCACATTTGAAGGGTGTATACAAAGGTACAAACTTGTTAGCTGTACGCATGGATGGAAACAACAAAATTGTGCCCATTGCTTATGGTATATGCAGAGGGGAGACTGGTGATTGTTGGTCATTGTGGTTTTCAGTACTTCAAGAATGCATAGCCGATAGCCAGGATTTGGTTATCATATTTGATAGGCATCCTGCTATTGCGGTGGCAGTACGCAATGAATAACCGTTGGCGTTTCATGGTATATGTTGTCGTCATCTAATGATGAACCTTTCTTTGAAAAATAAAAAAATAAAGGCGCTATATTGGAGCATATGCAAAGCGTATACACCTGAAGAATTTGATAGTAAGATGCAAATACTGCAGGCTATTCAGCCTGAGGCGTACAACAAGCTAGTTGAAGCGGATGTGCAAAGATGGTCCAAAGCATATTCCCCACACACTCGTTATAATTATTGTACATCTAACAGCGTTGAGTCTGTTAATGCTTGTACTGTAAAATCAAGGAAGCTGCCAATCACAATGTTGAGCGAGCAATATCGAAAAATGGTGCAAGATTGGTATTTTAAACGGTGAGAAGTTGCTGGTATTTATCTTCCAAAAGAAATATATATATTTTAATGGTTTTGTATAATATAAAGTCATTGTTTTATGTCTATGTCTTTATGTAGCGAAAATGAAGTATGAAATAACATATTGGGATGCCCATAAGGTGGAAAAGAGAAAAATCAAAAGCGCAACTTGGAGTGTATACGGGGTTAATCAAGATCGGTTCCAGGTTTATGATGGGCGATACAATCGTGAAGTGAACTTAGCGACCATGTCATGTGACTGCCGCAAATGGCAGCTTTCCGGGATACCTTGCGGTCATGTTATTGTTGTTACTAGGTTCTTAGGTGTAACAAATTGTGTGCAATTCGTACAAGATTGGTTTAAAAAACTGAAATACCGAGCGACATACGCAAAGTCGGTTAATTTTGTTGGAGAGTTTCACGAATGGGAGTATCCAACGCATATACAACCCATCACTCCACCACGAATGGACAACCCACTACCCGGTCAGCCAAAAAATACTGACCGTATACCATCTCAGGGTGAGGAACCACGAGTAATACAGTGTAGTAGGTGCAGTGAAGCGGGCCACCAACGTGGGCAATGCAAAAAACCAATCATCTCTGATCCA
Source organism: Artemisia tridentata subsp. tridentata (assembly GCA_021014915.2). NCBI lineage: Eukaryota > Viridiplantae > Streptophyta > Magnoliopsida > Asterales > Asteraceae > Artemisia > Artemisia tridentata. Next base: position 210,631,127 of record CP139509.1, read on the forward strand.
CTGTTAAACAAAAGAAAACAATACCAAAAAAAAGTTAACGAGCAACATGAAACTCCACCTTCATTCGACTCATACCCGACTCAAACACATCATCACAACTTTTCTACTTATGACACATACCCATCGCAAGTATTTGAACATAACACATACACAACGCAACCATATGACCAAGGTCAAACAAGTCATGAACAAAATGCTCATCATAACCCGTCTTAAGGCTATGAACAATACGACTCCCAACCATACGCCTCTCAACATTTAAATGATCAAAACACTCAGCAATCTAATAATAGTTGGTTTAATTTCTTTGGTTTGTAACAAGTTAGTTCTTCTTTTTTTTTTATATATTTTCCTGTAATTGTAGTTAATTTGTAACATGTGTTATGTATTTTGTAATAAATTCCATTTGTAATGCTAGTATGTATTTCCACAACAACCGTGTTTAAATAGTAGAAATGACAACTAGGTGAAAAGGATGGTCATTTACACTGTTGATTTGATAACACAATTGTTGCAAGAGAAGACTATGCACATCTTCATTTACACTATTCAGTGACACTATTGATTTGATAACACAATCAATGTCCTTGACGAAAATAATAAAAATGTGATCTGGTCACACTATATAAACAACATTGTTGCACTTCAATTTCAATAAAACCTTTGCATTCTTTTTTTTATAAATCTTTCTAAAGTTCAAGAAACGACATTCAAAGTCCTACTTCACCATTATGGAAAGTTCACTTCCCCACCTGGAAGAAAGTTTGTAGGTGGTTTAATTGCTTGCGTAGATCCAGTCGAGTTTGAAACTTTTTTGGCCGATCAATTGAAAATAATCTTAACCAATTGTTTAGGTTGCGATGAAAACTCCCCAACCTTTTTTATATAAAGAAACCAAATTGTAGTCTTAATTCAGGGCTCGTACCCTTGGCTGATGCTATTCAAGACCGCGAAAGTATATTAACGTATACCCAACTTCAACAAAACAAACTATATGTGTACGTATCACGGGTGGAGTTATCCCCACTCGTTATGTAGGATTCTACAAAAATCCATTGTAATAAATCTCAATGATTAGTGATAATCTCGTATTACCGTTTAATAAAACCCATTTCTGCGGAAAAATTTAAACTTTTCTCTTCTATGTTATTATGAACACGTTTCGATTCACGATTATATATTAAATATAACACGGACTCGATACACGATTCCATCGCGACACCACATTTTCACCATCAACGACAAATGACAATACTCACGAATAAAACTTAACATTCTATTATAATCATTTACACAAAATAAACTTAACTAAAATTAACTACACCTAATTACACTTAACTAAAAACCATCTCACTAATCCTAAGCCCAACCAACCGGACCTCTTTTTGCAACCTATTACACGATCCTAATAAACTAGCCCAACACCATCTCCACATTACTCTTTCTTTCCTTTTCTTTTATAAAACCGATCGACACCACCCTCTTCGAAACCACTCGTACTTTCAAAATACCAAACTTAAGCCATACGTATTTTTATCCCTTCGAACTCACCACCCAACGAACTATTGTAGTGCACATTTTCATCCGAGGACATTGCGTGCTAATATGATAACTAAGCTCATTTTATTTGTCCCACTTTCAACTAAACCGAGTAGAAACAAGGCCAAAACTTAACCGTTACGAATCCCGACTTTTGCTACAACCTCGAGACTCTTTCCTCAACAATATTATACGTATGGGAATGGGACATGAGGCCAGAAGAAAACCTATAGCTCGCTAGTTAAATTTTTGTGCCCATATTAACACAAACCGAATATAGGTATACTCCAAGAGCAAAAATACAAATCACCAACTACCAAATATCTATCCCACACTCACCCAATGTCAGAAAATCTACTTAGGTGTCCCTCAAGCACAGTAACATCAATGATAGAGTCAAATAGTCAATGCAACGTGTGTAAAACTTTGTCTATAAAATAACCTATCCTATCTCATGTTACCCTACCCACACATCACTTTCTTTCACTCTCAAACATACCTTAAAAAGCTAGTTACTTTCTGTCGTGGGTTGGGAAGCACAACGAGTAGAAGAGAGTACGTATAAAAACGTATTCGAAGCATGTGGACTGCCCCTTCTTATCTTGCGTTTTCATTCGAACCCTATTGCCTCTTCACCACCTTTTCTAAGGTGTGGTATACTCCTTCCCCATCTCATCTTTACACGTTAAGAACTTTAGCTCATGCATGCACTTTATTATACTTGAACGTATTCCATTTTTGTGTAACATATAGTCACGTTAAAATAAAGGAAAGGATTGTATGTGTAAATCAACTCACTTTAAGAACCAAATGAGGTCACCAGAGTGCACGACAACATTTCATGCATCACTTTTATTCGAACGCATAACTTGTCACACTTATATTTTGCATGCATTCGACATTTTAGAGAAACCTATGTAAAATAACGAGCCTCCACTGTGGAAGTCTCAACAGCCATCCCACACACATCACTCACACGTTTACTTTCCATTTCATGCATCATTCGAATAGATATCAACTTTATACTCACACCCATAAACATGAGAAAACACACTTAAATATATTCTAAGCGTTTTGTGAATATAAAACATGTACAAACTGACTTAAGGACAACTCTATAACCCACGATTCTAACCTTGTGACCACAGCTTATTCTACACGACCCAACAGACCTCCATACTAGCTATCATTTTTGTATAAATGACCCACCAAAAATACTCGTGAATTCACCCTCAAAAACGACCCAAGTAAAACGCATAAACATAATGTGTCACACGGTAAGACTAAACTAGAAAACACAAATATATTCTAAGTGTTTTGGTACACAGAAAACAGCCCAAGTAGGCTACAAAATGACTTCACATCTCACGAACCGACTTATTGATCATATGTTTTCTTTTACATGAACTATTTAGAAACATGATCAAGATTCGACCCTTGAAAACTGCCCAAGGCATCACGCAAAAACCATTTTTAGAGTAACAAAAGAATAGCGAAGTGGGTTTTGTAGCCCATTAAGCTATTTCATAAGCCACGAATAAGCTGATAATATGGCACTTTAGGAATAAGCTTTTAACTTAAAAATGAGCCCTTTTGATAACTCAAACCCTCTCTAAAGCCCATGGATTAAAAACACTTAACGGGCCATTAAAATGGATCATTTAAGCCCATTTAACGCAAAAATAAGCAAATGAACAAATAAGCAGTTAAAATAAACTGAAAATCACTTAAATAAGCACTAGCAAAAATCGCCACACTTTTCCTTACCTTTTTGTCATTTTTGGACTAAAAATGTAACGCGACTTAACCAAAAGGACTAAAACTGCCAAACTATGAAACATGCGGACTGAAGCTGTGAAAACAGTTTGTACAGGACTTAGATTGACCATTGAATTAAATCCAAGCCTTATATGGACATAGGGACAATTTTTGGACTATGGACTATGTATAAGGACTAACGACGTAACGCGAACGCAGTTAGGGTAAAAAGATGTAAAATCTGGAAAGAACAAGGACCAACTGTTATAACTTGACATTCTTATTTTATTTTCCATTTTGCACCACACCTTTATCTCATGTGCATTTTTACACATTCTGTTTGCATATTATTTAATTTTCGATACTTAGTAACATTAGAAACATTTAGAGTTGATATTTCATAGCACTTCATTCACTCTTCGAAGAAATAACCCTGTGGGAGCACTGACACAACAATCAGGATAATCATATATGTAGCATTATTCTGAACTATACGCATTTTAAATGTAGCACACTCACTTTCAACGATCAGATCTTTGCACATCATTAGTTATTCACCATTCACCATTCATTCACACACACCACTAGAAATTAGTCAGATTCTTAGACATTTATATATTTACCAGGTCCCCTATTGAAGTTGTTATCATAATCACCCTGAGTTTACCTTCACCATCACCAGTAACGCTTAAGGTGAGTCATGGCCTCACTTTTTAAACTCTTTATACTTTTAAACTCCGTGAAGGGGATACATGCTATAAACAGATCACAAGTATTTTTCTGTATGCTACCTGACTTGATATATGCCTAAGTTACCTTATTGCCACAAGACCCTTTATCATGAGCCATTAATCACTGCGGTGAACGCGAATATAATGAATAGATCTATTAGAGGCTGACGACCTATCCCACTAATAGATATCAACTTTATACTCACACCCATAAACATGAGAAAACACACTTAAATATATTCTAAGCGTTTTGTGAATATAAAACATGTACAAACCGACTTAAGGACAACTCTATAACCCACGATTCTAACCTTGTGACCACAGCTTATTCTACACGACCCAACAGACCTCCATACTAGCTATCATTTTTGTATAAACGACCCACCAAAAATACTCGTAATTCGACCCTCAAAAATGACCCAAGTAAAACGCATAAAATAATGTGTCACATGCTAATACTAAACTAGAAAACACAAATATATTCTAAGTGTTTTGGTACACAGAAAACTGCCCAAGTAGGCTACAAAATGACTTCACATCTCACGAACCGACTTATTGATCACATGTTTTCTTTACATGAACTATTACACGACCCAACAAGCTACATTTTCACCTAGACAACTCGCTATGATGATCAAGATTCGACCCTTGAAAACTGCCCAAGGCATCACGCAAAAACCATTTTTAGAGTAACAAAAGAATAGCGAAGTGGGTTTTGTAGCCCATTAAACTGATTTCATAAGCCACGAATAAGCTGATAATATGGCACTTTAGGAATAAGCTTTTAACTTAAAAATGAGCCCTTTTGATAACTCAAACCCTCTCTAAAGCCCATGGATTAAAAACACTTAACGGGCCATTAAAATGGATCATTTAAGCCCATTTAACGCAAAAATAAGCAAATGAACAAATAAGCAGTTAAAATAAACTGAAAATCACTTAAATAAGCACTAGAAAAAATCGCCACACTTTTCCTTACCTTTTTGTCATCTTTGGACTAAAAATGTAACGCGACTTAACCAAAAGGACTAAAACTGCCAAACTATGAAACATGCGGATTGAAGCTGTGAAAACAGTTTGTACATGACTTAGATTGACCATTGAATTAAATCCAAGCCTTATATGGACATAGGGACAATTTTTGGACTATTTTGGACTATGGACTTAATAAGGACTAACGACGTAACGCGAACGCAGTTAGGGTAAAAGATGTAAAATCTGGAAAGAACAAGGACCAACTGTTATAACTTGACATTCTAATTTTATTTTTCCATTTTGCACCACACCTTTATCTCATGTGCATTTTTACACATTCTGTTTGCATATTATTTAATTTTCGATACTTAGTAACATTAGAAACATTTAGAGTTGATATTTCATAGCACTTCATTCACTCTTCGAAGAAATAACCCTGTAGGAGCACTGACACAACAATCAGGATAATCATATATGTAGCATTATTCTGAACTATACGCATTTTAAATGTAGCACACTCACTTTCAACGATCAGATCTTTGCACATCATTAGTTATTCACCATTCACCATTCATTCACACACACCACTAGAAATTAGTCAGATTCTCAGAAATTTATATATTTACCAGGTCCCGTATTGAAGTTGTTATCATAATCACCCTGAGTTTACCTTCACCATCACCAGTAACGCTTAAGGTGAGTCATGGCCTCACTTTTTGTAACACCCCAACTCGGCAAGGGTAGAAGTATCACATTATGGTAACAAATCAAAGCATACATAATACACAGTGGAAGTCTTAAACAAAATCATTAAAGAAAGTCAAGCCAACACGGCTTAAGCCAAATACATAAGTTCAAAAGATAACGAACAATCCAAAGGAAACGAACAATAGAATGGAATCCAGTCTAAACAAATGTCATAAATAAAGGTGGTAATCTAAGGTAAAAGCTCCATCTAATCTCTACTCTCATCCCATAGCAAAAATCCCCGCTCCTAGCTTAGATACCTGCCGCAGGAAAAGAAATGCAGCTGAGCTTAAAAAGCCTAGTGAACAGATATATATAAACGAAAACGAAAGCAAGGCAACGAAACGAACATGATATAGATCAGAACAATGGAATAGCATAAGATATAAACAAACATATAAGCAAAGGTATAAGGTAATAAGTGAAAAGAGTCAGTAATCAACCACGAGCCCGAATACGAACCAAATATAATAATCCTGTGAACAATCTAGAGGGGATACCTCTTTAATTACCAGATAATATGAGGGGTGTCCTCATGTATCAAATTGGAGTGATCAGCTCCCGAACTTGTGAAAGACGTGGATTGCACCCAGCATCAGTCACCAAACAATATATAATATCAAATCATGTCAAGTCCACGAACACGGACACGAACCTAGGATTGCAACCCATACGCCCCCCGAACAATAATATAGGCCATAATAAATATAATGTGCATGCAACGAACAATATGGGGACGGTGTGTAACATCACTCGAACACACTGGAGTAATGCCATTGGTGCATCAATGACACGGCCATGTTACCTTCATGGCTAGGAAACGAACTTGGCTCGGGTATCAAACTGTAGGGTCAAAGGTCAAAGGTTCAAAGGTCCGAACTATAGCAAAGGTTCAAATAGTCTAAGTCATCGAACAATAGTCAAAGTCCAAATATCAAAGGTTCATGGCAAAGGGTTCATATCAAAGGTTCAAAGCAAAAGGATCATATCGAACATCAAAGTTAAATGAATCAAACAAACGAACCAAAGTGTAGGGAACATAGCAATGGCATAGGAAACCCTAATACGAATCAAATCAAAAGTAAACGAAGGCACCTTATTGAAAAGGGCAGAATATCTGTACCTTATTACGAATGCAAATAAGAACAAGAAATAGAAAGCACTGTCAAGGATCAAGACCTCTCCTTCTTCACACCTAAAGGAGTAGAAGAGAATTACAATAGGTTCTTAATTACTTATTTTAGCTTGCCTTTCCATTTTAAGTAACTTTCTATTTTTAGCAGGTTTCCAAATTTAGTAAGTTATAGAAGTTTAGGGTTAAATATAACAACTTTTCATAATCTAGGGTTTTAATCGTAATTATCCCAAAGTTAAAGGTCTAAAATGGAAGTATTACAAATTATCCATTTAAATCCATAATTAAACAATATTACGATTTCAATACTCCAAGTTTGACCATTTTACATTTTATACCCTTTAGTTTATTAATTTACAATTTAAACCCCATAATTAAATAAATCACATTTCAACCTTTAACATTTTAACATTAACACAACGAGCCCTCATTTTAATGAAATTACAAAATATATCCTTTAATTTAATACATGTACGCTTTATATCCTCACCTTTTCATTATTTACAAATTTAGTCCTTTTAAATAATTAAAATACAATTCGGTAGCATAATAATCATATTTACATATTAAACCTTTAAATATCAAATTTTACAGATTAATCCCCTTATTTCAAATATTATACGAACACCCTTACATTCCCAGAAATTACAAACAAGCCCCTCTATTTTATTTTATTTATAATTCGAATTACACATTTACACGATTTACAAATTAAATCCTTAAGTTGCATATTTTACGAAAAAGGCCCCCATCTTATATTTTATACGAATACCCCCTGGTCTAAAGTATATTATAAAAATAACCCACGACTTTCAAAAATTACAAAACACCCCTTTTAGTTTTAAAAATCACATCGGTATTACTTTTTAAAACACAAACCCTAACCCTAGATTTACCAATCATTACACCCTCATTAAATCATCATTAAAAGCATTGATTAGACCAGATTAAACCCCAAAACTCTAACCCTAAATCGCTAGCTAGGGTTTCCTTTTTATTCCTTGTTTTCTTTTTAATCCGCTATGAACAATAATTCGACACAAGTATTATAGGCTTCCAAAATTCGAACAAACATTTTTCCAGGGCTATACAGATCGTATAGTGTCCAAATAAATTAGGTTTCGAATCCAGAAAAATCGTATTACGTATTTTAGATCTTATAAGTGTTTTATCCCTTTAAAATTATAGCGATCAATCTGAGCTTCTATAAATCGTACAAGCATTTTTCCTAGGTCTTATAATACATATAATGTTCAAATAAAATAAGCATATCACCCATAAAAATCGTGTGGCTCGATTTGGAATTTATACCCGTTTTCACTCTTTAAAATTATTTCGATCTATTAATCATGCATGATTCAAATTACATATTTTATTCAGGTCTTATATGATCCTAGGAACATGAGAAAAATACCACATGAATAATCAAACGTGTAAAAGGGTTCTTTGGATTTGTACCTCACGGATGACAAAAGAATTCGACAAACCAATACTAGCGACCAAACGAACACACCCACGACCTCCAAAATATTTTTCCAAGCCTCTATAGATTATGAACAACACTATAAAAATGCCCAAGAATTTTCCAAGCGCCGTATGAAGTAGAGAGAATTTGTGTGTGGTTTTTAGGGTTTTTCGGTAAAGAATAATGGAAAGAAATAAGAACCGAGTGAAATAGGGGGAGGGTTACAAATATTTCGGCCCAAGTTAGTTGTCAAGAGGATCGAAAATTATTTTGGAAGATTTGTTCAATTGATTTGAGATTATCCTTTAATTATTTGGTTATTAAAACAATTTATAATAATAAAAATACTAATAATATATAATTCGGCATATACATGTGTATGTGTGTGTTTATATAATTTTTGTACATTCCAAAATGTTAAAATGTTGTAGTATAAATTACTTGACTTCATATCTCGTTCATTTCCAAAGGTTCGGGACAAATTTGGTGCTTTATAAACTCTTTAATCAAATTTTAAAGTTGTAGGGGCATTTTGGTCTTTTTACGTGTTTTAGATTTTTTTGGGTATTACACTTTTTAAACTCATTATACTTTTAAACTCCGTGAAGGGGATACATGTTATAAACAGATCACAAGTATTTTTCTGTATGCTACCTGACTTGATATATGCCTAAGTTACCTTATTGCCACAAGACCCTTTATCATGAGCCATTAATCACTGCAGTGAACGCGAATATAATGATTAGATCTATTAGAGGCTGACGACCTATCCCACTAATACTTGGACGAAATGCTTTTTGCTAGTTGTATTAGTCGCGATACATTATATTTGAGAAAAATAGGAATTGGCAAATCACCTATTACACGATGGCAAAACCTTCATCATTAATTTGATGAACACCTCCGTTTATGCAGTACTTTGTTAACGTTTTCGTGTCATGAGACTTAGGGCAATATATGAACTGCGATATCAACTTTTAAACTGATTGTATCTCAAATACATCCTACTTGTGAATCGAACCCATACTTCCCGGTACCATAGCACCAGAGGTCGTGCCTGACGAGACCGAGCCCTTCGAGGAGGGTGAAGCCGCCGCCACACCTTTATTGGAGAACCCCCATGTGCCAGCTTTGCCAGCACCTACGTTACCACCACACTTTGTTTATGACACATATTCTCCTTTCTATATACCACCCCCTGACGACTTGTACTTTGAGAGTCAGCAATGGCTCCCTGCGGATGATACACCATTAGAGTTCCATCAGACTGCACCATCCTTACTCCCTGACCATCTATTTGACACATGTACTCAGACATACCCACTACCACCTCGTCAGCAGGACCCTATTCCTGCGGAGGATATTCCCTCATCGAGTCGACCTCGCATCTCAGACCAGATACACCCAACTTCACCATCACTGCCTTATCCTCCTGGTTTCACTCCCCCAGCTCAGACCCATGATGCTTGGGAAGGGTTTAGACCAGTAGTCACCCATACCCTTATACCATCTACAGTGGTGACATGACTGGAGAGTCACGGAGAGCAGATTGATTCGCTCCTCCGGATGATTGATCATGTACCATTGGATCCCCCGGGGACTATCAGTGACACTCTACATAGGTTAGCTTCCAACAGAGCAGTGGTACAGCAGTGCTTGAGGCAGATGCAGACAGATCTAGCAGACACCCGTTCCTACGCGATATCTATACGGAGAGAGGGACAGGACTTAGCTTGGGAGGTTCATCTTGCACAGCGTAGAGCCGACACGTTGGAGAACATCATGGGAGATATACAGATGGAGCATCAGGCGGAGATACAGAGACTCAGAGACCAGATCTCAGAGCTCACGAGGCGTACGGATGGACCTAATCATTAGACATAGTTAGCATGTTGTATAGTTTGAGACATTGTAGTCTGCCGCATGTGGCGATTAATAAAGACTCTTGTATCGTTTTGTTGTATAACTCAACTGATCAAGTTATTAATGTTATGATGTTGGTAGTAATGTACTATATATCTGTTGACTTATGTATTATGGTTGTTCGTATGTATTGTAATTGTATCCAGACATGTCGTGATGTTGCTTGTTATTAGTATGATTCTCTAATCGTGTAGATATTGCAAAAACTTAGACACATAAAGAATAGAAACTCAAAAATAAGATGGAGGAATGTAGAGAAAGTTGTTGAACTTTAGTTTTTATGATTAAATCGTTTGTTCCTTAACAATCCCATATCCATAAATTGATAAATTGCTTACGAAGACTTCCAAAGGCATCGTAATTGTTGAAAATATTCAATTCAAACACAATTTCACACCATAATTACATTGTTCATGTACGCATTTTTCAAATACTCAGCTATTCTATCCAAATTCTAAATCTGTATTCTTGTGACATTAATAGAAAATGGAACATATCGAACACGAAACTACCAACCATACCGCAACAATAACGCCTGAAGAGGTTCAGAGGATGATTGATGCCGGTATCGCCGCAGCACGCGAGGCCGATGCTGCAACCCACTCAAGCAATAACATTGGAGCAACGACTGAAAGTGAGGCATCTACACAGCGTAAATGCACTTACAAGGAATTCGTGAGTTGCCAGCCAACCACCTACAAAGGCATAGAAGGAGTGACAGAGTTAGCACAGTGGTTTGAATGCATTGAAACAGTATTCATGAGAAGCAACTGCGCGGAAAACAACAAAGTCACTTTTGCTACTGGAACCTTAAGAGGAGATGCACTATCTTGGTGGAATGCTACTGTCAAAATAATGGGTACCGAAGCAGCATTTCAAATCTCCTGGACCGAACTGAAAAATAAGATGTTGAAAAAGTACTGTCCTCGGACAGAGGTCAGGAAGCTTGAGGATGAATTTCACCAGTTAGTGGTGAGAAACAATGACGTCAGTACGTACAACCGAAGGTTTCAAGAATTATCTCTTCTGTGTCCACACATGGTACCTGACTTGAAAAAGATGTTGGAAAAATATGTGGAAGGACTACCTTCAAGTATTGAGGGAGACGTCACCGCATCAAACCCAAAAACCCTCGAAGCCGCATTCGTGTTTGCTCAGCGAATGATGAATCGAGTGCTTAAACGAGGTTCTAACTCCACAGTCATTGGACAAAAGAGAAACTATGATAACCATGGCAGCAGCAACCGGAATAGCAACAGCTATTACAACCACAACAGGAGCTACCGCAGCAATGACCGAAACAACCGCAACAAAGACTACCAGCAAAGCCGTAACGACCGACATCAGCAACAAAACCGCCGTCAAGAAGCCGCCAGGGCTTATGTGGCTGCACCTACTGAAATGAAAATGTATGTTGGGACCAAACCCCAGTGTAACAAGTGTAAGATGCATCATATTAGACCCTGTACCGCTATCTGCGGTAACTGCCGAAGAGTAGGTCATGTAACCAAAGACTGCAGGGCCACAAGGGCAAATGCACACCCAATAGCAGTGAAGTGTCACGGTTGTGGTGAAATGGGACATTACAAGAGTAACTACCCAAAGAACACCAACAATGTTGCCCGCGGAAGAGCCTACATACTTGGAGATGGAAACGCGCCACAGAATCCCAATGTCACTACGGGTACTTTCTTACTGAATCAACATAGTGCTAAAATATTATTTGATTCTGGAGCCGATAGAAGCTTTGTATCTACTTCATTTGCTTTATTGCTTAATATTGCACCCGTAGAATTAGATACCTCGTACGAAATCAAAATAGCCGACGGAAAATTGCTAAGCACCAACACCGTACTCGAAAACTGCACCTTAACACTCCAAGGCAAATCATTCCAAATCGATCTCATGCCTATCCAACTTGGAAGCTTTGACGCAATTGTGGGCATGGATTGGTTATCCAAACATCGTGCCAGAATCATCTGCGACGAAAAAGTCATTCAAATTCCCTTCAACAATGAAACACTCACCGTTCTTTGTGACCATTATAAAACCCAACTCAATATCATCTCGTACATCAAGACGATAAAATACATAAACAAAGGATGTCACGCATTTTTGGTCCAAATAACTGAAGATAAATCGAAAGAAAAAGAGAAACGACTAGAAGAAGTGCCAGTCGTAAATGAGTTTGCAGAAGTATTCCCTGAAGACTTGCCAGGTGTTCCACCAATCCGGCAAGTAGAGTTTCGAATCGAGTTAGTGCCTGGAGCAGCACCCGTTGCGAAAGCACCTTATCGATTAGCCCCTTCCGAAATGAAGGAATTATCTGAGCAGTTGAAAGAACTGTCAGATAAAGGATTCATCCAACCCAACTCATCACCTTGGGGGGCACCAGTCCTGTTTGTCAAAAAGAAAGACGGAACATTCCGAATGTGCATCGATTATAGAAAGTTGAACAAACTCACGGTAAAAAATCGATACTGATTGGCCTCAAACAGTCAACTTAAATCAACCACAGATGTGGTCAAATAAAGTCAAACCAATTGAAGACAACTAACCAAAGAGTATAGTGTTTTTCCCGGGTCGTTATATCCCAGCGAAGAGTGAAATTGTGTTTAAAGACGAATTGTGATCAAGTGCTATTGAATGGAAAAGGGGATTTGAATTATTGGACTAAGGAAATAAAAGGAAATAGCTTTAAAGAAGCTATGGAAATAAATACAGGAAACCAAATTTCTTAAAACGTTTAGAAATCTAGAAACGTACGTTTAAATTTAAATAAACGTAAACATACAAAATAAAAAGTGAAAACGAAGAAATATTAATCCTAAAAATATGAAAATAACTTTTTTATAAAACTAAAGATAAAAGAAAATTATTGGAAAAAGAAAATTATTTTTTAGACTATTTAATTAATTTTTATTAATTAATAACTATTTAAAATGTACTAAATTAAAAGAAAATAGGAAATTAACCTAGAAAATTAAAATTTTAACTTAGATAAATCTAAAATAACCTAAAAATTATTTTAAGACTGAAGATATATTTTTTTTATACTTTTTATCTAATTATTATTAATTTAATTACTAATTAATAATTATTTAAACTAATTTAAATTATAATAAATACTAAATGATCAAAGAAAAATCTGAAAATTTTTCTATAAATATTATTAAGTGAAAAGAAGCTAAGAAAATTATAAAAATGAAAAATGCTTAATTAAAATTTAAAAAGATAAATTCTATTAAATAGAAGCTATCACTATTTTTCTGTTTTTGTTTTTCTTAAGGTCTAATAATATAATTATATTTTTCCTAGATTATAAATGACAAAAGAAAATTATGTAAAAAAGATTTATATTTTTCTGATTAAAATTCTATTTATTATGATTTAATTACTATTTTAAACTAATTAAAAAGATTAAAAATATCAAATGACTTAGGAAAAATCTGAAAAATTTAGGTTAAGTCTAAATTAATATTTAAAAGCTAGAAAAATTAAAATCACAAGTTAAATAAGCCCTGATAAGCAGATGGGCAGATAAGCAGTTGAGCTAATAAGCTAAAAATAAGCTAATAAGCTCAAAACTTAACCAAAAGCTCAGGACAAGATTAATACACTATATTAAGCACAAAACAACTGAAAAATACAAATAAGCACAAGAAATTAAGCTGATAAGAAGATTGGCAGATGCAAATCTTAAACAGAAAACTCAGAAAATAGCAAACTTGCAGACCTATTTAAGCAATTCAAATAAGCTGAAAAGTAGAATATTATGGGGGCAAAAGTGAGCTAGTACTATGGGCTATTCAGAAAACCAAAAAGCAAGGCCAGAGCTTATGTGGATAAGCCACAATTGAGGTAAGTTCAGCAGCCTCAGCAATCAGTATATACTGAGTTGCTTTGTGCAGGGTTGTGCAGAAGAGTGCAGGCTAAACAAGACTAAACCACCTTTTGTTTACTCTCTAAATGGATCAAATGGACCACAGAAATGCTAGAAACAAAGGTCAAATAAGCTTGTAGCTTATTTTGGCTTATTTGAGCTTACTGAGGTCTGATGTGATCACAGGGTATGTAAAATGGCCAAATCTATCCATAAGGCTAACAATGACATGAAATCTGCTTAATATGGCTTATTTAGGCTAGTACAAAGTTGGGCAATAGGTAAATGCACAGTAAAACAACTTATTGACCAAGTGACTGCTTAAACCAAACAACCCTTAACAAAGGACTGACTTGGTTTTGAACTAAAAAAAATTGTTTAAGCTAGATTTATTTAATGAACTGTATTTGACTAACTTAAATAAGCACTAATTAACAATTTTTAAAACAAAATTAAGCTAGATAATAAGCTAAGCTACTTAAGGCTATTTTTGGCTTTTATAAGTTTTTTAAGTAAAAAGAAGACAGAGGTTATTAAATACTGATAAGCTTGATGAAATATGAGTAGAAGCTAATAATAAGCAATAAAAAACAGTAATAAGCTAGTAACAAGCTATTGTACAGTAACTATAGAAAATTAAGAAAAACTTGAAAAATGGCTTACAACTATTTTGGACTGTGAACAAAGAACCAAGGACTAGAACTCACCTAGCTTGTTAACAACAAGCTAGATAACCACAAAAAGCCTTCCAAATTAGCTTTTAAAATCCAAATTAGCTTATGAGACCTCAGGTTGACTTTTGTTGACTTTTTCCATTGCTTGAATTTAAGAACTAGTATTCTCTATATAAGCTTACAGAAAGCTATATCAAGCTTGTATAAGCTTATAGTAAAGGTATGGGAGCTTTTGAGAGCTTATGGATGGAATTTGAACTTGATTAGCTTAACAGTGATCATGAAATTTAAACAACACTGATTTTTAGAACACTAGTGATTGAAATAAGATTAATATGACTGAAATGAACTTGCATTAATAACTGAAACTGGAAATTACAATAAGATAAGTGGTAAATAAAAATTACGATTACACTAAAAATTAACTACTACTTTTATTTCTATTACATTGACCTATATATACTAAAAACAACTGGGAAATCCCTTGTCGACATATCTGAGCACTTCTACACCTTTGGATTTCTTCAAATCAATCCCAATCGTTAAAAAGGATTTTGGCGCCAAAAAGTCCACAAGTTGTTCGAGCAGGTTTTTGTAATTAAAGGAATTTGGAGAGATGTGGAAGTGGAGGGGAGAGGTTAGACAGCTGGTGATGAGGTGGGGGGTTGAGGTGTAAAGGTGATAGTGGTTTTGGAGCAGTGATGGTTTTGGCGGGGTTGTGTGAGGGAGACGGGTTTGACTAAGGTCAAACCCTGGTTTTGGTTTTGGGTTTATTTAAAATGGAGTGGGCCGGGTTATCTGTTTTGGGGATGGGCTTGGGTTTTTATTTAAGTGGGCTGGGGTTTGATATAGATAGGATTTGGTTTGGGTTAAATTAAATAAGGGTCCGGTTTGGTTTGTAATTTAATCACAAGGACCATTTTTGTATTTTCTTAAAATTGGAGGACCAAAGTTGTACATCTTCCAAAATAAACCAAGGGTGATTCCTGCCATGTTCCAATAATCCAGGGACCATACATGAAATTTCCAATAATAAAATTTTCCCAGGGACCATTTTTGCAAATTCTGAAAGTGCAGGGACCAAACTTGTACATTATTGAAACTTTTCACCAAAGGACTAAATATGACAACTTATGATTTCAAAAGGACTTTTGGTGACTTTTCTTACAAAACAAATGCCTAGGGACTAAATTTGACAAGTTTTGAAAGTTGAGGGACTGAAACTGCCAATTATGCAAACTTTGTTCGTTTTTCAATTGTTTTCAAACATTTTGCATTTAAAACATATAAAACACAATCCCTGGGATATTTTCAGTATTTTGATGCATTTCTGAGTGTTTTTGGATGTTTTGGCAGTTCAGATACGACAAAAATGATGAGTATTTACACACTCATCAATCCCCCACACTAAACTATTGCTAGTCCCTAGCAATCTTTTATGAAAATTTAATGGATTTTATCTCTTTACCAAAAGCCATTACTTCTGGAGTAGCCACTGTTTTAGTATGTGATACTTTGGTACAATGATAACCAAATGATTTTGAGCAAATCATCAGCTGTCAACGGGTTTGATTTGTCTTTACCAGAAGCCGTTTGCTTCTGGACTAGCCAACTCTTAGATAAAATAATTATTATCTTTGGTGAGCTGATTACCAATTATGGTTTTCCAATGCCTTTACCACAAGCCATAACCTTGCGGGCTAGCCAACTCTTCACTTATAAAGATATGGTGAGTCGAAAACCATACAATTTTTGGCAAATTGCAAGCCATAAACGGATTTGATATATCTTTACCAAGATCCGTTTGCTCCTGGATTAGCCAATCCTTATGTGGGTTAGACATGGCGGACTGATAACCATTTATTGCGTTCTAAGTGAGAAAAAATTTTAAAATTTTGGCCAAAATGGGGGTACTAGGGCACACATGTGACAAAATTCGCCAGAATTCCCCCCACACTTAGAACTGAATATTGCCCTCAATATTCAAAGTACCGGTTGTTAAACCAACACTTAGAACGTGAAAGGGAAATACTAATAGCCATTATTTTATATACACACACATTTTTTTTTTTAATTGAAATTGATATATACATATATACAACATGTGGGTATCTCCCCCACACTTAGGTGTTAGAAAAGAGAAAGAAGTCAGAGACATGGGTGAAAACCCATGTTGTGGGCTAATGTTTTTGTTCACCGAGTCACTAGCTTGACTCGACCCCGCATTCATTAGTTCATGGGGAAAGTTTGGAGATCTGGGATAACCATTGGTGGTATATCCTCTCCAAAGTAGTGTTTCAAACGATGACCATTCACTTTGAAATTTGGACCGTCATTTTGAGATAACTCAACGGTACCATATGGATAAACTTTTGTAATAGTGAATGGACCAGACCAACGGGATTTTAGTTTTCCTGAGAAAATCTTCAATCTTGAATTGAAAAGAAGGACTCGATCACCAACGTTGAAAACGCGGTTCTTGATTTTAGAGTCATGAATCTTCTTTGTCTTTTCTTTATAGATCAAAGAGTTCTCGTATGCTTGATCACGAAGTTCATTTAATTCATTCATTTGAACTTTACGGTGATCACCCGCAGTTTGGAGGTCAAAGTTAGCATGTTTCAAGGCCCAGTAGGCTTTGTGCTCTAATTCGATCGGAAGATGACATGCCTTTCCGTACACAAGCTTGTAAGGTGTACACCCGATGGGTGTTTTGTAAGCTGTACGAAAGGCCCATAGTGCATCATCCAATTTATCCGACCAGGATGCACGATTTTCTCCTACAGTCCTTTCCAAGATTCTTTTAATACCCCGATTTGAAACTTCTACTTGCCCACTTGTTTGTGGGTGATAGCAGTAGAAAGACGGTGAGTTACACCATACTTTTGCATGACTTTATCAAACTTGTCATTGCAAAAATGCGTACCACGATCACTGATTATAGCACGTGGAGTTCCAAAACGGGCAAAAAGAGCTTTCAGGAATTTTACAACAACTCGGGCATCATTGGTGGGTAAAGCTTTTGCTTCAACCCATTTTGACAAATAGTCAACAGCCACGAGAATGTATTTATTTCCTCGAGATGATGGAAATGGCCCCATAAAATCAATGCCCCAGACATCAAAGATTTCACAAACTTGAATAGCATTTTGTGGCATTTCATTTCGTTGTGAAATATTTCCGTGACGCTGACAAGCTTCACAAGTTTTGATGAGATCTTAGGCATCCTTATAGATTGTGGGCCAATAAAACCCGGAATCAAACACCTTTTTGGCGGTGTAGTTTGGACTATGATGGCCCCCAGTGGGTCCAGCATGGCAAGCTTTGAGAATGTCAATAGCTTCCTGTCCGTAAACACACCGTCGGATGACTTGATCCGCACAGATTTTGAACAAGTAGGGGTCGTCCCAGAAGTAATGTTTAACATCCTTGAAGAATTTATTCTTCTGTTGGGTCGACATCCCTTTCACTATGAAGTTACCCGCATGGTAATTTGCGAAGTCAACAAACCATGGGGTAGTAGAATCTCCTCGAAAAGTAACCGCATTGAGTGTCTCGAGAGGAAATGTTTCATTTATTTCCTTTTTCTCGAAAACATCTTGGTGTGGGTTCTCTAATCGGGATAGATGATCAGCCGCTAGGTTCTCAGCTCCTTTTTTATCACGTATAATGATATCAAATTCTTGCAGGAGGAGAACCCAATGGAGTAATCTCGGCTTTGCATCTTGTTTTGCAAAGAGATATTTGAGAGCCGAGTGATCCGTATACACTACACATTTTGTCAAGATCAAATATGGCCGAAACTTCTCAAAGGCATACACCACAGCCAACAATTCTTTTTCTGTAGTGGTGTAATGAGTTTGAGCTTCAGTCATGGTTTTACTTGCGTAGTGGATAGGCTGAAAGTGTTTGGCTTTTCGTTGCCCCAGGACTGCACCGATAGCAAAATCACTTGCATCGCACATGAGCTCAAAGGGAAAATCCCAGTCGGGGGCAACTAGAAGGGTGCCTCAGTAAGCTTTTTCTTTAATGTTTCAAAAGCTTTGATGCACTCGGGTGAGAAGATAAAAGGAGCATCCTTTTCAAGGAGATGAGTCATAGGCCGGGCGATTTTAGAAAAATCTTGTATGAATCTACGATAGAAACCGGCATGACCCAGAAAACTCCTAATACCTTTTACGGTAGCGGGATGAGGTAATTTAGCAATGACATCAACTTTAGCTCTGTCGACCTCAATCCCATTCTTTGATATCTTATGGCCGAGGACAATGCCCTCTTTGACCATAAAATGACTCTTCTCCCAATTTAGACAAAGATTGGTGTCTTTACACCGTTTCAACATGTTTTCTAAATTGGAGAGACATGCTTGGAACGAATCCCCAATGACCGAGAAGTCATCCATAAAGACCTCCATTGTTTTCCCGATCATGTCGGTGAATATGGCCATCATACACCTCTGGAACGTGCCTGGAGCATTACATAAGCCGAAAGGCATACGTTTATAAGCAAAGGTTCCATAGGGGCACGTGAAGGTAGTCTTTTCTTGATCTTGTGGATCAATGGGAATTTGAAAGTAACCTGAGAAACCATCAAGGAAACAATAGTACTCGTTTCCCGCTAATCTCTCAAGCATCTGATCCATAAAAGGTAGAGGAAAATGGTCTTTACGGGTGGCATCATTTAACTTACGATAGTCAATGCAAACACGCCACCCCGTAACCAATCGAGTTGGAATCAACTCATTTTCATCATTTGTGACAACAGTTATGCCACCCTTTTTTGGAACACAGTGAATGGGACTAACCCAAGGACTATCAGAGATAGGATAAATCAATCCTGCATCAAGAAGTTTGAGAACCTCTTGTTTGATAACATCGTGGATTTTAGGATTCACCCTTCTTTGATGTTGGACTGCTGGTTTAAAGTCATCCTCCATTAAAATCTTGTGAGTACAAAATTCAGGGTCGATACCCTTTATGTCGGAGAGTTTCCAAGCAATGGCTTGCTTGTGTGACTTTAAGACCTTTATTAGAGCAGTCTTTTCCTCATCACTTAAATCTTTAGCAATAAAGACGGGTAATTTATCATTACCCTCCAAAAATACGTACTCAAGATGAGGCGGTAAGTCTTTGAGTTCGACCTCAGGAAATTCATCGGTTTTCTCAACTGATTTAATTTCCTCATTATGAAGTTCAACGGGAGGGAGTGGAGGAGAATTGTCCTGATTCAACAATTTCTCAAGAAGAAGAATATCTCCCTCCAGATCAATCTCAGCGTTATCAATCCCTTCTAGAAATGAATCACACTTGAGAAAATCCTCGATCTCTTCCAAAATGAAATCACTTCTCTCAAACGGAGTGAGAGAAGGGGAAGAGTCGGAAATGATAGGTAGAGAAGATGTGGTGGGATCCCCACTCACAGAATTATGAGAATAACCAAGAAACTCTTGAGAGTACTCCTCTGAAACAATATCAATGATATCGATTCGGTTAACCGATTCAGAATCATAATTTGAGGAGTACCTCGAAGTTTGATCGAGGTTAAAGGTAACAGCTTCATTACCCACACGTAATGTGATTTCATGCTCAAATACATCTATGAGAGCACGGCCCGTTCTTAGGAATCCTCTTCCAAGAATGAGAGGAACCCTAGGATCAGCATCGAAATCAACAACCACAAAGTCAGCTGGAAAATGAAACTTTCCTACTTTCACAAATACGTCCTCAGCAATGCCAAGTGGACGAGATATTGAACGATCTGCAAGCTCAAGAGTCATGCAGGTAGGAGTAAGTTCAGGAAGAGAAAGTTTCTTCCATACTGATTTAGGCATCAGGTTGATGCTTGCACCAAGATCGGCCAAAGCATAGCATTCAACCATTCCTGGAAAGACACAAGGTAGTAGAAATCTTCCAGGATCTCCAAGCTTCTCGGGAAGCTTTTTCAAGATAACTGCTGAGCAGTTCTCATTTAATGGAGTCTTTGCCATTTCAAACAGTTTTTCCTTGTTGCTTAACAAGTGTTTGATTGTGGATGCAAACTTGGGCATCAGAATGATAGCATCCGCAAAGCTTATGTCAAAATGTAATTCTTGAAAAATTTGGAAAAATTTATCCATTTGTTGACTAGCTTTTTCGCGGAGCTTTTGCTCATTTAAACGTGATGGGTAAGGAATAGAAGGTTTGGATTTAGGGTTTTCAACCGGGGTTTCAGGATGTTCAAAGACAACTTGAGGTTTAGTCTTGGGTTTCGGGACAACTTGAGGTTGGACGTTGTTGGTACCTCCATTATTAGTAGGAAGTACCTGGTCCTTAGTCACCTCAGGCTCACTTTCCACTACCTGGGGGGAAGAAGAAGAAGTGGTAGTAGGAATAGTGGGTCCATCATATGAAACACCACTTCGGGTTGTGATCGCCTTAACATCGCCCTTCGGGTTAGCGATCGTGTTGCTCGGAAGTTTTCCTGAGCCCGAAGGTTGATCATTTAAAGATTTTTTAATCTCAGAGATCTGGCTGACCAACAACCTGTTTGTGTCCTCTTGATCTTTCATGAATTGCCTCAATAACTCATCAGATGATGGTTGTGGGGCTGGAATGGCTTGAGGTTGATTAGGGAAATTTTGGATTCGGTTATTTTGATTATAACCTTGATGTTGAAAATTCCCTTGATTTGGATTACCATTTCCCTGAAAATGATTTCCCTGGTTGTAATTGTTTCGGTTAAAGTTTCCTTGGTGTTGGAAACCTTGATTCTGTCCAGAATTGAAATTCCCTTGGTTTTGATAACCTTGGTTCATTCGAGGTTGGTTTTGGTTTCGGTTTTGCAAATTCTGGTTCTGATTAAAATCGGGTGGTCCTTGGTAGGTGTTAGCTCGGTAACTTGGTTCCATTTGAGGACGGTATTGAATACCTCCCTGATTTGAAGTACCGGCTATAACATTAGCTTCAAAAGGACTACCATCGGTGGCAGTACAGTTGTAGTATGCGTGAGGGCCACCACAAGTAATACAGACTTCCACTTTCTTTACTTCAGCATGTGAAGGATTTTGTGTGAAAGTTACTTTCTTTTGGTTTGAGAGAACCAAAGCTTGAATAGCGTCCGTGAGTTTGTCAATCTTAGCATCGGTGCTAGAAGTACTCACGGGAGATGAAGTAGAAGGACCAGCACTAGCCTGAGAATGATATGGCTTTGTTCGTGCAGTACGGACTTTAGACTTATTTTCAATAATTGCTAAAGCTTCTTTGATGGTTTTGCTCAAAAAGTTACCTCCAGAGGAGGCATTGAGAGAATCTTGGTCAGATTGGCTCACACCATTATAGAAAGTGTCGATTTGCATCAACTCGGTGAAACCATGATGAGGACATTTACGAAGCAATTCTTTGAAACGATCCCACGCGTCACTAAACGATTCATCAAATCTTTGTGTGAATTTGATGATTTCATTTTTAAGACTTGTCGTTCTAGACGGTGGAAAGAATTCGTTTACAAACTTTGTAACTAAGTCCTCCCATGTCTCAATTGAACGAGGGGGTTGTTTTTCAAGCCATATCCGGGCTTGTCCCTCGAGAGAAAATGGGAATAGAAGAAGTTTGATTCAGTCAGAAGGGATGTTCTTATATTTGATGGTAGATGTAATCTTGTTAAACCATCGAATGTGAGCATGAGGATCATCCCTCTCAAAACCGTAGAATTGGCTTGAGGTTACAAGATTCAGTAACCCGGTTTTGAGCTCAAAACTTTCAGCTACAATAGCTGGAACAACAATGGCATCTCCATAACCCTCGATGGGTGCTTGGAGAAGCTCATTCATTGGCAAATCTGCCATGATGACAGGATCAGTACGTACCTCAGATACGACTGATGGGGCAGAACGTCTACGACGTCTTCGAGGTATGTTTCCAAGCTCACGGAAAGGGCTGGAAGACCTAGAAGAACGAGTGCGCATGCACTAAGACGAGTCTAAGAATCCTTTATAGTGGATGAAACTTAGAAAAGGGTAAGAAGATTCTTTTTGGATTTTATTTATATTTGTTTTTGAAAAGTGTTAGCCTTAAAGTTTGTCATATTTGGGAATTGCACTTCATTCTTTGTACAAGGACTAGTTTAGACATTTAGGCTAAGTTATTCATTGTATTCTTTGTATAAATACCCTCCTTATCCACATTTGGAGGGTTGAGGATTCACAGGTTCATGAGGTGTGTATGTTTTCTCTCTCTAGAAAACATACACACCTCCCCAATCAATAAACCAAAATTTATAATGTTTAATCTTTAGTTCGTGTTTATTGTGTTTCCTCCACCTCCATGTCGTGGATCTTGGTCTCTACAATTGGTATCAAGAGCTAACCGGGTGGCTGCTCGTGGTGTTTTTAAGGTGATAAAGGTGATTTTTGTTGTGATTTATCTCGGTTTTCTTCATCTTCTTCATCACAGTCGAGTTTAGTGCAATATCTAGGTTCGTTTTTGTGTTTGAAATAACCCATCAGTTGCGTTTTTATCATAAAAACGTGAGCTTTTTGTGGTTTTATGGATTCAGACGCAAGAACAAGGCAGAAATTTGGTGTGTTCTTAGCTACTTTGATCCAAAATCACAAAAAAATCTTGTATAAGATGTGTTTGTGAATATTATAATTGGAAGAATTATTGGTTTATGGAAAAGGGTGGTCAAAGTTAGCTAGTGGGTGAATGTTGTCAGTGGAAAACGTGGGTTAGTGGTGGAAAAGGAGAAAAAGTGGTTGAAAAGGCAAAATATCGCATTTCCCATCAACAACCCATTTTTATCGCGATTGCAGAAAACCCAGGGAATTATCGCATTTGGTACCTATCGCAGTTGGTACTTATCGCATTTGGTACTTATCGCATTTGGTACCTATCGCAGTTGGTACCTATCGCAGTTGGTACCTATCGCGTTTGGGACTTATCGCGTTTGATATTATCGCAATTGTGCCTCTGTCGCAGTTTATCACAAATCACACCTTATCGCATTATGCCAAAAGAACCTATAGCAATTCAACTTTATGTTTATCGCAGTTGTAATGTTTATCGCAGTTGCAAAAAAAAAAAAAAAAAAAAAAAAAAAAAAAAAAAAAAAAAAAAAATTGGCGGGAAAAGTTGAGTAAAATTTAATTTTCACAGGAGACTTAACGGTCCATTTTTACGCGAGATTCAAATTCTGGTACAAGTGTGAAAATTTTGGCCCAAAATTCAAATTTTTTGGTCAAAATTCGAATTTTTCGGGGAATTTTCGGCGTAAAAATTTCTTAAACTCAAAATTTTCCGGCCTCATTAGAATTGCATTTTATGGCATTTTTCACAACAACATCACAAATAAAATTATCGGACTGCACCTTCAACATCACCACGTATAGCCAAAAAGATCCTGATCAAGATTCACAATCAAATGACAATGGTTAAATTATTAGCTGTGACTACGGGGGATGATTCGTTATTATTTATTTGGGTTTGAAGTAAGGTTTTACGGACGCGTGTACTTATTTCATCTTCTTTCTTTCTACCCTACCGCGAAGATGACTTGTTTGGGCATATATTAATGGTGACGAAGACTTGGATATCTAGTTACTTTTGTGATTCTCTCTCTATTCTCACAAAGTAGCTATCACTTTAAGGAGTTACGTTGTAGTGCTCAGTGTCTCACGTAGTTGAGGATATGTCAAGAGGTTTGTCACAAGGATAGTACAAGCTTAAGTCACAAATCTGGGCGATTTTACTTCAGTATCAAATTCGTCATAGTGGATTTTCTCCATCAGTAGTCACTACATGAAGCCGTTGTTTTTTATACAGGAGGTTATATTGGGTTTATCGACATCTTCTCACAGGCTGACTGGGTTTAATGATAAAGTGCTTCCAGTTAATACTTCACGTACACAACATTATGCTGATTCCGATAAATCGTAACCAGCAGGGGAGAGAAATGTGTACATCGAGGTCTCACAACAAGTTCACGTGATCGGGCTTAATGATTTATGAAATGATTTGATTTGTGTCGGAGATTGGTTGATTCTATGTCTTATCCTCTACTCATCTTTTTCTACGTACTTCTACCTTTCCACCTTCAACAATTTCGAGCAACAAAATCAAGATGATCAGTGGTTCAACTTGTTACTTTGGTATTATCATTTCATGTGTACGTTAAGGGCTGATTTATCAAATGAAAGATAACTGGGATGCATTTGGTGAGATGAAGATGTTGATACCTTATTCCCTCAAACAGATAATCGTGAAGAAGGACGAGTCTACAGTCTGTTCTACATTTTCCGCTGCATGTTAGAAGACTAAAGACAAAATGCATTTAATTATCAAAAGACTTCTTCAGATTCAGGGCAATCATCAGAAAGGTTGTAAGTTTGGGGGAGAGCACTAATTAGGGGGGAGCACTCAGGGCAC
The DNA here is from genome assembly GCA_021014915.2 of Artemisia tridentata subsp. tridentata. Lineage (NCBI taxonomy): Eukaryota > Viridiplantae > Streptophyta > Magnoliopsida > Asterales > Asteraceae > Artemisia > Artemisia tridentata. The sequence goes on from CP139509.1 coordinate 210,656,357, forward strand.
GCTGTATTAAACCCTAATTAGATTTGCTCATATGGTTCATCTGCAAGTAAAGAAATGAAAGCTGAGAAGATTCTCCAAACTGAACGAAGTAATGACGTTTGAAGACTATTCTCTGTGCTTATGGTTTATATTTTACTTGTAGGGAACATTGTAAGCAATTCCCATATGACTTCACTTTGGGGAGAGATTGTTAGCCTTAAAGTTTGTCATATTTGGGAATTGCACTTCATTCTTTGTACAAGGACTAGTTTAGACATTTAGGCTAAGTTATTCATTGTATTCTTTGTATAAATACCCTCCTTATCCACATTTGGAGGGTTGAGGATTCACAGGTTTTTGAGGTGTGTGTGTTGTCTCACTTTCTCTCTCAAGAAATAACACACACACCTCCCCAATCAATAAACCGAATTTACAATGTTTAATCTTTAGTTTGTGCTTATTGTGTTTCCTCCACCTCCCGTACGTGAATCTATACTTCTACAAAAAGTGAAGATGAAAACAAATCCAATCAAAACAAGATCGAGACAAAACGACAGTGAACTTAAACCAATAATCACAAGATGAATGGCTTCTTTGAAAAAGGTACACCACTCACAAGGATACAAAGGCAAGTTTTAATCTTTAGTTTGGGAACTTATTATGGTCGTACCCCCAGTTAGGTAGTACTCTGTCTTGGTTCTCGATGGTAAATTTTATTGTTGTTATTATTAAACAAAGAAAACGGAAATTCTTATTGTATTTTTATCTTTTATATATATATAGAAACAAAAGAAAATATTTTTGTGTTTTATATGTTTATGGAAGATTGAAATACGATATTTTTGGCACTCGATCCGTTAAACGAATTAACTTCACGAGCGTTTTGCTTTATATATGATGAATATACAAGAGATTGAAGATATACATAGATTGGGTTTCAAAAACACGATACTGCAAAACGTTTAAAACACGCAACACACCTCCCCGGCAGCGGCGCCAAAATTTGATTGGCCTCAAACAGTCAACTTAAATCAACCAAGGATGTGGTCAAATAAAGTCAAACCAATTGAAGACAACTAACCAAAGAGTATAGTGTTTTTCCCGGGTCGTTATATCCCAGCGAAGCGTGAAATTGTGTTTAAAGACGAATTGTGATCAAGTGCTATTGAATGGAAAAGGGGATTTGAATTATTGGACTAAGGAAATAAAAGGAAATAGCTTTAAACAAGCTATGGAAATAAATACAGGAAACCAAATTTCTTAAAACGTTTAGAAATCTAGAAACGTACGTTTAAATTTAAATAAACGTAAACGTACAAAATAAAAAGTGAAAACGAAGAAATATTAATCCTAAAAATATGAAAATAACTTTTTTATAAACCTAAAGATAAAAGAAAATTATTGGAAAAAGAAAATTATTTTTTAGACTATTTAATTAATTTTTATTAATGAATAACTATTTAAAATGTACTAAATTAAAAGAAAATAGGAAATTAACCTAGAAAATTAAAATTTTAACTTAGATAAATCTAAAATAACCTAAAACTTATTTTAAGACTGAAAATATATTTTTTTTTATACTTTTTATCTAATTATTATTAATTTAATTACTAATTAATAATTATTTAAACTAATTTAAATTATAATAAATACTAAATGATCAAAGAAAAATCTAAAAATTTTTCTATAAATATTATTAAGTGAAAAGAAGCTAAGAAAATTATAAAAATGAAAAATGCTTAATTAAAATTTAAAAAGATAAATTCTATTAAATAGAAGCTATCACTATTTTTCTGTTTTTGTTTTTCTTAAGGTCTAATAATATAATTATATTTTTCCTAGATTATAAATGACAAAATAAAATTATGTAAAAAAGATTTATATTTTTCTGATTAAAATTCTATTTATTATGATTTAATTACTATTTTAAACTAATTAAAAAGATTAAAAATATCAAATGACTTAGGAAAAATCTGAAAAATTTAGGTTAAGTCTAAATTAATATTTAAAAGCTAGAAAAATTAAAATCACAAGTTAAATAAGCCCTGATAAGCAGATGGGCAGATAAGCAGTTGAGCTAATAAGCTAAAAATAAGCTAATAAGCACAAAACTTAACCAAAAGCTCAGGACAAGATTAATACACTATATTAAGCACAAAACAACTAAAAAATACAAATAAGCACAAGAAATTAAGCTGATAAGAAGATTGGCAGATGCAAATCTTAAACAGAAAACTCAGAAAATAGCAAACTTGCAGACCTATTTAAGCAATTCAAATAAGCTGAAAAGTAGAATATTATGGGGGCAAAAGTGAGCTAGTACTATGGGCTATTCAGAAAACCAAAAAGCAAGGCCAGAGCTTATGTGGATAAGTCACAATTGAGGTAAGTTCAGCAGCCTCAGCAATCAGTATATACTGAGTTGCTTTGTGCAGGGTTGTGCAGAAGAGTGCAGGCTAAACAAGACTAAACCACCTTTTGTTTACTCTCTAAATGGATCAAATGGACCACAGAAATGCTAGAAACAAAGGTCAAATAAGCTTGTAGCTTATTTTGGCTTATTTGAGCTTACTGAGGTCTGATGTGATCACAGGGTATGTAAAATGGCCAAATCTATCCATAAGGCTAACAATGACATGAAATCTGCTTAATATGGCTTATTTAGGCTAGTACAAAGTTGGGCAATAGGTAAATCCACAGTAAAACAACTTATTGACCAAGTGACTGCTTAAACCAAACAACCCTTAACAAAGGACTGACTTGGTTTTGAACTAAAAAAAAATTGTTTAAGCTAGATTTATTTAATGAACTGTATTTGACTAACTTAAATAAGCACTAATTAACAATTTTTAAAACAAAATTAAGCTAGATAATAAGCTAAGCTACTTAAGGCTATTTTTGGCTTTTATAAGTTTTTTAAGTAAAAAGAAGACAGAGGTAATTAAATAATGATAAGCTTGATGAAATATGAGTAGAAGCTAATAATAAGCAATAAAAAAACAGTAATAAGCTAGTAACAAGCTATTGTACAGTAACTATAGAAAATTAAGAAAAACTTGAAAAATGGCTTACAACTATTTTGGACTGTGAACAAAGAACCAAGCACTAGAACTCACCTAGCTTGTTAACAACAAGCTAGATAATCACAAAAAGCCTTCCAAATTAGCTTTTAAAATCCAAATTAGCTTATGAGACCTCAGGTTGACTTTTGTTGACTTTTTCCATTGCTTGAATTTAAGAACTAGTATTCTCTATATAAGCTTACAGAAAGCTATATCAAGCTTGTATAAGCTTATAGTAAAGGTATGGGAGCTTTTGAGAGCTTATGGATGGAATTTGAACTTGATTAGCTTAACAGTGATCATGAAATTTAAACAACACTGATTTTTAGAACACTAGTGATTGAAATAAGATTAATATGACTGAAATGAACTTGCATTAATAACTGAAACTGGAAATTACAATAAGATAAGTGGTAAATAAAAATTACGATTACACTAAAAATTAACTACTACTTTTATTTCTATTACATTGTCCTATATATACTAAAAACAACTGGGAAATCCCTTGTCGACATATCTGAGCACTTCTACACCTTTGGATTTCTTCAAATCAATCCCAATCGTTAAAAAGGATTTTGGCGCCAAAAAGTCCACAAGTTGTTCGAGCAGGTTTTTGTAATTAAAGGAATTTGGAGAGATGTGGAGGTGGAGGGGAGAGGTTAGACAGCTGGTGATGAGGTGGGGGGGGTTGAGGTGTAAAGGTGATGGTGGTTTTGGAGCAGTGATGGTTTTGGCGGGGTTGTGTGAGGGAGACGGGTTTGACTGAGGTCAAACCCTGGTTTTGGTTTTGGGTTTATTTAAAATGGAGTGGGCCAGGTTATCTGTTTTGGGGATGGGCTTGGGTTTTTATTTAAGTGGGCTGGGGTTTGATATAGATAGGATTTGGTTTGGGTTAAATTAGATAAGGGTCCGGTTTGGTTTGTAATTTAATCACAAGGACCATTTTTGTATTTTCTTAAAATTGGAGGACCAAAGTTGTACATCTTTCAAAATAAACCAAGGGTGATTCCTGCCATGTTCCAATAATCCAGGGACCATACATGAAATTTCCAATAACAAAATTTTCCCAGGGACCATTTTTGCAAATTCTGAAAGTGCAGGGACCAAACTTGTACATTATTGAAACTTTTCACCAAAGGACTAAATATGACAACTTATGATTTCAAAAGGACTTTTGGTGAATTTTCTTACAAAACAAATGCCTAGGGACTAAATTTGACAAGTTTTGAAAGTTGAGGGACTGAAACTGCCAATTATGCAAACTTTGTTCGTTTTTCAATTGTTTTCAAACATTTTGCATTTAAAACATATAAAACACAATCCCTGGGATATTTTCAGTATTTTGATGCATTTCTGAGTGTTTTTGGATGTTTTGGCAGTTCAGATACGACAAAAATTATGAGTATTTACACACTCATCAGATACCCATTACCAAGGATTGACGATCTATTTGACCAACTGCAAGGATCGAGTGTTTACTCAAAAATAGATCTAAGATCAGGATACCACCAATTAAGAGTCAGAGAAGAAGACGTTCCCAAAACAGCCTTTCGGACACGATACGGACATTACGAATTCCGAGTAATGCCATTTGGTCTTACCAACGCTCCGGCAGTGTTCATGGATCTAATGAACCGCGTATGCAAGCCATACTTAGACAAGTTTGTAATTGTATTCATCGACGACATTCTGATTTGCTCACGTAACGAAAAAGAGCATGCTGAACACTTGAGAACCATTTTGGGGTTACTCAAGCAAGAAAAACTGTATGCAAAATTTTCTAAATGTGACTTTTGGATCTCCACCGTTCAATTCTTAGGCCACATCATCAACAGTCAAGGTATTCACGTTGACCCCGCCAAGATCGAAGCAGTTAAAGGTTGGGCTTCGCCCACCACTCCAACTGAAATTCGGCAATTTTTAGGACTCGCTGGTTACTATCGAAGGTTTATAGAGGGCTTTTCCAAAATCGCAAAACCTTTGACAGAACTCACTCAGAAAAACAAGAAATATATCTGGGGAGAGAAACAAGAATCAGCATTTCAACTTCTCAAACAAAAACTCTGTGAAGCACCAATTCTAGCACTACCGGACGGGAGCGACGACTTTGTAGTATATTGTGACGCATCGCATCATGGTTTAGGTGCGGTACTAATGCAAAGAAACAAAGTCATCGCTTACGCTTCTCGACAACTCATGAAAAATGAGGAAAATTATACCACTCATGATCTGGAACTAGGAGCAGTAGTATTCGCTCTTAAAATGTGGAGACATTACTTATACGGTACAAAGTGCACGGTATTCACCGATCACAAAAGTCTTCAACACATACTAGATCAGAAGGAGCTGAACATGAGACAGCGCCGATGGTTGGAACTACTCAACGACTACGATTGTGAAATTCGCTACCACCCCGGTAAAGCGAATGTCGTGGCCGACGCATTAAGCAGGAAAGAAAGAATCAAACCCCTTAGAGTCCGATTGTTAGAAATGACAATTCACCTCTTCCATCCCAAATTCTCATAGCCTAATCGGAAGCTCTTCAAGAAGAAAATCGAACTCACGAGAAAATTAATGGCATGCCAGAAAGTGAGAACAGATTCATACGAAGAGCCGATGGAATGTTATGCTTCAAGAAAAGATGTTGGATTCCTCTCTACGGAGGTATTCGAGATCTTATCATGCATGAATCTCACAAGTCTAAATATTCCATCCATCCCGGATCCAACAAGATGTACCAAGATCTCAAGCAACTTTACTGGTGGCCAAACATGAAAGCCGACATTGCAACGTATGTTGGGAAGTCTTTGACTTGTTCAAGAGTCAAGGCTGAAAGCCAGAAACCATCTGGACTACTCGTACAACCCGAGATACCAGTTTGGAAATGGGAAAGAATCACTATGGATTTTATTACCATGTTGCCAAGAACGTCGACCGGATTAGACACCATCTGGGTTACCGTCGACCGTTTGACCAAATCTGCTCATTTTCTGCATATCAAAGAAACTGACGAGTTGGACACACTCGCTCAGTTGTACTTCAAAGAAATCATAATCCGACATGGAGTTCCAATCTCTATCATTTCAGATAGGGACAGCCGATTCACTTCAGGATTTTGGCAATCCCTACAAAAAGCTCTCGGTACTCGATTGGACATGAGCACCGCCTATCATCCCCAGACTGATGGACAAAGTGAAAGGACAATCCAAACCTTAGAAGATATGCTTAGAGCATGTGTACTTGACTTCGGGAAAGGTTGGGACAAACACTTACCATTGGTTGAATTCTCTTACAACAATAGTTACCACGCTAGCTTAAAGGCCGCACCATTTGAAGCACTTTACGGGAGAAAGTGCAGATCACCTGTCTGCTGGACGGAAGTTGGTGACATGCAACTTACCGGACCAGAACTAATCCGCGACACGACAGAGAAGATATTCAAAATCAAACATCATCTCCAAGCTGCTCGCGACAGACAAAAGAGTTATGCGGACGTGAGGAGAAAACCCATGGAATTTGAAGTTGAAGATAGAGTTATGCTAAAGGTTTCGCCCTGGAAGGGAATGATACGCTTCGGAAAGCGTGGAAAACTCAACCTAAGATACATTGGACCTTTTAAAATCCTCGAGAGAATTGGTCCAGTTGCTTATAGATTAGAACTTCCAGAAGAATTCAGTAGGGTACACCCTACATTCCACGTATCCCAACTTAAGAAATGCCTATCAGACAAGACTCTCGTCATTCCGCTGAAAGAGATTAAACTGGACGACAAACTTGTATTCACAGAGGAACCCGTGGAGATAATGGATAGAGAGGTGAAGCAACTTAAGCAAAACCGCATTCCCATTGTGAAGGTTAAATGGGACTCCAAGAGGGGACCAACATACACATGGGAACGCGAAGACCAAATTCGTGAAAAATATCCACACTTATTCTCGTAAACCACTTTCGTTAGCCATTTTAGACTTGAATTCCGGGACGGAATTCAGAATGAGGGAGGGGTACTGTAGGATTCTACAAAAATCCATTGTAATAAATCTCAATGATTAGTGATAATCTCGTATTACCGTTTAATAAAACCCATTTCTGCGGAAAAATTTAAACTTTTCTCTTCTATGTTATTATGAACACGTTCCGATTCATGATTATATATTAAATATAACACGGACTCGATATACGATTCCATCGCGACACCACATTTTCACCATCAACGACAAATGACAATACTCACGAATAAAACTTAACATTCTATTATAATCATTTACACAAAATACACTTAACTAAAATTAACTACACCTAATTACACTTAACTAAAAACCATCTTACTAATCCTAAGCCCAACCAACCGGACCACTTTTTGCAACCTATTACACGAGCCCAATAAACTAGCCCAACACCATCTCCACATTACTCTTTCTTTCCTTTTCTTTAATAAAACCGATCGACACCACTGATGAACTCAAATAAGTACATTTTATTACTATCATTTATCCTAATAATTTGACTTGTTTTATTATATTATGTATGAGGATTGATACTTAATCGTTTACTTTTGTAATTCTCAGGTAAAAACAAGCATTTGGTGAAACTTGGCGATTTTGGACTAATTATGGAGCAAAACATGCAAGAAGTTAAGAGTCTACTGAAATGTACAAGATCAAGACATTCTGCTCCAGATGCGCCGCATCTTGCTTATCACATACGGCGCATCACTATCAATATTTCACCAGATACGATCCAAGATACAAGAGGACATGCGCCGCATCTATAAATGGAGTTACGCCGCATCTTCTGGCGGTGTACGAATATTCCTGAATATTAAATCTTGGACCCCACGCGAAGTTAAGTCAATGCGCCGCATCTACTTACTAGATGCGCCGCATCTTACCCTCAGACAGAGACTATAAATACCCCAAAGACCAGACGAATTAAGAGTTCCGAAGTTTAGACACAAGACCGAAGTACAGAAACCTAGGACGAATTCAGTCAAGGCAGCAGCACAAGACACACCCAAACGAAGATACAAGAGCTGTAAGAAGGTGCTGCATGTGTTTAATTCATTAAGTAGTTTTGTTTTATTGTGTTAGTAAACTTTAATTCATCAAGATTGGTGGCTTGTGTAATGTGACAAGGGAAAGATTGCACTCCCTTAAAACTGCTTTCTCATTAATTAAAGTTTATATGTTGATGTCTTTGGTGACTTTTATTAGTGCATTGATAACCTCTGTGTCTAGCTGAGCGTTGATCGGGTCGCCATGCCTCTGCCCTCGCCTATTTATTAGATCGCCTATGCATTCTATCGTCTGTAGAAAAGTAGGAAGAAAGATAAATAGGATAGTCATAAGTAATCATTAAGGGTTTACTCGCCGATAAGATTAGAACCAACGAGAAAGGACTTAATCTCGGTGCGTTGCATCGAACTATACACTTCATATAAAACTAGCAATAAAACAAGTGACAAACTACTTATCTATCAGGATAGCCTTCTTATTGTCTCAAGTATTTATCTGTGTACGTGTGTGCTACTTGCTGATTCGTGCCTATTGGTTTAGTTTATTATTTAATTGCAACCAAATCGTGCCAGTCTCTCAGGCTGAACCCCCTTGCGTTAGAATAGGTTGTATAGCTAACTTAATATATTAAAATACTGATTAGAATAACTAGATAATACGTTCCACTCTTAATATATTAAAATACTGATTAGAATAACGAGGACGTTGTTTAACTTAAGTGGGGGGATTGGAGAATTAGAACACTTAACACTTACTTGTCCTAAACTTTTCAAAATATGCTTAAAATGTGCTTAATATATCAAAATTTAAATTTTTTAGCATGTTTTTGTTTAAAGTCTAAGTTGCATAGCTGCACACATGACGTTATTTTCAAAAATTGTGATTTTTCAAAACTCACAAATCTATGAGTGTGCCGGTGACTTGTAAACTATAGAACTTGGCTTGTATACTATTCGAGACCACCATAATAAGTATTATCTTTATAATTGGAATGACTTGTCTAAATTGGTAAATTTCTAGGATTACACCCAAATAGCCTTATATGTTATGTGTTATTAGCTAACTACACTGGTTAGTTAACCCCCGTATAAACCCTTTTGTTACTCTCATTTTTAGAGTAAGATACCCCTAGAAAAACACTCAGAGCCATTCCTTTTGTTTCTTACACCTTTGTTAAAATGTTTCGTTACACCCTTACACCTTAGCCTACCCTGTAGATTAGAATCCGTGGTTGGTTAATTGCTATAGGCAAAGTGTGTTTCCTTACATTACCTGTGTTCGCGTGCGTAATTCATTATCTATGGTTAGGTCGGGAAATTGCACAATGCAATTGGAGTGAAAGTAAATATTGTATATCTTTGAGTTTATTTTTCGTGTGTTTACTACTTTCACTATTACCGTTATTTCTGAAGTCATGAAAAGTATGGAAAAATTATCCAGAATTATCATTTTGGTGATGTGGTGAAATTTTACACATCTATGTTTATGTTAAAAAAAAAAAAAAAAAAAAAAAAAAAAAAAAAAAAAAAAAAAAAAAAAGAGAAAAGAAAAAGAAAAAAGAAAGAAAAGTTGGATGTTTGTTTTAACCAACGATGTAAAGTTATGTAAGTGGTCGATATCACCACTAGTTGTTGTATATTATATCTATGGATTTAATGGGAGTTGGCCGTTATGGGAACGCCAACTAAGGTTTATTCTTTGATTAAGATCTTGTTGAGTATAATTCGTGTCTACCTAAAGCGTGTGTTTCAAGTGTTAAAGCGTGAGTTATTCTATGATATGAGACTTATTCATGGGATGGTTGGGATAGTGATTAACCACACTTAGGATTTTAATTTATTTGTTTTGTTTATTTTTCATTTTACACCAATTTATATCCCAAATATTATCCATACCCTTTATTATTCTTTATCCAACCAAATCTTTGATTTATTGAGATTAGGGATTTGAGCAATCTTAAGTATCGTAGTCGTGGATTCGGCTATGTATTTATGATTTTGTCGCCCTTTTTGATATATTATTATTGGTGAAGTTTGGACCTATCTTTAGCCTATTCGAGTTAAGGATTTGAGCAATTGCAAGTATCGTGTTCGTGGATTCGATCATGTATTTGTGATTTTGTCGCCTTTTCTGGAATTTGAGATCGATAGAGATTAAGGATGATTAACCCTTAAACCTCAAAACCCTTTTTACCGCTTTAGACTTGTTATTCCTTGGCTTTAGTGGGGGAGATGTGTATACTTGCCAAGCTTATGATAGAATATTCGTCACGACTGGACAGTTAAACGATTAGATTTGCTCTTATCAAATTATTTTATCTAACTTCTAATTCGTTAAGTGTTTAGTTGTGTGATTATGACAAAATGAATACATGCTTAAATATAAAATAAATCCTAATATCTTTTAGGATACATTTTCATAAGATTAATTCTAAGGTTTACTTGGGGACAAGTAAAGTTCAAGTGGGGGGATATTTGATGAACTCAAATAAGTACATTTTATTACTATCATTTATCCTAATAATTTGACTTGTTTTATTATATTATGTATGAGGATTGATACTTAATCGTTTACTTTTGTAATTCTCAGGTAAAAACAAGCATTTGGTGAAACTTGGCGATTTTGGACTAATTATGGAGCAAAACATGCAAGAAGTTAAGAGTCTACTGAAATGTACAAGATCAAGACATTCTGCTCCAGATGCGCCGCATCTTGCTTATCACATACGGCGCATCACTATCAATATTTCACCAAATACGATCCAAGATACAAGAGGACATGCGCCGCATCTATAAATGGAGTTACGCCGCATCTTCTAGCGGTGTACGAATATTCCTGAATATTATAATCTTGGACCCCACGCGAAGTTAAGTCAATGCGCCGCATCTACTTACTAGATGCGCCGCATCTTACCCTCAGACAGAGACTATAAATACCCCAAAGACTAGACGAATTAAGAGTTCCGAAGTTTAGACAGAAGACCGAAGTACAGAAACCTAGGACGAATTCAGTCAAGGCAGCAGCACAAGACACACCCAAACGAAGATACAAGAGCTGTAAGAAGGTGCTGCATGTGTTTAATTCATTAAGTAGTTTTGTTTTATTGTGTTAGTAAACTTTAATTCATCAAGATTGGTGGCTTGTGTAATGTGACAACGGAAAGATTGCACTCCCTTAAAACTGCTTTCTCATTAATTAAAGTTTATATGTTGATGTCTTTGGTGACTTTTATTAGTGCATTGATAACCTCTGTGTCTAGCTGAGCGTTGATCGGGTCGCCATGCCTCTGCCCTCGCCTATTTATTAGATCGCCTATGCATTCTATCGTCTGTAGAAAAGTAGGAAGAAAGATAAATAGGATAGTCATAAGTAATCATTAAGGGTTTACTCGCCGATAAGATTAGAACCAACGAGAAAGGACTTAATCTCGGTGCGTTGCATCGAACTATACACTTCATATAAAACTAGCAATAAAACAAGTGACAAACTACTTATCTATCAGGACAGCCTTCTTATTGTCTCAAGTATTTATCTGTGTACGTGTGTGCTACTTGCTGATTCGTGCCTATTGGTTTAGTTTATTATTTAATTGCAACCAAATCGTGCCAGTCTCTCAGGCTGAACCCCCTTGCGTTAGAATAGGTTGTATAGCTAACTTAATATATTAAAATACTGATTAGAATAACTAGATAATACGTTCCACTCTTAGTGATCGACACTCTACTTACCATTATATTCATACTGACCGGGTACACTGCTCGTTAAGTGTGTGTGTTATTGATAAGTCGGCTAAATATAAATTTAAAACTTGAGTAAGCATTAATACTGCTAAACCGCAACGACACATCGCACGCATCAACCACCCTCTTCAAAACCACTCGTACTTTCAAAATACCAAACTTAAGCCATACGTATTTTTATCCCTTCGAACTCACCACCCAACGAACTATTGTAGTGCACATTTTCAGTCGAGGACATTGCGTGCTAATATGATAACTAAGCTCATTTTATTTGTCCCACTTTCAACTAAACCGAGTAGAAACAAGGCCAAAACTTAACCGTTACGAATCCCGACTTTTGCTACAACCTCGAGACTCTTTCCTCAACAATATTATACGTATGGGAATGGGACATGAGGCCAGAAGAAAACCTATAGCTCGCTAGTTAAATTTTTGTGCCCATATTAACACAAACCGAATATAGGTATACTCCAAGAGCAAAAATACAAATCACCAACTACCAAATATCTATCCCACACTCACCCAATGTCAGAAAATCTACTTAGGTGTCCCTCAAGCACAGTAACATCAATGATAGAGTCAAATAGTCAATGCAACGTGTGTAAAACTTTGTCTATAAAATAACCTATCCTATCTCATGTTACCCTACCCACACATCACTTTCTTTCACTCTCAAACATACCTTAAAAAGCTAGTTACTTTCTGTCGTGGGTTGGGAAGCACAACGAGTAGAAGAGAGTACGTATAAAAACGTATTCGAAGCAGTGGACTGCCCCTTCTTATCTTGCGTTTTCATTCGAACCCTATTGCCTCTTCACCACCTTTTCTAAGGTGTGGTATGACTCCTTCCCCATCTCATCTTTACACGTTAAGAACTTTAGCTCATGCATGCACTTTATTATACTTGAACGTATTCCATTTTTGTGTAACATATAGTCACGTTAAAATAAAGGAAAGGATTGTATGTGTAAATCAACTCACTTTAAGAACCAAATGAGGTCACCAGAGTGCACGACAACATTTCATGCATCACTTTTATTCGAACGCATAACTTGTCACACTTATATTTTGCATGCATTTGACATTTTAGAGAAACCTATGTAAAATAACGAGCCTCCACTGTGGAAGTCTCAACAGCCATCCCACACACATCACTCACACGTTTACTTTCCATTTCATGCATCATTCGAATAGATATCAACTTTATACTCACACCCATAAATATGAGAAAACACACTTAAATATATTCTAAGCGTTTTGTGAATATAAAACATGTACAAACCGACTTAAGGACAACTCTATAACCCACGATTCTAACCTTGTGACCACAGCTTATTCTACACGACCCAACAGACCTCCATACTAGCTATCATTTTTGTATAAACGACCCACCAAAAATACTCGTGATTCGACCCTCAAAAACGACCCAAGTAAAACGCATAAACATAATGTGTCACACGCTAAGACTAAACTAGAAAACACAAATATATTCTAAGTGTTTTGGTACACAGAAAACAGCCCAAGTAGGCTACAAAATGACTTCACATCTCACGAACCGACTTATTGATCACATGTTTTCTTTACATGAACTATTACATGATCAAGATTCGACCCTTGAAAACTGCCCAAGGCATCACGCAAAAACCATTTTTAGAGTAACAAAAGAATAGCGAAGTGGGTTTTGTAGCCCATTAAGCTGATTTCATAAGCCACGAATAAGCTGATAATATGGCACTTTAGGAATAAGCTTTTAACTTAAAAATGAGCCCTTTTGATAACTCAAACCCTCTCTAAAGCCCATGGATTAAAAACACTTAACGGGCCATTAAAATGGACCATTTAAGCCCATTTAACGCAAAAATAAGCAAATGAACAAATAAGCAGTTAAAATAAACTGAAAATCACTTAAATAAGCACTAGCAAAAATCGCCACACTTTTCCTTACCTTTTTGTCATCTTTGGACTAAAAATGTAACGCGACTTAACCAAAAGGACTAAAACTGCCAAACTATGAAACATGCGGACTGAAGCTGTGAAAACAGTTTGTACAGGACTTAGATTGACCATTGAATTAAATCCAAGCCTTATATGGACATAGGGACAATTTTTGGACTATTTTGGACTATGGACTTGATAAGGACTAACGACGTAACGCGAACGCAGTTAGGGTAAAAGATGTAAAATCTGGAAAGAACAAGGACCAACTGTTATAACTTGACATTCTTATTTTATTTTCCATTTTGCACCACACCTTTATCTCATGTGCATTTTTACATATTCTGTTTGCATATTATTTAATTTTCGATACTTAGTAACATTAGAAACATTTAGAGTTGATATTTCATAGCACTTCATTCACTCTTCGAAGAAATAACCCTGTGGGAGCACTGACACAACAATCAGGATAATCATATATGTAGCATTATTCTGAACTATACGCATTTTAAATGTAGCACACTCACTTTCAACGATCAGATCTTTGCACATCATTAGTTATTCACCATTCACCATTCATTCACACACACCACTAGAAATTAGTCAGATTCTCAGACATTTATATATTTTCCAGGTCCCCTATTGAAGTTGTTATCATAATCACCCTGAGTTTACCTTCACCATCACCAGTAACGCTTAAGGTGAGTCATGGCCTCACTTTTTAAACTCTTTATACTTTTAAACTCCGTGAAGGGGATACATGCTATAAACATATCACAAGTATTTTTTTGTATGCTACCTGACTTGATATATGCCTAAGTTACCTTATTGCCACAAGACCCTTTATCATGAGCCATTAATCACTGCGGTGAACGCGAATATAATGAATAGATCTATTAGAGGCTGACGACCTATCCCACTAATACTTGGACGGAATGCTTTTTGCTAGTCGTATTAGTCGCGATACATTATATTTGAGAAAAATAGGAATTGGCAAATCACCTATTACACGAGGGCAAAACCTTCATCATTAATTTGATGAACACCTCCGTTTATGCGGTACTTTGTTAACGTTTGCGTGTCATGAGACTTAGGGCAATATATGAACTGCGATATCAACTTTTAAACTGATTGTATCTCAAATACAATCCTACTTGTGAATCGAACTGATATTTAAACTTCAAACTCCATGATTTCACTTAACATTATGTTGACTTTTAAGCATGTATCTCAGGAAACTAGTGGAGCAAATCAAGGCATGGAGCAGGCGTACCCTATCTTAAATAAAGGTGTAAAATAAAGTTGTAATTCAGTTAAAATGGTGTTTCTATGGAGAAACTGTTAGCACTCTGATATAACGCTTTGTAACTGAATTTGTATTATGGACCTATATAAATTAAAAATTGCCTTTACAGGCTATTTTTCTATGATTTTGTTTTCGATCCTCACAGTAATACCCCAATTAGACTTCCACTGTTATTTTAAAATTTTGGGGTGTTACATGTTGTGGCCGATCAATGCAATAATGAGGGTACCAAGAAGAATATACAAGATAAACTTTCATGTTCAAAAAAGTTATTTGACTAGTTAGTAAGTATGGGTTTGTTCTGCTTGTAATGTCCTAGTATGCTTTCTATTTTCTATTATCCAATCCACGATTTGACTAGTTAGTAAGTCTAGGTTTGTCCTACTTGTAATGTCATATTATGCTTTCCATTTTCTATTATCCAAGTATCGATTTTATCATCTTCTTTATATGTTTTCAGCTTTAATGATAAAAAACATTGAATTGATTACTCATTCACCAATTCTGACAACGAAATGAGTGCTCACCTTAGTAGTATCAGATTTTATATATATATATACCACTTTGTGGTTTCAATGAATCAAATTCAATTGTTCCTTCTTCCATTCACCAAATGTCAACATCTAATAATGCTACTTTCGAATTCACTATCAACTACAACGGAAAGTTTATACTTAACCCACTAACATATCAAGATGGTTCACACATTAATATTATTGTTCCAGAAATTGATTTTCAAGATATGCTTACCTATCTGAACAGAAAATTACCAACAAGGGTCCACCGTCTATATTACGCATTGCCACAAAACAACACGTTAGAGGGTATGAAAGCAATTAAAAACGATTATGATATTGATGTTATGTATGACATCGCAAAAGTTGTTGGGAAGCTCCAAATTTTCGTTTCTGAGCATCCTATAGATCTATGCATTGATTCCAGATGATGGTTCTTTGGATGAATCATTTGCTGGTGTAATTTCAGAAGAAACAAAATTAAAACGTGAAGAGCGTGTCCGGTATCTACATCAAACGGTTCAGAGAAAAAACAAACGTAAAGAGCGTGTCCGATTTAAACTTGGGTGCAAGAAAAAAACTAAACCTACTACTCCGTATACGCAAACCATTTTCAATTTTCTTGTTCACAATAATGGTCAATTGGTTTGCAATGGCGGAAAACCGAAGTATGTAAACGGTTGGAAGATGAACATCAATATTCCAAGAATGAAGCTGGAAGAGCTGAAGCAATATTTGTTTAACATTGTTGATAGGAAGATTCATGCTCTTTATTATGAAGTACCACACACTGGGTTTTCAATCACCGTCAAACTAAGAAACAACTATGATATGCATGTGATGTTTGATATTTCAGCAGCACAAGGCCAGTTGGAGATTTACATTGACCATGGCGGTGTCGATTTTATTATTGCAAAACATATATGCCCAAATGCTACCTTGGCAGAAATGATGGATCATGTGATAACAGACTACACAAGTGACAACGAAGACGGAAAAAAGAATATAGCACAATCAGATTACACTTTTGATCAAATGGTTGAATGGGCCGAACAAGAACACTTTTAGAATGAGGATGCTAAAGCAGATGAACGTCATAAAGCGATATTGAAGAATCGTTTCTATTATTAATTATATCACTCAATATGTGTCATGTATGCTTTAAGATTGTCTTCTTTACATGATTTTCGTAATCGTCGTTGAACAACATACAATTGTGCCAAATTAAGTGGGATGTAGAATACAATGTTGTAAAGCCAAATTACTCCAGCCCAACCCCATCTGATCCTTTCAATTGCAGCAAAACTCCACCAAAAAATGTTGGGTAATGTCTCGCATATACATACGCGACATGCTTTAGGGTTTTTTTTTTCTTCGTCCAATCACAAACTGCCACGTCATGTCGGGTAATGTCTTGCATATACATACGCGACATGCTTTAGGGTTTTTTTTTTCTTCGTCCAATTAGATTCTGCCACGTAATGTCGGGTAGTATAGGGTAAATCCATACGCGTCATGTTTGGGTATATTTGTAAAGTTAGAAAAACTTAGGCTCTGCAGGACAAAGGCGTGTGAATATAGGTACTAGAGTAATTTTTGCAATATAATTAAAAAAATTTGACTATACAATACTTTGAAAAAACACTGTAATGTAATAAATTTTGAAAAGACAATACTCTCAAAAACCCTGTCATCAATTGTCTTGTCAAAAGGGTGACACTATTCACTAGAAGAATATGTTGTCTTATCAAAGAGATGTGCCACTATCCACCAAAAGAATTATCTTGTCGGAAGTGCTAATATATCCAACGGGTTCTACTATACATACCCCCCTACCACTGCCACCAACAAACCCCCCCCCCTATATGTCCGTACTTTTTGTCCTATTATGTTTGTACTTTTTGTCCTTTTTTTTTTTAAACTATATGTCTGTACCCCTTTTTTTTTTCTTTTTTTTTTTTTTTTAACACAAGTTTTAAAGTTTTTAATTTTTTGTATAATTTTTTTTAACACAAGTTTTTAGTCTTTAAATATATAACCTGGTTTTTAAGTTTTATTTTGTTTGAGTTTTGACACGTTTTTTGGTGCATTCACGGGTTTTATCTTTTATCGACATAGGAGGGACAATGAAAAGATAGTAGTCCTTTTGATTCTTTTTTTTTTTATTATTATAAACATCACACTTCGATTCACCATTGCAACATAAGCAGGCAAGAACATCACCATTGCAACATAAGCAGGAAAACCATCAAGAACATCACCAGAAGCCACAACAACATAAGCAGCAAACAAAAACATAAGCAGCAAAAAAAAACACAAGCAACAAACAAACGATGAATATATATTAGTTTCTAAAATGTGTAACGTTTATAAAAAAATGATAAATTGAGATTTTTAATAGGCTCAGATTATTATCGTTTTATCATTTTGGCTGCAAATTTGAAGGTTGCAAAGTGGAAAAAACTCACTTTACCGTCCATTCGGTTATGCTACGCCAATCAAAAAAGGCTTTTTTTTATCATCATCGTCGTATCTCGTTTTTTTTTTAAGAAACCATTTTACAATTGCATTCACAATTGCAGCACAAGAGGGACAATGCATTCACGGGTTTCTCTTCTATCGAAGGGACAATGAAAAGATAGTAGTACTTTTGATTCTTTTTTTATTATAAACATCACACTTCGATTCACCATTGCAACATAAGCAGCAAACATAAGCAGGCAAACCATCAAGAGCATCTCCAGAAGCCACAACAACATAAGCAGCAAACATAACCGTAAGCCATCAAGAACATCACTAGAAGCCACAACAACATAACCAGAAGCAACAACAACAGAAGCCATCAAGAACATCACCATTGCAACATAAGCAGGCAAACCATCAAGAACATCACCAGAAGCCACAACAGCAAACAAACGATGAATACATCATCGTTTTACACAAATGAGGTATAATTTTACGCTATTACAGATTATTATCGTTTTATCATTTTAACTGAAAATTTGAAGGTTGTAAAGTGGAAAAAACTCACTTTACCGTCCATTCGGTTATGTCACGCCAATCAAAACAAGTTTTTTTTATCATAACATAAACAGCAAACAAACCATCAGAAATGCTTATCTAAAAAAAACCATCACAACTGCTCTTATCTAACCAGAAACCATCACAAGAACATCACCAGAAACCACAAGAACATAAGCAACCACAAAAACATAAGCAACAAACAAAGCACAGTAGTCCTTTTTTTTTTTTTTTTTTTTTTTTTTTATTTATAAACATCACAGAAACCACCAAAAACCACCAAGAAATTATAAACATCACATAAGCAACAAACTATCAAGAACATCACCAGAAGCCATAGCAACATAAGCAGCAAACAAAAACATAAGCAGCAAACATAACCAGAAACCACCAAGAACATAAGCAGCAAACATAACCAGTTTCAACTATATAGAGGGGTTAGAATAACTCGACCCTTTTTTTAGATCTAACCACCATCAGAACCAAGCATCATCGGTTTTAGATCTAAAAAGGGTCGAGTTATATAAAAGATCTAAAAATATCTAAAAAGAACCACCATCATAACCACCATCAAAACCGCATCTTTTTTAGATCTAAAAAGATCTAACAAAGATCCAACCAACAGTTATTGGTCGAGTTATATAAAAGATCTAAAAAGAACCACCATTATAACCACCATCAGAACCACATCTTTTTTAGATCTAAAAAGATCTAACAAATATCCAACCACCATAACAAGCATCTGTTTTTAGATCTAAAAAGTACCAAGAACCACCAGCAAAAAAAGTTAAACCGCGTCTATACCACCCAAGCCCATAGACTTAAACCCACCCACCCATCCCATCTTCTCACAAGAACATAAACCATCAAGAACATCACTAGAAGCCACAGGGACGAGTTATTCTAAACCCGCCCCCCCCCCCCTCTAAAAAGATCTAAACCACTATAACAAGCAGTTTTTGATCTAAACCACCATAAGGTTTAAGTCTGTGGGTAATGGGTTGTATGAGTGAGAGAGAGAAAGTCAGAAGATAGGATGGGGGTAGGGATGGGTTGTATCAGTGAGAGAGAGAAACACAGAGAAGTATTGACGCGGTTTGTCAAGGGTGAGAAGATAGATGGGTGGGTGGGTTTAAGTCTGTGGGCTTGGGTGGTATAAGACACGGTTTTATTTTTTGATTTTTTCCTAAGACAATGAATAAAAAAAAAAAAAAAAAAAAAAAAAATGTAAAAATATTTTATAAATAAAAGTTATCTAACCAAATAAAAGTTATAAAAAAATAAAGTAATTTGTTAAAAAAAAAGTTGTAAAAGTTATAAAAAAAAATAAAGTAATTTGTTAAAAAAAATAAAAGTTGTAAAAGTTTTAATGTATTTTCAGGTGTTCAGTTCTCCCGATCAATTAACTGATTCGGTGCAAAATATAGCTCGAGTGATCGGTTTTGTTATTGTTAAGAAAAGAACCAAATCAGAGAAGGGGTATTTGTATGCAATCATTTATGGGTGTTCAAAGGGTGGGGTGTATGAACGTGAAGGTTTAGAAGATGAAATTAAACGGCAAACCAGTACCTCTAAAACCGATTGTCCATTCAAATTAGTGGCGAAATATTTAAAAACACAAGATTTTTGGAGGTTGAGGGTGAAGTGTGATAGGCATAATCATGATTTTTGGAGGTTGAGGGTGAAGTGTGATAGGCATAATCAAAAACACATGCAGAGCGACTATTTGATTGAGCATATTCCACACCTTTTCCGTCGATACATCATAAGTATCTATAATGTGCTAGGTGATGGAAATTGTGGGTTTCGGTGCGTTGCCCACGGTATTGGTCAACTCGAAGAAAGGTGGCGCAATGTTCGAATGTGGTTATTGCAAGAGTTAGACGTTAATCGTGACTTTTACATACGTATGTGATGGCAAAATGACTATGACAATCTTCGGAGATCAGTAGACTGGTTACATGATGGATTTGCACCGGGAGACTACTGTATGATTATGCCAAACACGGGGTTGGTTATTACTTCAGTGACTAACCGGCCTGTTGTATTTATATCCGAGCGACAAAGTCATACGTGTTTTCCGCTTTTTTCCGGTCCAAATTTATCACAAGGAACTGGCGCCCTTGTGATTGCCCGTGTAGGGAGTGAGGAATGTGGTCACTACATTTATCTGACGCTAGACGAAAATTCACCAGTTCCGGATATTCACCCACAATGGAGGGCGTTCAGAGTTGCCGATGCATCCGAATGGGAAACTTTATATTACGATCGACTACACCTGTATACTGAGATTAGACAAAGACAAACATAGTAAATGATTACTGATTTATGTTGTAAATAATTATACAGACAAAACATTGTAAATGATTACTGATTTATGTTGTAAATAATTATACCAACAAAACATTGTGAATGATTACTGATTTATGTTGTAAATAACTGTTTGTATTATTTAAATTAACAATACATTACTGATTTATGTTGTAAATAACTGTTTGTATTATTTAAATTAATTCTTTGGCCAGGTGGAACAAAATAATCCTTTCTTGTGTCGCTGTCGGAGAGGATTGATTATAGAAAGGACATCCTGTAGAGACACTAGCTATGGTCGACCGTATTATGCATGTTCTTTTTCAGTGGTAAATAATCACACGTTTGCTTAGTTATGTAAATTATTTGTTTGTTAAGAATACATTTCTTATAATTTTCTTAACATGTAACAGCCAGGAACAGATGACTTTGGGTGTGGGTACTTTATGTGGAAGGATGAGTTTCAAAACAAGTACTTTAGTCAAGCCTTTTCTTCAACGCAGTGCTCAAACTGCGTAGCTAAAGATAATAAAATTGACAAGCAGGCTAATAAGATTGACAAGCTTGAAACAAGAAACAAGATGTTAGTGTCTCAAAATAAGATGTTGATGACAAGAATAAAGACGCTCGAGGCATCACTGGAATTGGCAAGGAATCCTGAGGATCACGCATGTCAGTCGGGTGCAATGCTCCATGAGCTTTTAGATGACATAAATAATCTTCACATTTAGTAGGTGTTGTTGTTTTTAAATAATGTGTTAATGTTCTTGTTTAATTGAATAATAACAGTTATTTTTGTAGTTGTTTAATGTGTTAACGTTAACGTGTTATTGTTGTTGTTTAATTAAATAGAAACACATTAGACGAATACATTGTATTGTTTAATGTGTTAACGTTAACGTGTTATTGTTGTTGTTTAATTAAATAAAAACACATTAGTCGAATAAAAATAACATAACATAAAAAACACTAAAATAAACATTACACAAAATAAAATAAAACAAATACATACTTAAAAAATATATATATATATATATATATATATATATATATATATATATATATACAAAAGTACACCTACCCCAGTGAGGGGGTGTATTTTTTAAATCACTTAAATAGCACTAAACTAATAATCAGTCCTTGCCGTTGCCATAAGTAATATGCTCGATAAACGATAATATATACAAACATACTTACTCAACGTTTGGTAAGTTACCATACTTTTCATAAAACTTGTTGCAATCACGTAAAATGTCACTTATATAGCACTAAACTAATAATCAGTCCTTGCCGTTGCCATAAGTAATATGCTCGATAAACGATAATATATACAAACATACTTACTCAACGTTTGGTAAGTTACAATAGTTTTCATAAACTGGGGTCCTATCATTTGTGGTAAATTTGAAGTTATGAATACCGATTACATTGATGAACACGCCAAGTGAATTGATTGAAATAAATCAAATAAATAGGAGACATAGAAAAACTAGGTCAAATAAGAACTTCTTGTGTCATCAGGTAGATTAAATTCTGATTATTGCTCATTGTCACATTCCAAAGTGAGTTGCAAAGAAAAAACTTAATATAATAAACCAAAATATATTTGAGAATCCAAATGAAGAAAGGCACATTGATTCTTTTTATTAACCAGCCCAATCACTCAATATGGTTGACTTGACAAAAGTATGATATTTGAATGATTAATTGAATTGTGTGATCGAAGAAAATTGAATAAAATTTGTTTGATAAGCTTTTTATTTTCCTTTTGGTCTAAACAACATTATAGTTTAAAAAATGTGTTAATCTAACAATCAATTATATGAACATAAGTATAAGATCAAGTTAAAATAAAAAAGACAAATATTTGTACAAATGATACAATTTTTTTTAAAATGTTTTTGAAAAAATTCTAAAAAAAATCCACAAAATCGGGTATGTTGGTGCATAAAATAGTTGTGAAATAAGTATTTCTAATTTTGAGTTTTTATATGTTTTTTTAATGAAAAAAAATTGATGCATAAAATTTTTAACTTATTATAGTCAGTGGTGAAGCTTGGAATTTTTAAATGGGGGGTCGGGATCTAAATTTTTTTTTCCTAAGGCTATTTTTCAGGTATACCGAAATTTTCGGGGGGTCTACACGAAAACTATATACCCCTACATCGCAAAAAAAATTTCGGAGGGTCGGGCGCACCCCCCCCCCCCCCCCCCCCCCCCCCCCCCCCCCGCCCCTTAATAGCTGCGCCACTGATTATAGCGCGATTCGCAAAAAAATTTTGATGCAAAAAGTCAATAGAAGTTTGGTACAAAAATGAACTTTTGATGCAAAAAAGTGATTTAATGCACAAAAGGTTTTTTAAATTGTTTTTCTATAAAAGTGTTCACTTTTAGAAAATTTTCATTCACAACTTTTTTATGCATCAACATACTGATTTTGTAGAATCCTTTTGAAATTTTTAAAAACTTAAAAAAAAAGAAATAAATAAATAGAATAAAAAAATAAAAATAAAATAAAATAAAATAAAATAAAAAATCAATCTTTGGTACCATATTGTACGGATATTTGTCTCTCTTCCCCATAAGTATAAACTTAAAGCTCTCATAACTTTTGACAAATTTTTAAATTTAAAAATATCACATTTCTTTGAAAGAGATGACAAAAATTTACATTACTTTTTAATGGGATTGATCTTAGAAAGATGATAGTATATCTTATAATTTGTTAAACACACTTAATTCATTAATAACTTCCTATAGTTTCTCACACACCCGCTTAATTCATTCTCATTAATGCTACCCATATATGAAAAAAAAAAAAAAAAAAAAAAAAAAATTGTTGTTATCTACAACACTTTAAGGTGGTTGTTACCATATTTTTCATAAACTGGGGTCCTATCTAATTAATACTACCCATATGTGAAAAAAAATATTCGTTATCATCTACAACACTTTAAGGTTGTTGTTATCATTTACTTCTCAATTTAATTAAAGGGTAAACTGCAAATTATGTCCTTAACATTTATTATTTTTGCGAAAAGTATCTTTAAAATAAAATTGTGCAAGTTGTGTATCTAACGTTTACTTTTTGCGAACAATGCCCTTGAACAAAACTTAAATGAGAAAAATGCAATTTTTGGCTAACGAGCGTTAAATATCCCCATTAGTCAAAGTCAGAGGCCTGTGCAATAACTATTTTACCCTCGTCTACTATAAGGACATTTTTTGCAGTTTACTCTTAATTCTATTTTGAGTTCCAATTACACAACCACCAACCTCTACCACCACACAACCACCACCATCATATCGCATATGAATTCAAATATATAAAGTACAACAGCCTTTGATGTTAGCACATGGAGATTAAAAACTGGGTCAATTACTGTAGACCTCTAAATAAATTTTAAATATAGTGGTTGGATAATAAATCAATTACTACGGATTTTATTTTTACACGAAAGCTTGAAATTTATTTGCTTGACTTAAAGATCATTCTTTGACAATTGATAATTCTGACTAAAAGCTAAAATCAATTTCCATTAGAGAAAATTACTGCAGAGGACATGCACATTTGCCTCTATCTCAAATTGGCCAACCTTTTTGCATTTATTCAAAATACTCATTGATCTTGCGTCAATCTTTACGCAGGATATGCAAGATGATGTGTTTCCATCCTAGCCGTCCAAAATTAAATTAAAAAAATACATCCCACTTAAGAATAGGCACAGGATGCGCAAGATCATTAAAAAAAACATATAAACGTATCCCGCGTTAACATGTACGCAGGATCTTTCTTTTACGCAAGATATATAATTAAGAGAAAATTTCTATTTGTCAAAATATTTAGTAAATATCTATCGAATTCTTTAATGGAAAAAATATCATTGCGAAGAGCTCTAAATTACGAACAAAACAAGCCCAATATTAGCATGCTTTTGACGTACGTATGATTTTATAAAAAATGTTGAAGTTTGATATAAATATATATATATATATATATATATATAAATTTCACTTTTAAAATTAAAAACTTTTTAATAATTACAAAAATCACCCTTTAACTTTTTAGTAAATATCTATCGAATTCTTTAAAGAAAAAAATATCGTTGCGAAGTGCTCTTAATTACGAACAAAACAAGCCCAATATTAACATGCTTTTGACGTACGTATGATTTTATAAAAAAATGTTGAAGTTTGATATATATATATATATATATATATATATATATATATATATATATATATATATATTTCACTTTTAAAATTTAAAACTTTTTAATAATTACAAAAATCACCCTTTAACTTTTTAATAATTATAATTTTTTTATATAACAAACTCTATTCGACAAATATTTAGTAAATATCTATCGAATTCTTTAATGAAAAAATATCGTTGCGAAGAGCTCTTAATTACGAACAAAACAAGCCCAATATTAACATGCTTTTGACGAATGCATGATTTTATAAAAAAATATTGAAGTTTGATATATATATATATATATATATATATATATATATATAGGATAAAGATCAAATAAAAAGACAAATATCCGTACATTACGTAAAAAGATTTTTTTTTTCAAAACTTTTCTCGAAAAATTCCAAAAAAATTCCACAAGATCAGGTATGTTGGTGCATGAAAAAGTTGTGAAAGAAGTTTTTCTAAAAGTTGATATTTTTTCCGAAAAAAATTTATGAAAAAATACGTTTGTGCATTAAATCGCTTTTTTGTGCATCAAAAATTCATTTTTGCACCCAAGTTCTTTTGACTTTTTTAATCAAAATAACATTGCGCATCTTACTAAAACAAGTTGAAAATTTTGTGCATCAAAAATTTTTTGCGCATCAAAATTTGTTTTTTGTGCATTAAAAAAAACGTATAAAAACTCAAAATTAGAAAAACTTCTTTCACAAAAGTTTCATGCACCAACATTCCCGATCTTGTGGAATTTTTATAGATTTTTTCGCGAACTTTTTTGAAAAAAAAAATCTTTTTACGTAGTGTACGGATATTTGTCTTTTTATTTTAACTTTACCCTATATATATATATATATATATATATATATATATATATATATATATATATATATATATATATATATATATATATATATATATATATATATATATAAACTTTAACATTTTTTTATATATAAAAATTTTTATATATTAAATTTTTTTTAAGAAAATCATACGTACGTCAAAAGCATGTTAATATTGGGCTTGTTTTGTTCGTAATTAAGAGCTCTTCGCAACGATATTTTTTTCATTAAAGAATTCGATAGATATTTACTGAATATTTGACGAATAGAGTTTGTTATATAAAAAAGTTGTAATTATTAAAAAGTTAAAGGGTGATTTTTGTAATTATTAAAAAGTTAAAGGGTGATTTTTGTAACACCCCAACCCGACAAGGGTAGAGATATCACATTATGGCGACATTACAAAGCATTCATACATATACACAGCGGAAGCCATAGAACATCATAAATAAATAAGCCAAGTCAACATGACTTGAATCCAATACAAAAGTCTCACAAGATAACGAAATAATCCAAAGGAAATACATAACGAAATGAATCCATAATCAAAATGTCTAAACAACTGGCAAGACTAAGGTAGGACATCATCTAAGGCAAAAGCTTCAACTAACTCTCATCCCAAGCATAAGATCCATCTCCCAGCTAGATACCTGCCGCACACGAAAAAGAAAACGTGCGGCTGAGCTTACAAAGCTCAGTGAACAGATACATAATACAAAGCAAGGATAACGAAACCGAAATATAATGAGGCACTGAGAAATATCATAAGGTATAATCAAAGCAAAAGAAATAAGGAAATATAGGATAGTTTTCTACCACGAGCCCCCAAACTCAAAGTCATAATCTCAACATCACAGTCTCAGGGTCACAAGCTCACAATCAGAGGGGATACCTCTCAGGCAACCAGATAATATGAGGGGTGTCCTCATGTATCAACAGGGGTGGAGTAGCTAGCTCCCAAAAATGTGAAAGGCGTGTATTGCACACAGCACCAGTCACCTCAAAGTCATACTCAAAGTCATACTCAAAGTCATAGTTAAATCCACTAAACAAACAAATCTAGGATTGCAATCCATACGCCCCCCAAACTCAAAGTCAATCTCAAAGTCAATAGCCGGCAGATAATATAAAAGGGACGGTGTGAGAAATCACTCCCCCACACAGGAGTCATGCCAGTGGTGCATCACAGACATGGCCAGGTTACCTTCCTGGCTAGGAAAGTACAAAAATGGCTCGGGTATCAAACTAAGAGTCATGTCTCAAAATCATAGCTCAAGGTCATATATCAAAAGGTGCATCTCAAGGTCATATCACAAGTATTATCAAAGGTTCATTCAAGGGAACATAGCAATGGCTTGGGAAATCTTAACTGAATTATATCTCAAAATCAATGTATAAGAATATAAGAACCCTTACTGAAACAAGGGCAGAGTATCTGTACCTTATGAAGAAAGCACAAATAGAAATAAGCACAGAAACAGGGGACAGCTCAAAGTCTCTCCTTCTTCACACCTAAAGGATTAGAAGGGAATTACAAATCATTCTTAATTAACCATCTTTCCATTTTAAGTAACTTTCCCTTTTTAGTAAGTTTCCACTTTTAGAAAGTTTCCATAATTAGAAGGTTTCCATTTTTAGAAGTATTGAGCACATAGCTTAATTAGATCAATATTAGCTGGGAATAAGGTATCTTTAGCATATTTACACCTTTGGTCCTTAGGTTTTCACAATTTACATTTTACACCCCTGTATTTCCAAAGTTACATTTTAAACCTTCAAACATGCATAATTACACATTAAACCCTTGGTTTATCAAATTTACACAATGAGTACTTATTTTAATAAGATATACGATTTAACCTCCAATTATTCAATATTTACACAATAGGTCCCTCCATTTAATTAGTTTACATAATTAACCTTAAAGTTTACATTTTCAATCTTTAATTTATAATAATTACACATTAGTCCAATAAATATCCAAATTTACATATTAGCCCCTGAATATCATTCATAACACAAGTCGACCTCAACTTTTCAGAAATTTCATATTTAGTCCCTATATTTATTCACTTTCCAATTCGAACCAACAACTTCAACTAATTTCATTATCTCACATATTTTACATATAGGCCCTTCATTTTATAATTTTTACAGGTCATACATGATCTATAGAACATGACAAAAATAGCCCATGAGTTTTAATATTTACAAAACATCCCCTTTATATTTAATTACCAAATCGTTAAACACCATTTTTAACAAAATAAAACCCTAATCGATCCCCATAATTATGTAATCATTCCCACATCATTAATGTTCATTTATAATCAGATCTTATCATTTTTGAACCCTAGTTTTCTCGCTAGGTATTTTTTTGTTCTTATTTCCTTTTGCCGATTATAAAGTAATTTCACCAAAAATAGTTTTAAGCCTCAACAATTCCCATGAGCATTTTTCTGGTGTTGTATGATGATCATAGGGGCCACGAAAAATAATAGCCTGGTCAGGAAAATTCGCATGCATGCATATAGTATTTATTTCGATTCTAGGGTTTACAAACACAATAATTTTCATACGAATCATACATGATGCATGGGCTGTTTTGATTATTTTTCTCATGATATATACGATCATTAGAGGCTGGGAAAAATACCAGAATATTTTTAGAACGAGTGAACAAGGCTGCACAATTTTGTTGCTTCTCGGATGGTTACTCGACAAGAAAGAATTCACCACGACTCCAAATGGGATCAAATCACCTTGTACACATTTTTCGCAGATCACATATGATATAAGAACCTCAGGAAAAATAAGAAACGAATTTTATGAAGCTTGGTTGAATTGATACGAATTATACCTTAAAAGTGATATATCGATAGGAATAATTCCACAACGAACGAACCAGGCCACAAACGAACTCAACCTGATTTTTCTAGGACTCCTTAGATGATGTTCAAGCTCAGAAAATTGCTTTGGTAATTTTAGAGAATCGGATGGAGGCTATGGAATTTCTTTGTGTGTTTTCTTATCAATCGGTAATTAGGGTTTGCAATGAAAGATATGGATTGGTTTTTAATAAGGAATGCCGAGTCATAGGGGGGGGACTTTGACCAGAAATCTCGGCAATCATGGGCTGGAATTAGTTTAGGATTGATTTGATTCCAAATTTGCCATATTTACATGATTTTATAATATTTAAAATACATATAAACACATTTAAATGCTATTCGGCCTTCATAGGGTTATTTTGGTAATTTCACAACTTGTATAAATGTTAATTGAAGTTCTTAAAATTATTTGGGATCATAACTTATGCATTGTCAGAAGTTTGGAATTTATTTGACACTTTATAAGCTTTTAAACAATTTTTAAACTTGTAGGGGCATTTTGGTCTTTTACATGCTTTTTAAATTTTAGGTGTTACAACTTCTTCCCCTCTAACAAAAAATTTCGTCCCCGAAATTTGCAAAGAGTCAGAAATGAAACGAACCGAAACATAATGGAGACATACCAGATCAGAATACAAAATGAGGATAACTAGCTCGAATAGACTCCTCGGTCTCCCAGGTAGCTTCCCGCTCTGGGTGGTTCCGCCAAAGAATCTTAACAAAGGGAATGACCTTACGTCTCATAACTCGCTCTTGGCGATCAAGAACAGCTTCCGGCTCCTCCGGAAGAGACATATCTGGCTGGATCTGATCAAAAGGATAAGACACCACATGCAATGGATGGTAATTGTATCCCCTCAGAAGAGATACATGAAAGACGTCGTGAACATGTGATAATTGCGGAGGAAGAGCCAAACGATACGAAACCTCTCCAATGCGATCCAAAATCTCAAACGGTCCGATGAATCGAGGACTGAGCTTGCCCTTAATCCCAAAACGTTTAACCCCTCGGAACGGCGAAACCTTAAGAAATACCCGATCACCAACACGAAACTCCAAGTCACGCCTATGCTTATCAGCGTAACTCTTTTGACGCGCACGAGCTTCCTTCAACTTCTCCCTGGCAACATCCACTTTCTCAGTAGCGATCTGAACTAACTCTGGACCCTCAATAACGCGCTCACCAACCTCATTCCAACACACCGGAGCCCTACATTTCCGACCATATAACATCTCGAAAGGAGCCATACGAATACTTGCGTGCCAACTGTTATTATAAGCAAACTCTACCAAACACAAATAATCGTCCCAGCTACCAGTCCACTCTAAGGCACATGCCCTCAACATGTCCTCTAAAGTCTGAATGGTCCTCTCCGACTGACCATCCGTCTGAGGGTGAAAAGCTGTACTGAACTTAAGGCGCGTATCCCATGCCTTATGCAATCCCTTCCAAAAGCGAGATGTAAACCGAGGATCCCTATCTGATATAATAGCCGTAGGCATACCATGAAGCCTAACGATTTCCTGCTGAAAAATGTCCGCCAACTTACTAACACTGTAGTCCACACGAATAGGGAGGAAGTGAGCAGACTTGGTTAGTCGGTCAACGACCACCCAAATCGCATCATGCTTCCTACGAGTAGGAGGTAAACCTGTCACAAAATCCATGGAAATTTCCTCCCATTTCCACTTCGGAATCTCTAACGGCTGAAGTAACCCACTAGCTCTCTGGTGCTCAATCTTGACCTGCTGGCAAGTCAAACACTTCGATACAAACGAAGCCACATCCTGTTTCATACCACTCCACCAGAAATGTTGCTTAAGGTCCCGGTACATCTTGGTAGAACCAGGATGTATAGTAAAAGGGGAACTATGAGCCTCTGATAGAACAGCCTCCCTAAGCTCAGGATCGTTGGGAACACAGAGACGATCCTCAAACCACACTACACCGGAATCATCAACTCTAAACTCTGACTGTTTGCCTTCCTCAACATTCTGAACTATAGACCACAGTTCACCATCCTCTTTCTGAGCTTCCTTAACTCGCAAGATAAGATTGGACTCCACCGTGAGGCTAGCCCAATAACCACCATGACCTCGAACACAAAACTCCACATCAAGAAGCTCTAAATCGTGCAAAACGCGAGGCTCAAACTCCAAACTCGCAATCATACCGGATTTTCTACTCAGAGCATCGGCGACTACATTTGCTTTACCGGGATGATACTGGATGTTAGCATCATAATATTTCAGAAGCTCTAACCAACGCCTTTGCCTCATATTCAATTCTTTCTGGGTGAAGATGTATTTAAGACTCTTATGATCAGTGAAAATGTCACAAGTCTCTCCATACAAATAATGGCGCCAAATCTTTAGCGCGAAAACCACAGCTGCTAACTCTAGATCATGCGTCGGATAGTTCACCTCGTAAGGCTTCAGCTGCCTCGAAGCATAGGCAATCACCTTCCCATGCTGCATCAAGACACATCCTAAACCCTTCTTCGATGCATCGCTATATATCTGGAAACCGCCGGAACCCGATGGAAGAGTTAAGATAGGTGCCGACACTAAACGTTTCTTCAACTCCTCAAAACTACTCTCTCGCTCATCAGTCCAAATAAACTTTTCCCCTTTTCTCATCAACTGTGTCAACGGCAAAGCAAGACGCGAAAAGCCCTCAACAAATCTCCTATAATACCCAGCGAGACCCAGGAAACTTCTCACTTCCGTCACATTTGTAGGTCTTGGCCATTTTGTGATAGCCTCAACCTTCGCCGGATCCATAGTAATACCGTCTGCAGAAACGATGTGACCCAAGAAAGCTACACGATCCAACCAAAACTCGCACTTCGAAAACTTCGCATACAATTTCTGCTGTCGCAAAATCTCCAGAACAATACTAAGGTGCTGCTCGTGCTCCGCCTCGGTTTTAGAATACACAAGAATATCATCTATGAAGACAATCACAAACTTATCGAGGAATTCGTGGAATATCCGGTTCATTAGGTCCATAAATACAGCAGGAGCATTGGTCAGACCAAAAGGCATAACCAAGAATTCATAGTGACCGTACCGAGTGCGAAAGGCCGTTTTGGGAACATCCTGTTCCCTCACCCTAAGCTGGTGATATCCAGACCTCAGATCAATTTTAGAGAAATGCCTCGCTCCTTGCAACTGATCGAATAAATCATCAATGCGAGGAAGAGGATAGCGGTTACGAATAGTAATGCGGTTAAGCTCCCGATAATCGATACAAAGACGCATGCTCCCGTCTTTCTTCTTAACAAACAACACGGGAGCACCCCAAGGAGATACGCTCGGACGAATAAAACCGTTTTCCAACAGTTCTTGCAATTGCTCCTTTAATTCCTTTAATTCAATCGGTGCCATGCGATAAGGAGCTTTAGATATGGGTTCTGCACCCGGAATCAGATCAATGCTAAATTCGACTTCCCTAACCGGAGGAATGCCGGGAAGTTCATCCGGAAATACATCGGCAAAATCGCGCACAATACGAATACTATCAATGCTAGGAACATCAGCAGAGGTGTCCTTAATAGAAGCAAGAAAACCAAGACAGCCATGCGAAATCAATGTACGGGCTTTCATAGCCGAAATAATCTTTACAGATTTCAGAGGTTGGGAACCAGAATAAACATAATCAGGATGGTGAAGATCACCAAAGATCACCTTACAAGAATAACAATCAATGGTCGCCTTATGAGCAGCTAACCAGTCCATGCCCAGAATAATGTCAAAATCAACCATATCAATGGGGAGAAGGTTCGCAGAACGAACACGATCATCGAAACGGAGAGGGCAATTAACATACTCAACATCAATAATCACATGAGTTTTCATCGGAGTAGCAATGGATATACGGTTCATTAATTTAGTTGGGTTTACATTTATTTTAATTGCAAGTGATGTGGATATTATAGAATGTGTAGCACCCGTGTCAAATAAAACAAACACAATACGATCTCCAATATGCAGAAAACCCGTAATAGTACCTGAGGTGCTAGCAACCTGGTCACGTGTCAAAGAATAAACCCGGCCTGAAGCAGGAGCTGCCCTAGCATCGACTTTAGGTTCACCAGCATTCTTCCTAGGACAGTCCTTGATCCTGTGCTGAGAAGATCCACACCAGAAACAACCACCCGAAGCTCTATGACAAGGACCTGGATGAGTCTTCCCACAGGAAGTACATGTAGGAGGAGGAGGTAGAGCCTCAACAGGCCCCTTCTGACCAGACGATCCCGACTGCTGATACGGCTGAGAATCCCTACGTCGGTTGTTGTTACCCTGCCCCTGACGATTACCACCAGACCTACCAGAATCTCGCCTATCCTGGTTCCTAAACTCCTGCTGCCTATGATTATAACCTCGGTCCTGGCGACCCTGCTGATCATGCCCATGGTCCTGTCGACCCCGAAAATCCGTCCTTTGGTCCTGCCGACCCCGAGAATCCTGCCTTTGGTCCTGCCAACCCCGAAAATCTACCCGGTTACCATCCCTATCACGCTTATTAGACACCCTGTCCGCATGTAACAACTCGATGTTACGCGCGGCATCCTGAACACTAGCCACATCATCAAATGGAGTGTTAACGATCCGGTCTAACACCCATCTCTTAAGAGCCCACTTGAAGTGACGAGCCTGTCGAAAAGAATCCCCAGTAACCTCTGGCCCAACGAAACTAGCCAGACGTAAGAAACGCTGCATGAAATCTCCAGAAGACTCATGATCACCCTGCCGAATAGACCCGTATTCCCTCTCATACCTCAACTGCTCTGCCATAGGAATGTACTGCTTATAAAACGCCTCAATAAAATCTGCCCACGAACAAGTCTCAGCAAAATCATCCCCTTTGGCCTGAACAAGAGCAGTCCACCAATTCTGAGCATCACCTTCTAGTTTGAATGTGGCCAAACGAGTTTTAAACTCGTCAGCACATCCCAGAACACGAAACAATTTCTCGACGTGCGTAATCCAGTCCTCCGCCTCATGGGGAGTAGCAGCGGACCTGAAAGAGAGAGGCTTTAGCTTATTAAACCTCTCGATCCACACGTGGATACCAGCTGGAGGAGCAGCGGGTGGAGCAGTGGGTTGAGCATCGCCACCACCACCACCTCCAGAAGAACTTGCCCCATTCTTGATGTTAGTGGTGACCTCAGCCACCACTTTAGGCATAGCAGCAGCCACAGCAGCGGCTATCATCTCTTCAAAATTGTGGCCATCATCCCCATTAGTGTACTGAGTAAAGCGTGTGTTCACCATCTGAATGATCATGAAAAGAATTAGCAAAACATAAGGGAAATAAGCACGAAATGGAAGACGAAGCAGAACCTATGCCTACCCAAAACCTCACCAGTCAAATCTTAAACTTAAGGGTCAAATCCTATGGTCCACATGTTTCACAGGCCAAAGCTTATGTACGACAGGTCGCAGCCTGGCTTTGATACCATAATTGTAACACCCCAACCCGACAAGGGTAGAGATATCACATTATGGCGACATTACAAAGCATTCATACATATACACAGCGGAAGCCATAAAACATCATAAATAAATAAGCCAAGTCAACATGACTTGAATCCAATACAAAAGTCTCACAAGATAACGAAATAATCCAAAGGAAATACATAACGAAATGAATCCATAATCAAAATGTCTAAACAACTGGCAAGACTAGGGTAGGACATCATCTAAGGCAAAAGCTTCAACTAACTCTCATCCCAAGCATAAGATCCATCTCCCAGCTAGATACCTGCCGCACACGAAAAAGAAAACGTGCGGCTGAGCTTACAAAGCTCAGTGAACAGATACATAATACAAAGCAAGGATAACGAAACCGAAATATAATGAGGCACTGAGAAATATCATAAGGTATAATCAAAGCAAAAGAAATAAGGAAATATAGGATAGTTTTCTACCACGAGCCCCCAAACTCAAAGTCATAATCTCAACATCACAGTCTCAAGGTCACAAGCTCACAATCAGAGGGGATACCTCTCAGGCAACCAGATAATATGAGGGGTGTCCTCATGTATCAACAGGGGTGGAGTAGCTAGCTCCCAAAAATGTGAAAGGCGTGTATTGCACACAGCACCAGTCACCTCAAAGTCATACTCAAAGTCATAGTTAAATCCACTAAACAAACAAATCTAGGATTGCAATCCATACGCCCCCCAAACTCAAAGTCAATCTCAAAGTCAATAGCCGGCAGATAATATAAAAGGGACGGTGTGAGAAATCACTCCCCCACACAGGAGTCATGCCAGTGGTGCATCACAGACATGGCCAGGTTACCTTCCTGGCTAGGAAAGTACAAAAATGGCTCGGGTATCAAACTAAGAGTCATGTCTCAAAATCATAGCTCAAGGTCATATATCAAAAGGTGCATCTCAAGGTCATATCACAAGTATTATCAAAGGTTCATTCAAGGGAACATAGCAATGGCTTGGGAAATCTTAACTGAATTATATCTCAAAATCAATGTATAAGAATATAAGAACCCTTACTGAAACAAGGGCAGAGTATCTGTACCTTATGAAGAAAGCACAAATAGAAATAAGCACAGAAACAGGGGACAGCTCAAAGTCTCTCCTTCTTCACACCTAAAGGATTAGAAGGGAATTACAAATCATTCTTAATTAACCATCTTTCCATTTTAAGTAACTTTCCCTTTTTAGTAAGTTTCCACTTTTAGAAAGTTTCCATAATTAAAAGGTTTCCATTTTTAGAAGTATTGAGCACATAGCTTAATTAGATCAATATTAGCTGGGAATAAGGTATCTTTAGCATATTTACACCTTTGGTCCTCAGGTTTTCACAATTTACATTTTACACCCCTGTATTTCCAAAGTTACATTTTAAACCTTCAAACATGCATAATTACACATTAAACCCTTGGTTTATCAAATTTACACAGTGAGTACTTATTTTAATAAGATATACGATTTAACCTCCAATTATTCAATATTTACACAATAGGTCCCTCCATTTAATTAGTTTACATAATTAACCTTAAAGTTTACATTTTCAATCTTTAATTTATAATAATTACACATTAGTCCAATAAATATCCAAATTTACATATTAGCCCCTGAATATCATTCATAACACAAGTCGACCTCAACTTTTCAGAAATTTCATATTTAGTCCCTATATTTATTCACTTTCCAATTCGAACCAACAACTTCAACTAATTTCATTATCTCACATATTTTACATATAGGCCCTTCATTTTATAATTTTTACAGGTCATACATGATCTATAGAACATGACAAAAATAGCCCATGAGTTTTAATATTTACAAAACATCCCCTTTATATTTAATTACCAAATCGTTAAACACCATTTTTAACAAAATAAAACCCTAATCGATCCCAATAATTATGTAATCATTCCCACATCATTAATGTTCATTTATAATCAGATCTTATCATTTTTGAACCCTAGTTTTCTCGCTAGGTATTTTTTTGTTCTTATTTCCTTTTGCCGATTATAAAGTAATTTCACCAAAAATAGTTTTAAGCCTCAACAATTCCAATGAGCATTTTTCTGGTGTTGTATGATGATCATAGGGGCCACGAAAAATAATATCCTGGTCAAGAAAATTCGCATGCATGCATATAGTATTTATTTCGATTCTAGGGTTTACAAACACAATAATTTTCATACGAATCATACATGATGCATAGGCTGTTTTGATTATTTTTTCTCATGATATATACGATCATTAGAGGTTGGGAAAAATACCAGAATATTTTTAGAACGAGTGAACAAGGCTGCACAATTTTGTTGCTTCTCGGATGGTTACTCGACAAGAAAGAATTCACCACGACTCCAAATGGGATCAAATCACCTTGTACACATTTTTCGCAGATCACATATGATATAAGAACCTCAGGAAAAATAAGAAACGAATTTTATGAAGCTTGGTTGAATTGATACGAATTATACCTTAAAAGTGATATATCGATAGGAATAATTCCACAACGAACGAACCAGGCCACAAACGAACTCAACCTGATTTTTCTAGGACTCCTTAGATGATGTTAAAGCTCAGAAAATTGCTTTGGTAATTTTAGAGAATCGGATGGAGGCTATGGAATTTCTTTGTGTGTTTTCTTATCAATCGGTAATTAGGGTTTGCAATGAAAGATATGGATTGGTTTTTAATAAGGAATGCCGAGTCATAGGGGGGGGGACTTTGACCAGAAATCTCGGCAATCATGGGCTGGAATTAGTTTAGGATTGATTTGATTCCAAATTTGCCATATTTACATGATTTTATAATATTTAAAATACATATAAACACATTTAATTGCTATTCGGCCTTCATAGGGTTATTTTGGTAATTTCACAGTTTGTATAAATGTTAATTGAAGTTCTTAAAATTATTTGGGATCATAACTTATGCATTGTCAGAAGTTTGGAATTTATTTGACACTTTATAAGCTTTTAAACAATTTTTAAACTTGTAGGGGCATTTTGGTCTTTTACATATATATATATATATATATATATATATATATATATATATATATATATATATATATATATATATATATTTTATATATATAAAAACTTTAACATTTTTTTATATATAAAAATTTTTATATATTAAAATTTTTTTTAAGAAAATCATACGTACGTCAAAAGCATGTTAATATTGGGCTTGTTTTGTTCGTAATTAAGAGCCCTTCGCAACGATATTTTTTCATTAAAGAATTCGATAGATATTTACTAAATATTTGACGAATAGAGTTTGTTATATAAAAAAGTTGTAATTATTAAAAAGTTAAAGGGTGATTTTTGTAATTATTAAAAAGTTTTAAATTTTAAAAGTGAAATATATATATATATATATATATATATATATATATATATATATATATATATATATATATATATATATATATATATATATATATATATATCAAACTTCAACATTTTTTATAAAATCATACGTACGTCAAAAGCATATTAATATTGGGCTTGTTTTGTTCGTAATTTAGAGCTCTTTGCAATGATATTTTTTTCATTAAAGAATTTGATAGATATTTAATAAATATTTTGAAGAATAGAAATTTTCTCTTAATTATTTATCTTGTGTAAAAGAAAGATCCTGCGTACATGTTAACGCGGGATACATTTATATGTTTTTTTTAATGATCCTGCGCATCCTGCACCTATTCTTACGCGGGATGTATTCTTTTTTTTTTTTTTTTGGACAGCTAGGATGGAAACACATCATCTTGCGTATCCTGCGTAAAGATTGACGCAGGGTCAATGGGTATTTTGGATAAATGCAAAAAGGTTGGGCAATTTGAGATAGAGTCAAATGTGCATGTCCTCAGCAGTAATTTTCTCTTTCCATTATGTTACAACATTTGAAATCACCAGAAGATGATGGTAACAAATCCAGAAGATGACGATGGTAACATGAACATCTCATATTTGATGTTAACTATGTTTGTTTCTTATATTTGATGATAACAAATCAAGAAGATGATGCTAACATGAACAACAAAAGAATACCCACCACCATACACACACAAGATCTAGCAAACCGCTCTTAAAATCCAAAAAATCAATGAATCAAGAAGCTCAAATTCATGATTAAAAAACACTAGATTTGTTGGAATTTTTATATAATAACCATTATATAATAAACATATAATCATCAAAAGCACGCAGCGGAAGTATAAGAATTCATACATGTAATTAGTTAACCAAAACATAAAGAGATGCGTACCTTTTAGCAATTCCAAGCAATCAAATAACCAAGAATGAAGAACCCTAAATAATTAGGGTTTATGAAATTCGATTTCACCTAAATCGTATTGGGGAAAAATACAAACACAAGTGGTGTTTGTACTACGTTCTTGTACACACATATTACTAACGATTCGATGCGAATCGCTAGGTTCTTGATTCACAATAACAACCAAAACACTTTTGTTGATCACAAAACAAATCGAATCCCTTATCAAAAGGGGTATACGATTGGTAGTGAACAAGGAGAGGAGAAGAAGAAGAAGTTAGGGTTGTTTAGGTGAACCAATATTAACACATAATGAATACAAAGGTTTGTATATATAGTATGTGAAACTTATAGTCCAATTCAAGGAAGGATTCCCATTCCTTTTACCCTATTCGGCCGAACTAAGCCCAAGAGAGGGTTTCTAGAACCTTCTCTTGGCTAGTTTCCTTTTCTTCGTATTTCATAACATTTAACGACCGTTAGTCAATTCCGTTAAGTACTAACGCCCATTAAGTATTTATTTATTGTGATTTAATAATTAAACATAACTACTTATATATTAATTATTTAACATCGATTCTCATACGCAAAGTGTGCAATCCCATAGGCTCGTGTTCGAATCCGATCATACGTATATTAATTATATCCATAAACCTTTCAGCTCCCACTTGGATATACCTTAATATAGTAATGACATTGGTTAGCGTTTAGCAAAACACCTCAATGCCCCCAGAACGACCCTGAGTGTGGTTTCCTGGAAAACCTTTTAATGATTCATCATTATACTTATCTTTTTGTTACTAATACCATGTTAACTATGGATATGGATCAAAGTCATTCCATAAGTTAACTATTTTGTTTCTTGTTATATCTGATTGAACAAGATTACCAAATCATCTGAACGTATTCCAGATAGATCTTGGGTATGGCCATACAAACATCTTGTCAACCCTACAAGGGGCCCAGCTGTATTATACATCGAAACAAATTCGAAGGAACAAATTCTCTCTTGACTACAAGCAAACCCATGAATTTTACGACACTTCTGAAAACAGCCCTTATAACTACTAATTACGGATAGCGTTGTACTATTTTATAGAAAATGTGCTACACCCATGACAGTTTTCTCGTATCTCAAGTTTGAGGATAAATAATCATGATTTACTTAATGACATAGATACATAAAGTACAATCATGCAGTTGGGATCTGTCCTATATTTAATTCATTGAATATCATGTGAATTTGGCATGTCCACGCATCAATATACATAAGTATATTCTACCAAAACTCATATTTGTCTTAATTCAATGATATTTCCATATCATTAATTGACAATGGACTATTTAGAATAACATAAGTTATTCACGGATTTGAACATGCAAATAGAGGATACAATTTATTACTAGTATTAATGAAAACAAACATACTAAGTATTTTAATTCATTATAAATAATAATTGTTTAATATCCCTTATCAAAATACTAAATAGATCAATGCAAAATAATTATAGTTAATGAATTTTGCGTCAAGTCATGACAATTATACTTGTTGACAAATATACCTCAACTAACTTTGATCTATCGGAATTTTGAGAATACTTATTTCAAGAATTCAATTAGTGAAGTTCTTGTATGTGTGCATTCAAATAACTTGATATTGCCACATAATATTTTATAAAATGCGTTACATCCTCAACCACCAATTTATGATAATTATCTTTTAAACTTTTAAAGATTAAAGTATTCTTATTCTTTTAATGCCTAATGCAACTATGAATTTTGAGCATAACTAGTTCACATGGCCATTAGCAAGGATGAAATCCTACCATGACTAGCATTGAGTGTCATCTCAATTAAACTAGCATCATTGTATACAAACAATATGCTTTTTTAAAATTCTTAAACTTTAATATCTACTGTGTAATGTTTGATGCCTTCCAAACTTTCAAGTTTAATTGTCTGCTATAACAATTACGCAACAATTGCCATATTATTCATCCATAGAATCTGGGAGCAACTCAAGGCTGAGGAATGTAATTCTAAGTTTAAACATATTCCATTAGAATATTCATTACACTAGTTATCTAATAACTTTCAATTAGATATCAATGTTGTCAAATCATCTTGCATTCAAGCATGATAAAACAATTTTAACATAATGTACATGAAAAATCCTTAAGTTTGACTTAGATTTCATTCATGTTCTATCTTATCAAAGATATATATATCTATTTAGACTTTCTAAATGATATGTCATGTTCTATTGGATTTATTTATTTACCGCGCATATTTATAACAATAAACATATATTTCAAGGTTGTATGTCTTATTTTCTAAATCTTTCAAGTTTTATTCCAAACTAAAACTTAACATTTAACTTAGATGGAATGTTGTTGCCTATATGTTATACAACATATATAATTAAGAAAATAAACATAATACTCCCACTAACTTTCAGGAATACTTAGGAATTATCTTATTTTAATTATAAATCAAAACTTGAATTTAATAATTAAATATAAGTTTTATCTCCTAGATGCATGCATTAATCCATTCATGAATTATTGCACTTTATACACTTCCAAAGATTATTTGAATTCAAAACTACTTTTGATTACTTACCGTCCTCGCTAAAGTAATCACATAAGAAAGAGTTTTGACATTCCATTGTCAAATTTCATATTAATAAAAATAAGGACGACAATTATAATCTTTATATATTTAATGTGCTTAGGAAAAAACATTCAATCACAGTTAATTGCTTAAGTGTGATTAATAATCTTGTTATAAGACATGCATTAAACATGTGTACAATATTGTCCATGTGATTTCTACATAAAGATTTAAACCACTAGGGTTTTTCTTATCTTTGAAGAAGCTC
The DNA here is from genome assembly GCA_021014915.2 of Artemisia tridentata subsp. tridentata. NCBI lineage: Eukaryota > Viridiplantae > Streptophyta > Magnoliopsida > Asterales > Asteraceae > Artemisia > Artemisia tridentata. The sequence continues at coordinate 210,697,828 of CP139509.1, forward strand.
ATCTTCATTCTGTAGTCTAACTATTTAGAATTAAGATAAACCAAATTTTCAAAATTTGATTATCTTTATGAACAACATCTATAACATTCATAGCATGAGTAATTTACCAAATTCAGTATTTGGTAATGCATCATAATGATTATTATGTTTACCATAATCCTTTAACTCATATTTCTCCGCATATCAATCAAATATCTGAGATATGCTTGCGGATCTATGAATGAGAATTCCAGCATCTTGAGGTCTATTATTTACATGTTTAGCCTCATCATGATATTCACTAATGTATTTTAGAATATTATGTATCTTCTAATTTTATCTTTTCAAGATCAAAACTCCCACTTGTCTTTAGTAATTTAGAGACTATCTATAAATACTTAGCAAGTAGAGCAATACTAAATTGTTCTCTTTTGGGACATTACAAAACACATTGACAGTTCCTGACTCTAGTTTGTTAATGACCAGCTTGATTAGAAGTTTAAAAAATTTAGAACTTCATTTTAATACTTAATGTGATTCATCACATTCCATAATACAATGGTGTCTTACTAATCTTCTAGGTTGGAGTCTTATTGAGTAGATACAATCCATACTCAATTTTCTAACCTTGTTAACTTTTGGAAGAAAAGAAGTCATAGTTATCTTGAATCAAACGATATAACAAGAGTTTGATTCTCCTAACTGAACATACCATTAATCTTGTGGTATTTCATTAGATTAATATTGTAAGATAGTCTAACAATATGTAAGATAAGCATATTCCTTTTGGCTTACCTATTTACCAACTAACTCAACTTAATGGTATAATAGAATTTCCAAGCCAATTGTATGCTTTATAACACACGTACTTTTGACAAAGTCACTTCATGTCCATGTCTTAACAAGAAGACATAAACTGTTATAATCTCATTATATGTTATAAGTCATTTATCAATGACTTCATATATATGTCTTATTTAAGAAGGCAAAACAAGTTAACGTCTAACTTTATATTATTATAAGTCTTGTAACAATTAAAAGACTTCATGTTTATAAGAAGATATAAAAATGTATAACTAATGTAATCATGAACACCACCTCTTGGTTTCAATAGTAATTTCAAGTTAATTGATTACTTCATTTATGTATGTCATTCCAATAATACATAAATTAAATTGAAGTAGTCTTTGCTATTATCTTGACACATGTTCTAAATAGGGCAATCACATATTAGATGTGTATAAGTTATATTAGAATGTTAGTCTCATACCTTGCGGTCAAAAAAATCCTTTAAATCATATTTCTATGTGTTGTACCTTGCACACAATAAAGATTTATCCCACTTGTGCATGGAACAACATCATGTAGAAGATAAACAACACGACACACATTTGTTTATGTGATAAATATGATTGTGTCATAGATATTAGCAAAACAAGTAGATGTAGAACCTGTTAGGAATATAAATAATCAGATGAAGGCTCGGTCACCCCGAGTATCTATTTAGCATTTACATAGCTCGTAGGCTTATTTATATTAGCTTAGTATTATTAGTATTAGTATTAATAGTATTAGTCGTATTTATATTTGTGGAGTGGGTCGGGGTTTTCCCCACTATCAGCTCACTCCACAGCCCACTAGGGGCACCAATATTAGTTAGTATATAAACCCCTTCCCACACTTGGGAAGGGTTGGAACTCTTGTATTATTTCACACACTTAATCTAACTTTCCAGGTTTTCTCTCAAGGTTCCCTCTCTCTCTAACTTCTCTCTAAAACTCCACCATGGATCTAATCTTCCATGAACCAAGACCACCCAAATCATACATACAATCAGGATGGGTATATCCTACAATTGGTATCAAGAGCCATGGTTAGGTCCGATTGATTGTGTGTGCCTAGATTTGTGGTCTCGATTTTTTATGTGTGGTTCGAACAATTTCTTTTCTCAAACTGTTTGCATCTACCTTTTTGTTCGAATCATTTTATCGTGTTCAAAAAATTTGATTCGTGGGTGGGTCTTAACAGCTGCTACTAGTTTTGGATTCACATGTTGGGTATATTTTTTGTTTGTTAAAATCATTTCATACGATTTGTATTCACATGTTGGAATCCACTTTTGTATTCAAAAGTTAGTCAAGTGTTGAGATCCGATTTGAATTAATTCACATGTGGGCTTCCAACGTTTTTCTTTTTTTCTTGCTGCTTATTTGTTCTGTGTCAAATCATGAACTCGTTTTGGATCTTTGTGGACTATAGAAGGTCGTTTGCTGCTTATTTGTTTCAAACGTAGTTTTAAGATCTGTCTTAAACGGGTTCATTTTTGTGTTTGCAGCTTATTTGTGGATTAACGATTGGGTTTATAAGCTATGTGTTGGATACGGTTTGTGTAAAAGTGTGGTGTTTGGGATTGTTCTTGGATGCGGTTTGTGTCAAATGATGGTGTTCATTGATGCGGTTTGTGTCCTATGGGATTGGTGTTTGGCTGGTAGCCTAAAGTGGTATAAAAACAAAAGGGTGAAAGTGACAACTTTGACTGGTCAAACTTACGGTTTGTCAAAGATGCGGTTTGTCTGCATGATTATTGATGCGGTTTGTCTATATGCTCACGAACTCGGTTTGTCTATATGCTTACGAACTCGGTTTGTCCGTATAATCACGAATGCGGTTTGTCTAAATATTCATGAATGCTGTTTGTCTGAATGATTATGGACGCGGTTTGTCTAAGTTTTTCATGGATGCGGTTTGTATGAATATTCATGAATGCTGTTTGTCTGAATGATTATGGACGCGGTTTGTCTAGTTTTTCATGGATGCGGTTTGTATGAATGTTCATATATGCGGTTTGTCTGTCACTCGGTCAATCGGTCAAACGGTCAAATGGTCAAATTTGGTCAACGAGTTATCAAGTAAAAGTACAAAGATGAAGAAGAGACCACGACCAGGACATATACCACAAACTCACTTAATAACAAGCAGGAAGAACAACAGTCAACAACAACAACATGAAACCTACATCTAATCCCTATTTGATCCGAAACAAAATCATTCCATTCGTAACAATTATCACAGACACAACATAAAACAACAACCAACTTCAACTAATCCTACAACTAATCCTACATCAAATCAGCCAATCCCATCTCTATTACCCTACTCGAATCCAAATGAAGAAGACTAATTACAAAAATCTCAGTTTCTTGTCTTTCGTGTAACTCAAAGTAATATCAAGCCCTTAAAGGTCGACCTATCGAAAGAAAGAAAATCATCATAGACTTTGGATGCCTTGCTTTTACTTCTATCCGAGACTTATTCGAGAAAGAAAATTAACAATTACGTTATTTTTTTTCTCTGCCTCGTGTCACTAACAAACTGAGTCACGATCTCAGTTTATCTCTTCTTTTTGGTACTTAAAGATTCGTCCGAAGACATAAACCATTGAGATAATCATCATAGATCGTGTGGTCAATATCCGAATATTAAAGAACGAGTCAGAACATGGGGGTTATGCTCGTTGCTTTTTGATTCGATATGAAATACAAAAACACAAAACGAAACAACTTACCGTATATCTCATTCAAGATCTTTAAGTTGTCTATGTGGGTGTTCGTATCATGACTGAAAGAAATCAACAACTGGGTTTGTGTGATTCTCTGTTGTAACCACGAAGGAGGCATAAGGTAGTGAAGGTGCTTGATCTATTATCAAGGGTAAGTTAGAGGAGCAGTTAGGTGAGAGTAGAAGAAAAGGGGCGGATTGTTAAGTATGATTAGGGTTTGAGTTATGTATAAAGTGGGAGTTAAATACCCATATAATTAGGGTAAAGGATTGGATCGGGTTTTGTGGTGTTGGGCCAATGGACCAAGTTTGGATAACTTATGATATTGTGGCCTGACGTACATGATGAGTGGATTGGGCTGTATAGTTTGTTTATCCAAATCAATTTAACACTTGTGGCATTTCGGAACTGCCAAATCCTTGTTACCTTATGTTAATTTAACATAAGCAACAAATCAATTCAACATGTTTGATGAGTTGTCGTCAACTTGTTACCTCGGTGATCAATCATATTGTGTCTCATGAAAAGTAATTAACAAATGTACTCTCTTCATACATTGTGTTAATTTATTTCTGTTACAATTGATTGTTAAAAGGAGCGGCATTTCGGTTATTATTGTCACATGGATACACATGTCACGGCTAGTAATTGGGTGTATGAATGTCAACGTGAGATCAGAGTTGTGGATTTGGCAGCGTTGTCCTATTTGAGCCTGCGATTTGAGTGAGCCTGCGATTTGATATTTGCAATTTGAGTTACGGTTGACAAATTGCTATTTGATTAATTGTGAATTGTCAAGTTGCATTTTGACTTGTTGCGATTTGACGTTGTGAGTTGACACTTGCGATTTGACAAATTGTGATTTGGTTGATCGCAATCGGACTTGTTGCAAATTGACAATCTGTGACTTGACTTGTTGCGATCTGATCAAGTTGTGATTTGACTCCTGTGACTTGAATTTCTAAAATCAGTATTGCACTTCTCTCTTGGTCGTTCTTGTTGATTTCACGGTTTCTCTTGTAGATTTTAGAAAATCCCGCGAAAGATTCGATTTCTCGGTTTAAATCTCAAGAGTAGTAAAATCCCGTCTAATCAATTTTGGACAAGTAGGCGGGACATGGATTTAGACATAATAAACTTTCGGGGTTAGACTAATTTTCTTCGGGATAAGTTTGTGCTTCGAGATCGGCAGGAATTGGGAAATTATGGTGACTTGGTTAGTTTGTTAATGCACGGGTTGGTGTACTTAGTGTCACAAACATCTTGGGGTGGATGGATGCACGATGTTTGATGACCCTTGCTCGAGCGTATTTAAGGTGATTAGACTTGGATGGTCAAGAAGTGGATATATACAATAAAGGATGGAAGGTTGGGTATATATCACTACCTATATTTAAAGTCGTTACGTTGTTGTGCTCAATATAGGTTCTAAATCACAATTTAGTGCAAGTATAAGTCGCGAACTTGTTCCTTCTCAAGCTTCATCAAGTGATTGTTGTTTCTCAAGCTTCTAATGGGATTGTAGTACAAGATCTTCTCAAGAGGTGGTCAGACTCAAAGACAGGAGGTGGTTGTTCAGAGACGTGGTTTAACCTCTTACATTCTAAAGTTAAACATATTTCATCAAGCGGTTTTGGCATATTATGAGCTTCAGGGAATTTATTAATCAGCTAAATTATTGATGAGGAGACAAGCAAGGGGTTACTTCAAGAGAGTCTTAATCACCATCTTCGTTGCAGTAGTTTCATTTGTCTCTTTCCATGTTTTGTGCCTGTCAAATTCACAATCATCACAGACTCTTAACTTTGGCAAAAAGGTCATTTCATGCCCTTTTTGAGGGGGAGAATTAGGCGTGTTTCCTAGCAGTTTCGTCTCCTGCGGTTTGAATCTTAGCAGTTCCGGTTTCAGCGGGTCAGATCGTAGCGATTCAGGATACAGTGGTTCAGTCTACAGCAGTTTGATACTTACTGTTGTGCAGTTTGTTCTTGAATTTATTTCACAGATAAATCTCAAGAACTGTAAAATCCTGTACACAGTACGACAACTATTCCACATCCAAGTAGCTGGGTCAGACAGCTTTGTTTGATAGGACTGACTATGAGTCATGGGCACTACTAAGAACTAGCGCATGTTTCTTCTCTTTTTGGCTAGTCAACAGCACAAGATGATCACGAAGTTAATCAGGTATTCTTTATTTGTGATTGAAGTTGAATTTCACGAAGGCGTCTACTTATTTTATCTTGAAGTCGGGGTTGGTTGGATGCATGACCTTCAATGATAACTTGCTCGTGCTTGAAATTTAAGTTGAAGACTTGGGTTATCTAGTTACCAGCAGTCAGGGTAACTATCACTTAAGAGTTATTGGAGTACTCAGTGTCACACGTCAATGACGATGTCGATAATCGCAAGAGGTGTTAATGTCTCATACTTTGGTTGGGTATTGAGCCCTTAGAGATTTGCTTGGAGCATTAATTCTCTACACCGTTCTTCCAACATTAGTGCAAGCCTAAGTAACAAATTTGGGGACTTCTACTTCAGTTTTCAGTATTGGTATATCGGGTTTCCTTCATCAAGTGGTCACTAATCTGTGTACAAGGTTGGTTAGTTGGACAAAGGTTTTAAAAGTTGTGATGTGAACTGTAATTCTCACAAGATATTCTTAACCCAAACTGATGTTCACCAAAACCAAATCAGTCATGCCACATTCAATCTGTCACTGTCTCACGGTTTCTTCTTGGTTTTGTAAAATCCCGCGAAAGAACTTATTTTCTCGGTTTAAATCATAGATTTGTAAAATCCCGTGATGATGGGCTATGCGCTTTTGACCATGATCGGGTTAAAACCATTATCAAAGTTCAGCTATAACATCACAAATGGCTGGATCGAGGCATTTAATCGACAAGATGTGACTACGGGGTTAGTTCAGTATTATTTATTTGAGGCTGAAGTGAAATTTCATGGGTGCGTGTACTTAGTATCTGAAGATATCGAGGAGGTTGGATGAAGATTCTTCGAGATCCTTGTTCGAGCTTTCAACATTTACAATGACGAGGACTTGGATATCTAGTTATTTTGTCTTTCTCTCTATTACAAAATAACTATCACTTTAAGGAGTCACGTTGTAGTGCTCAGTGTCACACGAAGTTGTGGATATCCAAGAGGTGATGTACGTCTTATACTTGATGGTTGGTTGGTTGAAGAGTATAGAGTACTTAGGGATTCGATGTTGCACGAAGTCTCTACACCGCTCTTTGTCACGCATTAGTACAAGTTTAAGTCACAAGTTCGGGTTATATTACTTCAGTATCAAGTTCATCATATTGGGTTTTTCTCCATCAGTGGTCACGACATCAAGCCGACAAAATGATAATGGGGTTGGTATCGAGTTAGAGGAGAGAAGTAGAAAAAGAGAGATATGACGTCTGTACAAGTCAGTGCAGGCCTCGCTCTTCATCATTATGACGTCTGTACACTTCAGTGCAGGCCTCGTTCTTCATCATTATGACGTCTGAACACCTCAGTTCAGGCCTCGGTCTTCATCTTTATGACGTCTGTACACGTCAGTGCAGGCCTCGCTCTTCATCAAAAATGATGTCTGTTCATATCAGTTCAGGCCTCGTTCATCAAAGAAAAGAAAAGTGTACGCTTGAGTGCACTTTATCTTCAAAAGAAGAGGAGTCTTCTTATTAATGGTCATTCTCATCAACAAGATTCATGCTCTTTCCGTGCTTATTCAGTCTTCAAGTGGATCGGCGCATATTGGAGTATATTTTTATTCACGTATTCAACCAAAAATTGCAGTTGACAGGCATATGCAATTTTTGAGGGGGGGAAAGGGTGAATAAACAACATGTCAGTCGTCAAGAACCGTCAAGTGGAGCTACTTACCGTTGATGGTATTCATATTCACTAGTTCAATCATCAAAAATTGCAGTTGGCAGGCATATGCAATTTTTGAGGGGGGGAAAGGGTGAATATGATTCTACATGTTGATTGATGATTGAGTAATGGTCATACGACTCCTGAATACGTCAGTTCAGGAGTCGTGCAAACCATGGTTCTCCAACACTACTTCTTCCGTCTATCAAGGTGTTGAAGAACATGGTCATGGAATGCTAATCTACATATTCTCACGGGCTGGTTCAATCAGCAACAAAGGGTTTCTAGTCAATGCTTCATGTATACGTCATTAGGCTACATGTACACATCATGATGATGATTCCGATTAATCGTAACCATCATGGGGGAGAGAAATGTGTACACCAAGGATGCACAGCAGGTTCACGTGATCGGGCTTAATCATTTATTCCGGTGTTGATAACCGCAGAGATGATCAGTGGTTCAACTTGTTACCTTGGTATTTACGTTTCACTGTTACGTCATGGGCTGATTAATCGTAACCATCAGGGGAGAGAGAATGTGTACATCAAGGACGCACAACAGGTTCACGTGATCAGGGCTTAATATCCAAGGATGGATACATACTATAGATGATCAGTGGTTCAACTTGTTACTTTGGTGTTATACTAAAGACTGAAGAAGGTCGAGTCGTCAGTCTACTCTTCATTCTCTGTTGGGTGTTATCATCTCATGTGTATGCTGCGGGCTGATGGGTTATATGTAAGGTTACTGGAAGGCAGTTGGTGAGATGAAGAAGATTGGTATTTTGTTCCTCCACATTGGGCAATCTTGAAGAAGGTCGAGTCTTCAGTCTTCTCTACATTCAAAAATGTTGAGCTCTTTTCTTACAACTTGATATTTAACTTAATCCCATGACAGTTCTTGTTTGATGAGTTGTGGAGTTAAGTTAGGTTCAAGTTGTTCTGTAGTTTAAGGTTAGGTCCAACTTGATTTTAACCTAATCTCATGAAAGTTCTTGTTTGATGAGTTGTGAGGTTAAGCTGAAATCAAGTTGTTACTGGGCGTAAATTTGTGGTTTAGCTTAACCTCATGACAGTTCTTGTTTGATGAGTTGTGGGGTTAAGCTAGATTTCAGTTGAGGCTCATCTTAAACTATCGAAAAGATGCCTAAGGTTTTTGACGGCGTTTCTCAAGGACGGGAGTGTTAGAAGACTAAAGACGGCATGCATTTGGTTATCTAAAGACTTCTTCATATTATGGGCGTTCATCCAAAGTCTTCTTCCTATTATGGGTGTTCATCAGAAAGGTTGTCAGATTGGGGGAGAGCACTAATTCGGGGAGAGTGAAAAGCCAGAATCAATCCCTGATTAAAAGTGCTCACATTGCTCTTCAGCAAGTCAAGTGATGAATGCGGAGAAGATTCAGAATGCTGAGGAGTAATGATTTCTGGTTCGTATCCTTGTATATATTTTGCTTCTTACATTCTTTTTCATATCTTATACCATTTTTGTAAATAGATATATAGAAATCTTGCTAATTGTAAATAGAGAATCGTAAAAACAGAAAAACCATAAAAATTAAAAAATTAGAAAATACCAAAAATAGTTTCACCTAGGCATGTCTTCTGTTTATCGATAACATTTACGGACTTAGAAATGTCATTCAATAATGGCACGGGTCTTTAAATGAAGCTCGAGCAGAAGTTAAAATGGATTGTTAAAACATGTCTAAATGGCTTGCTATTACTTTAGATAGCAACCCGCGCTTCATATTGGGGAAAGCACGTCGCCAAAAAGATGGCTGTTCCTCCAACTGGGTGATGTTCACCTGGGCATGGATTACTTCATATCCATGTTTCCTGATTTGATGTACGTTTCAGTGCATCATTTCTTGTAAAAGAAGAGAAATCTTCTTAGTATAACAAATAGTTTTCATTCTATGATTCTTCTGAAAATTATTTGTGAGACACTTGATGAATATGTGTTGTATGAAATTTGTTTATACTTGGATTATGCATAAAAATTTGTCACTCAATCAACGACCACAAATCTTTAACTTGAATATGGGTCATTGATTGAGGGGGAGAGTGAATTCAAATTTTATATCATCAAACGGGTTTCTTGATTAATTCATGACTCTTAGAAAAGGTTTTGCAGTTAATGGGGTATTAGTTGAAGAGGATATTGCTTCAATATATCAAATGACCAAGTGTGTTAGTTGCTAGAAAGTTTAGGACATTATGTGCAATTTGCTTGTAGTATCCTAGCTTCATATAACTAGAAGGTTCATTTGTATCTCTTTGGAATCCTCGTTTAATCCCCTAGATACATTAAAACTCAAAATCTGAAAGAAGTTAGAAAACCCGATGTGTTTGATGTTCTTGAATGCTCCACTGACATTTGTATGAACTAAGTGAATGAGTTTCAAATGTTGTTTGTCTCTACTGCTTAATTGTTGTTGATATTGTGCATATGTTCTCAGGATTCGCTTAGGTAGATTGCTATTATGTTAGAATCATGTTCCTAAGATCCTGAATTAAATATTGAAATCTGTGTGAATTGCCATGTTCATGATTGCTAATTGCTCTTCATGCTAGATAGTGGTTTGACGTAGTTCCTGATTATGGTTTGATTATAAGATGAACTTGGTATTATAATGTGGCAAGCTGCTGAAGGGCAGCTATTTAGGAATAGTGTATCTGTATGTATGTATATCTGTGTTGATATTCTTATGCAGATTCCATAGCCAAAATGAATGTACCAGTTCCCATTCTAACCATTTGATCAGACGATCAAACTCTATTGATTGGCTCGAAATTCACCTCAACAACAACGTCGGCAACAACAACAACAACAACAACACTTTCACCACCGCCACCACCATTCATCTATTTTGGTCTCGCCAAGTGGGGATCAACGACATTTGTGAAAGATTTGTTGGTGGATGGATAGTTGATGTTGACTACTAACTCAAAAAAGCGGGTGATTACATCATCTGCGCAAAAAGGTCAATATCATTTGTGTCATAATAATCAATTGTGCAAAATAAGCAGTGAATCTCCCTCTTAGATTAAGGGGGAGCATAGTATGTTCCATTATCAGAAAACATTAAATCGGACACATTTTCTCCCACATTTTCTAACTTATTTAAATCAATTGGGATCACAAATCTCAAATGGTTTGAAATTTTTGATCGGGGGAGAGAATGTGATTTAAATATGAAATCTGATAAAATGTGATGTTTGGACGTAAATGTAAGCTCTCCCATATGTGCTAAACTCTTTCGTATATCGATGCACATATTGAGGGGGAGCGAATGAACAAAAAGGATTTGGCATCTCAGTTGAGCGTGTCTCAGACTTAACCAATGAATTGACGAAACACAAAGTTGTCATCAATTGAAAGGACATATCCTGGCCGGGTAATAATTTCAAGCTAGTCTAACTAGTGATGTAAGCGTGTCTCGAAAAGGATGTGTCTGAGTAGAGTGTACCGTTTCGAGAAACTTTCTATGGACTTGACCAGGACGGGTAATAATTTCAAGCTGGTCTAACCAGTGATGTAAGCGTGTCTCGAATCGGTCATGTTCACTGAAAGTTGATCAATTCAAAAAGTGCGAGCTCTACCTAACATTTGCAAATTTATAAAACAATCAACCGAGCACATGTTGAGGGGGAGCATTTGAAAAATATAAAACTCTCAAGTGTTTGCAAAAATGTGTTTCAGAATCATGAACACTTTGAGAGATTTTTTAAAGATTTGTGTTGGCAATCGTGGATGAATACCAAAGACCGACCATTTTAATTAATGCATGGAGTTATAAGGATGGTTAGGTTAGGCTCAAGTTCCCACGATCCCGCCAGATCCGGAGGGATCTACCCAGGGACAATCCACTAGTTAGTGTAGAAGTCCTTAGGTATGATTAAAAAGGAGAAAAGTGGATAAGGGAAGAGTGCCGACTAAGATGGAGCTAGTACTGGAACAAACCCAACAAGGTACTAGTAAGGAAGTCTCGGTAAGCACTGAAGGGGTTGAAGAATGAAAAAGAATTGTAAAGATAAAGGGTGAAAAGAAATAGCCCTCCTTACAACTTAGGCAGAAACCGGGTCAATACATATGCTGTCAGAATCACTTAGTTGATTGCTGGCATTGAAGACAAAGTATCATGGACCCAGTGATACGCTGCACAACCCTCCCTAGCCACTCAAGGTCCCTCAAAGGACTCTTGTTTCACTTGTCACAGAGAACAATACATTTCTATCGTCTCTCTCACTCCGAGTTAGATGATATTGAAAAGGTGGCAGTCCTCTCCAGCCTCCGATCACCAAATCAAAACGCACAATTGAGTCTAGAGCCACGAGATGCATAATAAGATCTCATAGGGACACGAATTATTTCTACACTGGGTGTTCAACATTAAGGACACCAGTTGTAAAACTTAAGAGTCCTACGCAGATCTTAGCAATCTGCCAGAACATTTATGAGGGAATTTACAAATGTAATTCTCAATGATTGAATGGAAATTCCTGCCAGGGTCAACATCAAGCAGCCCTGAAAGCAGGTCACTTCGGTAATTCTTTATGTATTACGCTTAGTGGTAACGGTGGTTTCTAACGGTCTACAGTCGTGGAGTGATCTCCAGCGACTCACCTAATCGTTGATGTGCTACGGTTCGATCTTAAAAAGCCCTCTGTGGGTTTTCGATTAGGAACGGTCTTGGTAAGGATTAGAGAGAGTTTTCACACTATGCTGTTAACAATCTCGAAGTCCGAACCTGTAAGTATCGGACGTTTTGTTGCTAACTGTCGTATGCAGGAACATCTGGCGGTTGAAGCTGATTGCTGTTGCAGCTGTTTGCAGTTGTAGCTGATTGAGGTTGCAGCTGAATGCGGTTGTAGCTGATTGAAGAAAAGATGCCAATCCACTACCACATGTTCACACTACATCATCATCTTAATCAAAGAAGTCATGATCAACCTAAAGACCTTTAACACAGCTTCTGCAAACTCTGATGCTGAAGATCATGACACCAAATAGTGTGAGCATGTCGGCTCGAAGAATATCACATCACAAGGAAACATACTGCTAAAAGGTGACTTGGAAACAAATGTTGGATGATAAAGTCGAAGAATACTCAAAGATCATCCAAGACGATCAAACGGTCATCAAACGAACACTGCTGAATGCACAAAGTTTCAAGACAATGAAGAATCAAAGACTACGAGCTATGAAGACAACTTCAGAAGATAAAATGCTAGAATTCAAGTTATTATTTCCGGGGTGACCTCCCTTAGGGGGAGATTGTTAGGAATATAAATATTCAGATGAAGGCTCGGTCACCCCGAGTATCTATTTAGCATTTACATAGCTCGTAGGCTTATTTATATTAGCTTAGTATTATTAGTATTAGTATTAATAGTATTAGTCGTATTTATATTTGTGGAGTGGGTCGGGGCTTTCCCCACTGTCAGCTCACTCCACAGCCCACTAGGGGCACCAATATTAGTTAGTATATAAACCCCTTCCCACACTTGGGAAGGGTTGGAACTCTTGTATTATTTCACACACTTAATCTAACTTTCCAGGTTTTCTCTCAAGGTTCCCTCTCTCTCTAACTTCTCTCTAAAACTCCACCATGGATCTAATCTTCCATGAACCAAGACCACCCGAATCATACACACAATCAAGATGGGTATATCCTACATGTAGAACCACTTAATTAACAAGGAAATGCACATGACTATCCTTGAAAATATGAGTGTCTATAAGTTTGAAAGTAATGTATTATCTCGAGACAATCTAGAAATAATTTGGGTTACTACCAAGATAATAAAGCTTGTAGCTCCCACTGAATTAAAGAACATTACAATAATTCCTTATTCAGTAATTACAATACAATGCTCCCACTGGATTTGACAACATTGTAAGTGTTTCATAACCAGTGAAAACAAATAGTGTGCTATTTACTTTCCTACACCTTTGAGAAAGCCCATACGTAACAATTACTTAGGTACTAAAAGAGTGTATTCTACTATGTAGATGATGCACTATCCATCAATGCTATTAAATTGAAAATTGGGATGCACTTTCTTCCTTAATAGGTCTACCATCGTTACAATGTTATGTAGCACCTCTAAAGGGTTAAAATAATAACAACTAGATAAAATATCCTAGTTTGCTTTTACTACCTTTGCAGTAATCAGTCTATCTTCTAATTTAATAACTCATACAATGTGATACATGTTTTCCAGTTAGCCAAATGTCATCTTTGTTACAAAAGAATTCAATCACCGAAAGATGGTAATGAAATCTCTATGGAAAATAAGATGTGCAATTCTCTTAACTATTAAAGTTTGCTATGAGTTATATTAGAATTTAGACGATTCTAATGTTCCTATTATACCTTTCTCAATCATGAAAAGGAATAGGATTGAGTCTCACTCTTATTTCATGGAAAGGAGACTAGGTTTATTCTTTTAGTGAAGTTGACTCTAGCCAAAAACTCCTACAGGTGTAGATGAATTTACTAATAAAAGAATAACCTACATTTACGGTTTAATGTTGCATTAATACATTAAAAAGAATTAACAAAATTCAATTTTAGTATTTTCGATAATTAAATCTTTAAAATTAGGACCCAAATTGATAAAGTTCCATTACATCAGTTGATCTGCTAGTAATAAAGTATTCAACAAGGTAATTATCGAACAATAATTGACAAACATATTTAAATTCCTAGATCATTATGGGATTTACCATTGCCAAAAATCTATTTGCAATGTAAGTATGTTTCATCCCATCTTATGGCTTGAGTTATAGATCTCACTAACTAACTCAATTAAGTTGTCTAATTTAAAAACTGTAAATTTTTTCAGATAAGATCTCACGTAACATGAAGATTGTTGGGTCCTTCAGTACCCAAGAGTCATTAAAACAAGATTTGGACACAAATTAACTAAGTGTTAATTAAACCGAGAACAATTCAAGTCACTGAATGAACAGTCACTCAGTGAGTCATCTTCAGGATGCTTAAGGCGAATTCAAGAAGAAGGATTCACTACTCAGGTAGGCGGTACTCCCTGTGTAAGACTTAAGCCAAAGAAGAAGATGATGCTTCAGTGAGTGTTGGACAAGAACTCACTGAACCCAAGTCTCCTCAACAACAATAAGTGATTGAAGACTGAAGAAACCAACGCCTGAAATAAAGGCGGGAATAAGTGGGAAGTATTTGAGAAGATAAGAATGTCAGACCAAACACTCTTATCTTGTCAGATACCAACCTTCCCAAAGACGGCTAAAAGTCATGGAGTGTCAGACCAAACACTCCTAAAGACTTTTAGTCCATTCCTATTGGTTCTTGGAAATGACAATTACTGTTCTAATGGTCAGACACGCTTCCTCAACAAGTTGAAGTATTTTTAATCACTTTTACTCTTTTATACTTGTGTATAAATAGGTTCAGAAGGAGAGAAGTTAAGTGTGTTTTGTACATTGAAAGCCTTAGACTTTTGCAAAACAACTTCTCTCCTAAAAAGAGTAACCAGTCCCTGAGATAGCTCAGTGAGGCATATTGTTACCACTTAAGCATAGCTTAAGTTTAGATAGGAGACACCATACCTTGTCTATTCAATCCCAAGTGTTTGTTCCGCAAAACACTTGGGTAATAGATTCTTTGATTCATTTCTAATAAGAATTTAAACGTTGAAAATACTGTGTGTTTTTTATATTAACGTTTCATTAACTATTAGAAGTAATCATTACATTGTATTAGTCATAAACACAAATAGATTAACTTTCTAGTTAACTCTAAGCGTGTTAAGGGAACAACATGTGGTATCAGAGCCTCTGGTTTATAAAATCTTTCAAAATTAACCAAGAGTGCTCAAGGTTTTTAAAACCAAGATCCTACTATGACTGATGCAAATGTGCCCCAGCTAGTCGACAAAAAGGGTGGAAGCTTCTCAGCTGTTGCCCCACGACTTGAAGCTGGTAAATTTAGCAAGTGGAAAAAGCGAATGCTTTGCTACTTGACTGGTATGGAACCATACTACATCACTTGTGTCAAAGATGGTCCTTATGTTCCAAAGACTGCTGTAGGGCTAAACAAGCCTGAGGCTCAATGGACCATTGATGAGAGGAGGGTGGTCAATCAAGACCAACGCCTGAAAAGCATCATTATATCATGTCTTCCTGACGATATAATGGAATCAGTCATCAACTGTTCAACAGCCAAGAAAACTTGGGATGACTTGGTCAATAGCTTTGAGGGTCCCTCAGATACCAAGGAAAACAGGGTCATGGACCTGAAACTTGAGTATAATACTTTCAGGGCAAAAGACTCTAAAAGTCTCTCTCAGACTTATACCAGATACAAGACCTTGATAAACGAACTATCAAATGATGGTGTAGTTTTGTCTAAGCATGAGACAAATGTTGGCTTTGTCAACAGTCTCCCTGAGAAGTGGCTAAACTTCTCACAAGGCCTGAGGAATGCTAATCACATTCAGACCCTTGAGCTCCCTGAGATCTATGGGAAGTTTGTCTATGAAGACAACTTAATCTCAAGGAGATACCCTGACTCAAAAGCTCTTGAGTCCAAAAAGGCCTTGACCTCCACACCCATATCAACTGCTTTTTATACTAATGGTGTTGTGCAGGACTTTCAAGAGGATTCTGAGGATGAAATTGGTGAAAGGACTAGTGATGAGTACCTAAAAGATTTAAACTTGGAATTCCAAGAGAGGGCACTCCTTGCTAGTTCAAAACGTTTCATCAAAAGAAACCAGTCCAACTTTTCAAAAGGAGAAGCAAATGAAACCACTGAATGCTTTAATTGTGGTAAAAAGGGTCATTTTGCTAGGGACTGTTATTCTAAAACCACCTCAGAACCCTCTTACAAATTTTCAGGAAATAGTTCATCAGGAACTAGCAAGTTTCAACCTAGAATGTTTCAGTCGACCCAACAATTTCAAAACAAGGGTCTAAAAGACTTTGAAGCAAAATATAGGAAAGCCAAGGCTAAACTTGCAATTCTTGAAATTAATCCCTCTATGTCTCAGGCTGCTCAAACATCCAAACCTGTTCAGGCAAAGAACAAGGTTTTAGTAGCTGAAGCTTATGATTGGGATGAAGAAGAGGTATCCTCAGATGAGGAAATTAGAGTGAGTGCACTGATGGCACTCTCTGAAGGTGATCAAGTGGCTGTTGGGAAAAGTCATGCAAGGAATGGAGAATGGGTAAACATCACCATGAAGAAGGTAAACACTTTACTTTCTATGGATGATGATTCTGATTGGCAGTCTTACATGAATTATATTTGTGTAGATCTTAAATTTGTTGAGGAACAAAGGCTTAACATGTTTTCAAAATATAACAACTTAGTGTCAGAATTGAATAAATGTAGAGATGAATTGCTTGTACTGAAGCAAGCCAAATTAGAAACAATTACTCTACAAATTCAGAACACTGAAATTTTGAAACAAAACCAAGCCCTACAAACTGAACTTAACAAAGAAAAAGCTGTCATCTAAGGCTGGACCAAAAAGAACCCCAAGGTCTTTGATACTGTGGGTTTAATCCCTAGGAAAATAATAGGAATTGACCATCACATGGTTAACCCCTATGTAAGTCCTAGTGAATTGACCTTTATTCCAGCTGGCATATCATTTGAGCAAGAAATGCTTCCCAAGTCAAATGACTGGATTGTCAGGGACAACCCAGTCAGTAAGTTACCAAACTTTGAGACTGGAAAGATCTTGCTTCCTGAAAGTCAGGCTTTGAAAAATATGCTTGGACTTACTGAACAACTCAGTAAGCTTGAACTCACTGAACAACTCAGTAATACTGAGTCAGTGAATGAGTCTGAATCAGAATCGTATCCACCACTCCCACCACTGAATACCCTTCAGGGTGTTGCACCCAACTTAGGCCTCCCACCAATGGTCTACTCTCAACACTCTCCAAAGGAGAGGTCAGGATTGGGAAAAACAATCCTGAAAAGACCAACATTCGAAGTCTCAGTAAATACTGATGACTCGTCTTCTTCAGTCCCTTCTAAAGTAATAACCCAAAGCCCTGACTCAAAATTTGATCAGTTGGCTGAAATGGTCAGGAAGCTGGGTGAGAAGATTGCATCTTCTGAGAAACCTTCTCAATCCAAGAAGGAACAAAAACCAGCTTCCTCAAAGACCAAACCCAAACCCTCAAAACCCCTGAAAAGATGTGAACTGTGTAACTATACCAATCATATCACTGATGATTGCTATAGAATTCTTTATTGCATGATTTGCAAAAAAGATGATCACAGGACCTCTGATCAAAAAACACATTCAGTCACATCCAACATGACAAGTCTTAAAGCTCAGTCTTTAAACTATCCTTCTGATTCTAAACAGAAACAGAAACTAAAGGCAAAATCTTTTGCACCTTGCCCTTACTGTGGGTTCAATGATCACCATCCTAAGGATTGTCAAATTGACAATTGTTGTGAAAATAATGGAAGTTCCGCTCATGACACCTCAGGAGGTGATAAGGCCATTCAGGCCAGAAGAGGTATGACAAAGTCAGCCTCTCAGTCTACTGAGTCTACATCTGCAATCAAATGCATAATTTGTGGTAGCTCAGTCCACTACACCACTGACCATAAATCAATTGTAAATATTAAAAAGACCCCCAAAGCTAAGCCATCCAAGAAGTGGAGTCCTAGAAAGAACTAACCCAGTTTACTATTTGTGCAGAAACATGCCAGAGATCATGTTTGGCATCTAGATAGTGGATGTTCAAGGAGCATGACTGGTGTGAAGGAGTATCTGCACAAGTATGTTGATGAATCAGGACCCAAAGTGATATTTGCTGATAACTCATCATGTCTCACTGAAGGTTATGGTTCAGTAAACTGCAATGGTATAGTCTTTACTAGGATAGCTTATGTAAATGGTCTTAAATACAACTTGATAAGTGTCAGTCAACTATGTGATGCTAAATACATAGTTCAGTTTGATGATAAACAAGGAATCATCTTCAATGCTAATAAGGAAGTTGTCCTTATTGCACCAAGAAGACATGATGTTTATGTGTTGGACATGTCCAGTCTGACTCAGAATGGAACTTGTCTCTTTACCAAGGCTACTGATACACTCAACTGGCTTTGGCATAAGAGACTCTTCCACCTAAACTTCAAAAACATAAACAACCTTGTAAAACAAAACAAGGTCCTTGGCTTACCATCTCTTGTGTTTTCAAAGGATAAACCATGCTCATCTTGTGAAAAAGGTAAACATCACAGAGCATCCTTTAAAACCAAAACCAACTTTTCCATCAGAAACTGCCTACATCTTCTCCATATGGATCTATTTGGACCAATTAGTCCTAGATCCATTAACCATGAGAAGTATACTCTGGTCATTGTGGATGAATACTCAAGATACACTTGGGTAAACTTCCTGATCAAAAAGAGTCAGGCAGCTGAAACAATTATGTCCTTTGTCAGGAACATTGAAAATCAAAATGACATCAAAGTCAAACAGATTAGGACTGACAATGGAACAGAGTTCAAAAATTATGAACTTGAATGTTTCTGTGATGAGAAAGGTATTTCCCAAAAAATTTCCTCACCCTACACACCTGAACAAAATGGGGTGGCTGAAAGGAAAAATAGAACACTCATTGAAGCAGCTAGGACAATGCTAAATGGATCAGTCCTTTCCAAACACTTTTGGACTGAAGCAGTAAGGACTGCCTGTTACACACAAAACAGATCCATCATTGTCAAGAGACATAGCAAAACTCCTTATGAGTTATTCAAGGGAAGAATCCCTGACATCAGCTACTTTCATGTCTTTGGGTGTCCTGTGTTTATTCATAATAACAAGGATCACTTAGGAAAATTTGATGCCAAAGCTGATGATGGATACTTCCTAGGATACTCCCTTGTTTCAAAGGCCTTCAGGGTGTTCAACACTAGGAGACAGCATACTGAGGAAACATTTTATGTTACCTTTGATGAGAGCACTGATGCAATCAGTGTCTCTAACAACTCAGTGGAAGAGATAGGTATTGATGAATCATCAAGATACCCTCCTGATGAACATCATACTGATAATGGTCCTTCCACTCAGTACCATGCAAATGCTGACATCTCCTATTACATCATTCCCCACAACCTTCCTTACCCAACCATCACTGAGTTTATTGAAGCACAAAGTACTGATGAATTCATTCAGTCAGTACAAAGTGCTCAGGTACTAAACAATCACAGTGATGAGTCAACCCACTCAGACACTCAAGATGCTGAAGATCATCATGTGTCTGATCCTGATCCTACCCATCAGGCCTCTACAAGTTCTAATCAGTTTCCAAGACCTCAGGACAGTTTGACTAGGTCTCAGGATATAGAACTTTTCAATATAATTGGTGAGCCTACTGAAGGCATGCTCACAAGAAGCATGGCTGCTGAACTGAGAGCAGCCTCAACCAATGAATGCCTATTTGTGGACTTCATTTCCATAATTGAACCCAAAAGTGTTAAGGAAGCACTAAATCATCCAAGTTGGGTTCAGGCCATGAATGATGAACTGGAACAATTTGACAGAAACAAGGTAATGACCTTGGTCAAATGTCCTGAAGATGTTTCAGTCATTGGCATGAAATGGGTATTTAAAAACAAATCTGATGAAAATGGCATAGTCATTAAAAACAAAGCCAGACTTGTAGCCAAAGGCTATAATCAACAAGAAGGCATTAACTATGAAGAAACATTTGCACCAGTAGCAAGGATGGAAGCCATCAGGATCTTCCTTGCTTTTGCTACATACATGAACTTCAAGGTGTACCAAATGGATGTTAAAAGTACATTCTTAAATGGCTCACTGAAAAAAGAAGTTTATGTTCAGCAACCTCCTGGATTTGAAAGCCATGAGTTTCCTGACCATGTCTGCAAGCTTAACAAAGCCCTTTATGGACTGAAACAAGCTCCCAAGGCATGGTATGAGACTCTTTCATCCTTCCTGATCCAAAACAAATTTTTCAGAGGCAAGATAGACAACACATTGTTTATCTACAAGACAAATAATGATGTCATACTTGTACAAGTGTATGTTGATGACATCATCTTTGGCTCAACAAATTATAAACTTTGCAAACAGTTTGAAAAACTAATGGCAAAGAAATTTGAAATGAGCATGATGGGAGAACTGACTTACTTCCTTGGTCTACAAATCAAGCAGACTGATAAAGGAACCTCTATCAGTCAAGAGAAGTATGTCAAAAGCCTACAGAAGAAGTATGAGCTCAGTGACTGTGCCTCAGTCAAGACTCCCATGGTACCCCCAAACAACCTTGGTACTGATCTTACTGGAAAACCAGTGAATCAAACTCTTTTTAGAGGAATGATAGGATCACTGATGTATTTACTTGCATCAAGACCTGATATCCAATTCTCAGTCTGCTTATGTGCCAGATATCAATCTGACCCAAGAGAAACTCATATCACTGCTGTGAAAAGGATATTCAGGTACCTGAAAGGTACTCCAAACCTTGGATTATATTATCCAAGATGTTCAGGCCTTGATCTTAAAGGATACTCAGATTCTGACTATGCTGGATGCAACATGGACAGGAAAAGCACCTCAGGCTCCTGCCAAATTCTTGGTGGAAAACTAGTCTGTTGGAGTGCTAAGAAGCAACAATCAGTTGCCATGTCCTCAGCTGAAGCTGAATATGTTGCAGCAGCAAGTTGTTGTGCAAATGTACTCTGGATGAAAAGTCAACTCAGTAACTATGGAATTCAGTACAAGATGGTTCCCATCTTTTGTGATAACACAAGTGCAATTGCCATCTCAAATAACCCAGTTCTTCATCAGAGAACAAAACACATTGATATTAGATATCACTTCATCAGGGACCATGTCATGAATGGTGACATAGAATTACACTTCATTCCTACTGAATATCAGCTAGCTGATATATTCACCAAGCCATTGGATGAACCAACTTTCACCAGACTGAAAGCTGAACTAGAAATGTTGGATATTGAGAATCAGTCCACTGATTGACTCCATCCAAATATATGTAAATTCTGATAACCCAAGTCCCTGACTCTTTGTGTTCTTCAGTGAGAAAGGTCACTGAACTTCAGGAACTAAACCCAAGTTCCTGAGCTCTTAATCCTCAGGAATTAAACCCAAGTTCCTGAATTCTTGGTCCTCAGAAACTTGACCCAAGTTCCTGAACCCTTGAACCTCAGGAATTAAACCCAATTTCCTGAGCATTAGAACCATCAGTGACTAAACCCAAGTCCTGACAATCAGGTTCACTGAATGAAAAGTCATTCAGGGTCCTCAAGAGACATTAAATACTAACTTAAATGCTCTAAGTATCTAGTTAGCAAATGTTCGAGGTTGGTAACTGAATTCTTATTTAATATAAGAATATTTGTTCTTTTGCCTTTCTTGCTTCCACCTCTGGGCCCCCACATTCCCACTTGGCATTAAATACCTCTCCAATCACATTACAGATATGTGATGACTCATCTCTGCAAATTACACTTTTGCAGAACTGCTCAACTGTTCACCTTGACTGTTGCGCCAAACCAGGGAAAGTGGAGTGGTGGCATTAAATGCGGATCCCAAAACATTTTATTCAAAACAGTTTCCAAAAATTCTTTTTGAATAAATAAAATCCGCTTAATACCCGAATTACCCTCCACTTCTCTTCCCTATAAATACCCCATGCACAAACAACACACACATGTTTTTAGAAATCTTAAGCAAAATTTTACCCTTTTTTCTTTCAAAAACTAAATCTTATGTTCAGGCCTTGATCTTAAGCAAAATGTTATTTCCTGCGTGCTTCAGGACCTATTAGGCCCTGACTATGTTAGGTCTGACGTTGAAGGTTCAAAACCTGACGTCCTACATAAGACCAATTATACTAGTGGCATTCCTGAGGTACAACCCATTGCCCTGACTAACTACATGCTGGTGGTTATTCAGGGGGAGAACGTTGTTTCTCTAGTACCTTCACCTACAAAGAAGGTGAAGAAGAAGACAAAGAAGGGTCAGTCCAGTAAGGTGGTTAGACCCAAACCACTCGCCACTGAGACTGATGCCTCAAACAACCCTAAACAAGGGTTAAACTTGGCCGAGACCTCTGAGACACCCCTCACTAAGACCATCTTGACCAAAAAACAACAGCCAACGGAGGTCACTGAGAAATCATCATCAGTGTCCTCGGGAAAACCCCCTCTTCCTCATGATTCCACTGACATAAACAAGTCATTGGAGTCAGGAACCTCAACTCATTCACATCCCGATGAAGGCACTGATAAATCACAATCAGAGCCTGAGGGAGAAAAGGGTCCTATATCCTCGGTTGGGCAGCACTACTCAACTGAGAAGGGGACCCACACCCAATCACATCCCGATGAAGGTACTGACAAATCACAGTCAGGACCCAAGGGAGTCAAGGACCCTAAATCCCCAAAAGGGCAGTACAACCCTGATGGAAAGGGGGACCACCAACCATCACAAAAAGTGCCTCATGATAGTTCTGAAAAACACCCGTCAGGACTTAAAGGCGCTCAGGGGGACAAAGACTCAGAGGGATATAAACCACCCGCTGATACGGAACCCACAACCACCTCAGGCGGATCCATTCTCTCAAGAACTGCCCCCAAAAGTCAGGCTGAGCAATCAGTTATTATGACTAGCCAGGCTGATAAAACCAAATCAGTTTTTATGGCGGGGTCAGGACCTGGCCAAAACCAAGGCAAGTCTTTTTATAAAGAGGAGCCGGTTAACCTTTTTGAGATTGAGTCTATGGGGGATATTCAGGCTCTTCTTGATTCTGAAGATTCTGAAGATGAGCTCAAGGAAGAGAGTGAGGAGGAAATGTTTGAGGCTAGTGATGACATGGAGACTGATGTACAACCAACTGAGCAATCGCATCAGTCTTCTCCACATGGTGAATGATGATGTACCCTCCTAACGGGTCGAAGGACTCCCCTTCGAGCCTGTAGAAAGCCCTCCCTTCGGAGGCCCAGGTTAATCTTCTAACACGTTTCATTGGCGTAAAACCATTCGCCTGCGAACTGGTTACCATGTGGGAATCCGCCAATCGAAGCCCTAAGCCCTTCGGGGTATTCCTGACGAAGGGACTAGCACGAAGGACCATCCTGAACTGGTCAAACCCACGTCTCCTCTATCCCTTGGCTTTCCCGCCAAAACAGAGATCGTGGGCTACAAAGCCCTAGCGGTTACCACTTTCCATGGGACGCCCCCATGATCTCCGAACTATGTGCAACCGCCCACTATGCCCTATTTCTCCCCTATAAATAGCATAGTCGGGCCAAAAAACTAAGTTAACTTCACTCTCTAAATTTACGACCTACATTACCATTACACATACTTACTCGCACGCCGGAGGTGGTTCGCAGGGTCCAACCCCTGCGCAATCACTTAACGTAGTGTCTTCGTATTTCTTATTTTCAGGTTAAGAACAAGCTTGGCGCAATCTCAACACCCCATTATTCCTTTGATCACCATCGAAGGCTTGGTTGGCAATTATTTGTTCAATCAGTGGCGCCATCCGTGGGACCGCTACAATTGGTCTCGTTAATTCCGAGCTTATAACCTACCAACTAATCTCACTATTATTCCGGCATGGATCAAGGAAGAGAAGGTACTCCCCCACCGGGTTTCTCTACCTTAACACCAATACCAACCGACGACCCTAACAACCTTCCCCCAATAACCGCCTCCACCTTCACAACACGTTCTCACCCAGAAATCACAACCAACAATCATGCTTCGGCATCAGCCAACCCAGAACCTGTCATTAGCCCAGCCTTTGTCGAAGCCAACCACGAAGTGTTGGAAACCCTTTTAAGGGCTTGTAACAGACAAGTCAGGAATGCTGAGGTGCGAAGGGAGTTGGAATACTCGAGTGATGAGTATGATGAAGAAATGGAGATGGAACCTAGGCCTCCGACCCAAGGGCCAACCCTATCGGCCTTAAGAATTGGGTCTCCAATTGGTCGAAGGCTAAGCAAAAGGTCTGTTGGTTTCGAAGGAGTCCCCGAGAGGGCTCCGACAAGAAGAGAAGGGGTGGTTACCGAAGGCTCTAACGGTAGGAGCCAGCTTAGGGAAGAAAGGGGGGTGACCTTGCCTCCCTTGCTAGCAGCTCATATTGGAAGGACTGAAGCTGGGGTTCCGTTGCAGCCTTCTCACGCATCAGGCGTAGAAGGCAATCCGTCTACAATTAATATGGGAGAAAATCTTCCTCCCAATGGTATGTACCCCTCGTTCCAAACTCAGTCTTATCCTCAAAATTTATATCCTCCAATAAATGGACAGCCTAATAACCCAAACTTCCCCCAAAATTATGGGAGCATGCCCTTCGGCCATCCTATGGCGTACCCTCCGTACGCCATGGGAAACAGTTACCCGTTTGCCATTAATACACCTTATCAATCCTACCCATGCCAGACTCCTATGGGAATGCCCCCAAACAGCAATCCATACAATACTGTCCCCATGTATGCACCACCTTATAATTGTCTATATTCAGACCCTATGGGTTCAGCTACACCTTTTGTTAGATGGATAGAAGATTACCCATTGCCTGATGGGTTAAAAATGCCTTCACATGTCGGGACTTATGATGGGAAGGGGGATCCGGACAATTTCTTACACTTGTTCGAAGGGGCTATCAAGATGCAAAAGTGGGTTATGCCGGTGGCTTGTCATATGTTTACATACACCCTACGGGATTCTGCTCGTATTTGGTGGAATGGGCAAAAGCCCGGTAGCATCGTCAACCTTGATGATCTCAAAGCCAAGTTACGGTCACACTTCAGTCAGCAAAAGAAGTTCACAAGAACTCATTTAACGGTGCACAACATCAAACAAAAAGATAACGAAAGCACCAGGGCCTTCGTTACTAGGTACACCGATGAGACTTTGCAAATTTTGGGTCTTCATGAAGAGCAGCGTATCTCTGGTTTCGTACATGGCCTTCGGAATCGGAGTTTGGTGGAATTCTTGTCCACTGACCTTCCGACAACTTACAAGGGGTTGACCGAAAAGACATATACTTGGATTGAAGCAAAAGAGGTGTCCACTAATGGAGCTCCGATAGATAAAGATAGCAACAACAAGTTTTCGAAGCATTCTTCGTGGGAGGGGTCCAAGAACAAGAACAAGAACAGAGATAGGTTTTCTCCGTACAACAAAGGCCCCAACCATGGTTTGTTAAGCAGTCTAACGAAGTCTCCAAAAGAAATACTTGCTACGGAGAGGGCAGCCAAAGCCTTCGAAGCGCCTCCCCGTATGACAAGTAAGGGCAAAAACAGGGATACCAGCAAGTACTGTCACTTCCACGAAAATTACGGTCACGACACAAACAGTTGCAGAGAGCTGAAGAAACAGATAGAGGAAGCTGTGAAGTCCGGGCAATTGGCACATTTGGTTAAGGGTATAAAGAAGGGAAAGGAAGAGACGACCGACACCACTCCTCTCGAAGCCCCAATACTCATGGTCCGTTGGGGCGAAGCCAGCTTGAAAAGAAAGGTAACGGAGGGTAACGAAGTAGGGGAGGTAACTATTCCTCCTCTTGCAGGTCAAATCCCTTCAAATGATCCGGTAGTCATCAAAGTCCTCATTTCCAACCGGGAAGTGAGTAGAGCCTATATGGACTGTGGAAGCTCCTGCGAAATCATCTATGAGCACTGCTTCCTCAAGCTTAATCCTTCGATCAGGTCACAGCGAATTGATTCGAAGATACCCTTGGTAGGATTTTCTGGCAAACATTCATGGCCTCTGGGAGAAGTTCCGTTGGAAATAACGATTGGAGAAGGCAAGCTCACAAGGACAGAAACCCTCATGTTCGCTATCGTAAGGTCCAGCTCTCCTTACAACTTGTTGATAGGAAGAACCGCCATGCAAAAAATGGGGATCGTAGTCTCTACCATACACGCAGCGGTAAAATTCCATACACGCAGCGGTAAAATTCCATACACCCTATGGGATAGGCACCGTCCTCTCCACTTACAATCAAGGACATATGGGAGACAACGGTAAAAAGATTAGAGAAAGTCCAGAGGAACCTCCGAAGGTCATCCTAAGTTGTACGGATGCCGAAGAACGTATCGTGGTGAATGAGCTCTATCCAGAGCAAATGGTGGTAATCGG
This sequence comes from Artemisia tridentata subsp. tridentata, assembly GCA_021014915.2. Classification (NCBI taxonomy): domain Eukaryota; kingdom Viridiplantae; phylum Streptophyta; class Magnoliopsida; order Asterales; family Asteraceae; genus Artemisia; species Artemisia tridentata. Next base: position 210,724,413 of record CP139509.1, read on the forward strand.
AAAGCAACTCCCTGCTAACTTCAAAGCAGACTTGGAGAAGCTACTCAGAGCCAACAAAGACGTATTCGCATGGACGTATTCAGATATGACCGGGGTTCCCAGGACTCTTATGATCGACGGCAAGCCCTTCGGTACAGAACATAAGCTTAACGAGTTCAGGCACATTGAACCAATTAAGCAAAAGCGACGAAGCCTAGCACCAGAAAGAAGTGCAGCCGCTTGTAAAGAGGTGGACGAGCTTGTACAAGCAGGTATTCTCAGAGAAGTGAAATACCAAACTTGGGTTGCTAATCCAGTTATGGTAAAGAAAAGTGATGGAGGGTGGCGTATGTGTGTTGACTTCACCGATATCAACAAAGCCTGTCCGAAGGACTGCTACCCTCTACCAGAAATTGATTGGAAGGTCGAATCCCTTTCGGGGTTCCGTTTGAAATGCTTCCTGGATGCCTACAAGGGATATCACCAAATACAAATGGCGAAGGAGGACGAGGAGAAAACAGCCTTTTACACAGGAAAGGGTGTCTATTGTTACAAGAAGATGCCCTTCGGCTTAAAGAACGCAGGGGCTACTTATCAGCGTTTAGTAGACAAGGCCTTCCATAAGCAAATCGGAAGGAACTTGGAAGCCTACGTCGATGACATGGTAATAAAAAGCAGAACCGAAAAGGACCTCCTCTCTGACATTCAAGAGACCTTCGATCAATTACGGGCAATCAACATGAAGCTTAACCCCAAGAAGTGTTCCTTTGGCATGGAGGAAGGGAAATTCTTGGGGCATTTGATAACGAAGCAAGGGATTAAAGCTAACCCTTCGAAGGTTAAAGCCATCACTGATCTTCAAGCTCCAAAGTCATTAAAGGAAGTCCAAAGCCTCAACGGGAAGCTTGCGGCACTTAGCAGGTTCCTTTCGAAAGGGGCAGATCGGTCTTTACCATTCTTCAAAACACTCAAAGGGTGCACAGATAAAAAGACTTTCCAATGGAGTTGCGAGGCGGAAGCAGCTTTCGAAAAGCTAAAGGAATTCATAGAAATCTTGCCAACACTAACAGCCCCAATCAAAGGCGAAGTGTTGTTCATGTACATTGCGGCTTCCTTCGAAAGCATCAGCGCGGTGCTTTTAGCCGAAAGGGAAAAGAAACAAGTCCCAATATACTTTGTTAGCAGGGTTCTGCAAGGAGCTGAGCTAAACTATCCGGAGTTGGAAAAGCTAATCCTTGCTTTGGTTTATGCTGCAAGACGCCTTCGAAGATATTTTCAGGCTCATCCCATCACAGTCTTGACTGACAAGCCTATCAGACAGATACTGTCAAAACCTGAGAAATCAGGAAGGGTAGCTAAATGGGCTATCGAATTGGGAGAACATGAAATAGAATATAAGGGTCGAAACTCCGTCAAAGGTCAGGTACTTGCGGATTTCCTAGCTGAAACGTCTTCCGGACCTAGCCAAGATAAAGAGGTTCCTAAGCAACAGCCTTCGAAGATGATCGAAGGATGGAAGCTGTACACAGATGGAGCCTCAAGTTCCGATGGTTCTGGAGCAGGTTTAATGTTGGTTAGCCCGGAAGGAAAAGAGTATACTTATGCATTGCGCTTTGAATTCGAAGCCACCAACAACGAAGCTGAGTACGAAGCTCTGTTAGCCGGACTTCGACTAGCAAAAGAAATGGAAGTTCAAAATCTGTCCATTTTCGTAGATTCCCAACTAGTTGCTAATCAAGTCAAGGGCTCCTATGAAGCAAGACAGCCCACCATCAAGCAAGTATTGGAAAAGGCTAAGGAACTTCTCCAAGGCTTCGAAACCTATGATATAGTACATGTCCGCAGAAATCAAAACAAGAAGGCAGATGCCCTAAGCAAGTTGGCATCAATGGCATTTGCTCATTTAACGAAGGAGGTTTTGGTAGAAGTATTGGCTGATAGGTCAATTGAACGGGGCGAAGTTTCTGACATCGTAACCGAGGAAGGCACCAACTGGATGACTCCGATTAGGGAGTATTTGATCAGCGGTATCCTGCCAGAAGACCCTAAACTAGCTCGAAAGGTCCAGATCAAAGCTCCCCAATATAGACTTATTGGGGATAATCTATACAGGAAATCCTTCTTATCCCCATGGCTTCGTTGTGTGGGACCAAAACAGGCTTCGAATATCATATACGAGGTTCACGAAGGCTCTTGCGGGTTGCATGCAGGCCCTCGCTCCGTTGTCTCAAAAGTGATGAAGCTTGGGTATTATTGGCCATCCATGCATAGGGATGCAATAGAAATAATACAAAAGTGCGAAGCATGTCAGATCCACTCCAAAGTCCCGAGAATGCCTAAACAAGACATGACCTCCGTTACGTCAGCATGGCCTTTCTGCCAATGGGGAATTGACATAGTCGGACCCCTACCAGTTGCTCCAGGGGGAGTAAAGTTTTTGGTTGTAGCCATAGACTACTTTACCAAATGGGTTGAAGCGAAGCCCTTGGCATCAGTGACAGGAAGGCATATGGAGAAATTCGTGTGGCAACACATAATCTGTCGTTTAGGTGTCCCTCACATTATCATCTCCGACAATGGAAAGCAGTTCGCCGAAGGGGTGTTCCCAACCTTCTGCGAAAGCCTGAAGATCAAACAGTCATTCACTTCCGTTTATCATCCCCAAGGTAATGGACAAGTAGAAGTCACAAACCGGGATATCATAGAAGGAATTGAGAAGAGATTGGGACGAAGCCATCATGGGTGGGTAGACGAGCTACCCCAAGTTCTGTGGGCACATAGGACGCACCCCAAGTCAAGCCACGGGGAGACTCCTTTTAGCCTCACTTATGGAACAGAAGCTGTTATACCCTCTGAAATAGGCATCGAAACAGAACGCATTGTGAACTTTGAAGAAAAGACAAATGGTGAAAGGATTCGAGAAAATCTTGATCTTCTGGAAGAAAGAAGAGAAATAGCTTCGATCAGGGAGGCTATCCATAAACAGAAGATTGAAAAGTACTATAACAACCGAGTTCGACCCTCCACGCTCAAGCCAGGTGAATATGTCCTTCGTCTGAATAGTGCAAGCAAGGCTGAATACGAGGGAAAACTAGGGCCAACATGGGAAGGATCCTACGTCATATCAGAAGCCTACGGCAATGGCGCGTACAAGCTCGCAACGCTTAAAGGAGAAGTCATGGATAGAACTTGGAACGGTACTAACCTTCGTAAGTTTTACATATTAAACTTACTAAAAAAAAAAAAAAAAAAAAAAAAAAAAAAAAAAAAAAAAAAAAAAAAAAAAAAAACTCATTTTGTTTTTACAATTTCATGTAACGCATTCTTCTCATCTGGGGAAAGAAGCATTAATGGTAGGTGTCTTAGTATTCATTTCTTAAAATGATGTAATCCTCCCTACCCAATTAATGATATAACGCATTTCCCTCAAATCTCTTGTTTCGTTCTTTACAACAAAGATTTGTCCAGCCAAGTAGTATAAAAGTTTCAATGTCGAAGGATGTAGCAAGGCACACGCCTTGTATATAAATAACATCCAATATAATTCACATTAACTTTCCTATGAAGTCTTAGGGTATTAAAATCCCTCTGCTACTTAAGGATAAAGACGGAGTGGGTCGCGACCCTCTGTCGCAATCAAATTATACGATTGCTTAAAATCTTGGTCCAAAATACACACAATAAGGTTATAACCTTAGGTTGTATGTGTACACTCTTGAAATGAGCGTAAGAGAAGAAAAACATGACAATAAAAGTGGGACATATCCCACTAAATTAGCATAAACAAAGACTACGTACAGTCTTAGTTATCATAATCACAAAAAGGACAATTGTCTAAAGTTACCGGCCGAAGCCCAGTAACACAAAAGATAAATTATTCTAACAGGAATAAAGATAAATTATCTCAAACAAATAACATGTTGGGGAATCATTTCAAGGTAGAGCAGAGTTGGACTTCCTTGTTGAGGATGAAGGTTGGATCTTCATAGGCTTCTTTGCCAAAAGCTCCTCTATTGAAGCCAATGGATCATTGGTAACATCGGAAAGATAAGGGTACTTTGTTGAAATAAACGCATCACCAGCTTCATTAAACTCTTGCTCCGAATCTGGGCGATAGTAAGACACCCCCGACAAAACAACGGGTTTCTTTGTCTTGGCAATTTCCTCCAATGCGGTGCACGTTCCGTAGAAGATGGTTGCGTTCACAAGTCTCCCAATAACTTCCCCTACCTCATCGCTACGGTACAATTCCATCGCCACATGAGGAACAACTCTCGAAACTACCTCAGCTCGGTCTCTCTCCAAGATTTGCAGCTGGGATTTAAGATCATTGAGCTTATCGAAAAGGTTAATCTCCTGCTCAGCTAGCCTAGACCTTTCGACCTCCAGGCTTGTACATTTAGACTCGAGCGCGGCAATTTGGGCTCTATAAATGGAAACTTTGGACTCTTCAACCTTCAATTTATTACACCTCACCTGGGATTCTTTCAGTTGGCCTTCGAGTCTGTCAATTTTGACTCGCATATCTTGAACGAAGGGATTCTTCTCAAAGTCTTCCATCACTTCTTTACATTTAGCCTCCAACTCATCATGTTCCTGATCCCTAGCTTTTTCTTTAGCTAAGATATCATCCATTTTTACCCTCACATCCAACAACGTTTGCATTAGTTCTCTTGTTCTCGAATTAAGATGATTATCCAAAACAGCCTGCCTAGCGTAACTTTTGGAGTGAAAGTCACAAAGTTCTTCAATAGACATGTTATTTAAGACTCCTTTCCAACTGGTAGGCGTCATTTTGTCAACCAATTGTCGACAGGCATGTGCATCAGGAAGTTCCACAACATCGGGAAGGCCTAAAAAAGAAAGGAAAACAAGTTATATGATGCATGGCATTTGATACGTATGAAAGATGTTAGCTTACTTGGAGTAGGATCATCAGGAATCGTTAGAGGAGTGGGTATAAAGGTTTTGGAGTGCGATCCCTTGGGCTTCACAACTCTCGCTGGAGGAGTAGGGAGGGCTAATTTCCTCTTCGGAGGGTTCCTTACAGACATGGCAGCCTTTGCTTTCCTACTTCTCTTATCTGAAACACCGGAGGACCTTGCGAGCCTCGTTTGAAATTCCTTGATAAGGGGATCATCGGAATCTGCAACAATTTCCACAAACTGTGGAGTTTTGTCATTCTCAATTGACATGGACGGAGACCCTATCCCGTAGCTTATATTTTCTGGCTCTTTAGGGACAAAACTAACTTCCCTAGTACCACGAGCCACAATGAAGTTCCTGAATGCCATCCCTACAGAAAAACAAAAAGAAGAGATAAATATCATCAGATAAGTCATTTACTTTATTTAAATAGGTATATACATACTTTTCCCATTGCAGATTATCTCAGGTTCCAAGGGAGAGCCTTCCCAATGATCTACAATCCCCGCCATAAACAATATCGGCTCAGGAAATGTTTGCACATCAAATGGGTGACGTTCAAGACGTTGGTAGAGGGAATAGCTTCTTACGAAGTGAGGCAAAGGATCATCAAAGCGTTTCTCGTCAAAATGGTTGTCTTTGTCTAACAATGCTGGATATTGGGGAGGTATGATACTATCTTGCACATAGAAAAACAGACCTTTCCATTTTCTTATATTGGCAAAAGGTTTTGTTATTAAACAAGGCACATCAGGTTCACTTCTTTTACCTAAGGTTAACCAATCACCACCAGGGCAAAGGTTGATAAAGCCTCTAAGCACGTTAAGCGTGGGCTCATAACCATAGGCTTTGCATACGACAATGTAGGTGGTTAGTTTGGCTAAGCCGAATGGGTTCAACCTGGAAATATGTACTTGATAATACTGTAAAAATTCTAAGATTAGTGGATGAATAGGAATCCTAAAGTTGGATTCTGTAAAAGCATGAACATATAACCCAACATACCCAGTTGGAGTGTCAAAAATACTTTGGTTTTTGTTTGGGAGTATCACTTTATACTTTTTTAGTATGGGATATTTTTCAAAAAAATCCGCCAAAGCCTGTTCTGATAAGGTACACTTTTGTTCCCTAATGATTCTTTTTGCCGCCATACTCATCTTGTATTCGTAGCAATGAGAACGAAGAGGGATAATTACCTTAAATCTCTGAAGAAGCACAAAGCACAGTATTGTGTATGTGTATTTTGGGTGCAAAGAAAAAGTATGATCAGGTAGGGATTAGAAAGAGTTTATGCATATCTATTGACAATTTACCCTGACCGTCCACGTGTACTCATAGTTTGAGTAGTATACGGATTTCAAACTGTTTTTTCAATTTTGAAAAGAAGTTTGAAGATACCGATATAGTAGCTGCTGCAGCCTAGGGTGTAGTAGTTGGAGAATTATTAGCCGCATTTATTGCGCAGAATTTGTTTAAACACTTATCTTCATTTCGTCCGAATTTGTGATAAATGGGATAGAGTGTAGCAGGTTTTTTTAGTCGAATGCAATTTATACTCGTACGTATATATCACTTTCGACTGGGGGGCTTGATGATGTACCCTCCTAACGGGTCGAAGGACTCCCCTTCGAGCCTGTAGAAAGCCCTCCCTTCGGAGGCCCAGGTTAATCTTCTAACACATTTCATTGGCGTAAAACCATTCGCCTGCGAACTGGTTACCATGTGGGAATCCGCCAATCGAAGCCCTAAGCCCTTCGGGGTATTCTTGACGAAGGGACTAGCATGAAGGACCATCCTGACCTGGTCAAACCCACGTCTCCTCTATCCCTTGGCTTTCCCGCCAAAACAGAGATCGTGGGCTACAAAGCCCTAGCGATTACCACTTTCCATGGGACGCCCCCATGATCTCCGAACTATGTGCAACTGCCCACTATGCCCTATTTCTCCCCTATAAATAGCATAGTCGGGCCAAAAACTAAGTAAGTTAACTTCACTCTCTAAATTTACGACCTACATTACCATTACACATACTTACTCGCACGCCGGAGGTGGTTCGCAGGGTCCAACCCCTGCGCAATCACTTAACGTAGTGTCTTCGTATTTCTTATTTTTAGGTTAAGAACAAGCTTGGCGCAATCTCAACACCCCATTATTCCTTTGATCACCATCGAAGGCTTGGTTGGCAATTATTTGTTCAATCAGTCTTCTCCACATGGCGAAGAATCTGAATCTCAGGCTGATCATTCTTCAGATTCTGAATTATCATGCCCTCAGGAACTCAAGAAGTATGACAACATTCTTCCTCTTACTGAGAGGCAATTGGTCAAGTTCCTACAAAAGGCCAACAATGCTCTCTTCACTGGGCTAACAGAAGAAATTTTTGACCACCACACTGAAGCTGCTGTTCATTACGTCGATCTGAAGGAATCAGTGGAATCCTATCATGATGATGTAAATGAGCACAAGTCATCTATCTCCTTCTCCCTGACGAATCTTGAGTACAATCTTAAAATGTTCAACGAGTCTCTCACCAACTTACAAAAGAGCGTTGAAACTATTCAAGAGTCAGTGAAAGATGACCCTGCGCTTAACAGGAAAATTCTTCAGGCTTCTGAGACCTACCAGCAACAATCTACTCAGGTGGCTGAGCTGGTAAACATGCTGACCTCCTCAAATCTTCAGGGATTCAGCTCTAAAGTGGACTCCATCAGGTCTTCCCTAGGTCTTATGGAGTCCCACATGGCATCTTTGGCAAATTCTTCTTCTTCCTTGGCTTGGAATCTTGGGCCAAGGATGACTGCAATGGAGGTTTCTCAGGCTTCTCTTGAGGCTAAGGTCTCAACTCTTCAGCAGGACACCTCAGACATCAAGTCAATGATGACTGAGATTTATCAGGCCTTCAAAGGTCAGGCTCCCTCAACTTCAGTGAGCGCACCAACTCTTGCTCTCACTATGGGTCAAGCAACAGTTGAGGGGGAGAAAGTCAAAGTCACTGAAGAAGAACAACCTCCTTCTCACACTGAGGGGGAGAATCCTGAAGAAACCCCATCTTCATCACACCAGGACAAAGGCAAAGGCATCCTCACAACCACTGAGCCTGAACCTACAATCTTGGTGCCTGCTTCCAAGGAAAGAAGGCAAGACCCTGATGAGCCAGTCAGGGTCCCTTATGAGGTCAATGGAGTGATTAAACTTTTTACTAATGAGGAAGTCCAAGCTCATATGGAGAAAGAGGAGGCAATGAAGAAGGCAGCCGAAGAAGAAAGGGCTACCAAGGCTGCTCTTATTCAGGTGGTCCATGAAGAGGCTGAGAAGATAGGTCTTGAGCCTAAAGAACTTGTTAGAAGAAAGGGTGGTGAGACCTTTGTGAAAGCTCAGACTGCTGAGATGATTGCTCTCAGGAAAAAGAGGGAAGAAAAGTTGAAAAGGACTGAGGAGATTAGGCAGAACAGGATTAGGAGATATCAATGGGTCATGAAAAACAGGTTAAAGCCAGAACCAATCACTGATGTCAAGATTCATCGAAACACCAAACCTACAGTTGTTACTGTCTACAGAAGTGCTGACAAGAGAATCTTTGAGGTTCATGACCCCTTTAGATTCGTTGACTTCGGGATCACTGAATTGGATGAATTGGGTCCAATAATAGCGAAAAATTCAAATGTTGTGGTCCCTGGTCTGTTGATGTCCCTGAGTCTAAGGTATGAAAAATTGGCAGAAACTCCTCAGGAACTTGGTATTTCTTCACTTCTCCCTGATTCAGCCCAACAACCACATGCACCCTCTCAGTCTTCCTCAAGAAAGAGAAAGAAAATTGAAACTGAGCCTGAGATCAAGGTCCCTGGTCTGGATTGCAACAGAGCCCTCCCTGAAGGAGTTCCATTCAGGAACAACTTGGTCATCGAACAACCTGAAAGAGGTTTGTTCTTCACTGATGAGTTTGGAGACCCAGCCTTCCAAAGATGGAGTGATATTGACCAATCAGGAATCAAGGCAATGCTGGGTTTCCTCATGATGGCCTCACTTATCAAGACTCCTGAGAATGTGAGGTTCTGTCAAGACCTGAGAACAAAGATTCAAGAGCATCCTGATCAGCATGAGCTTGAGTCCAATAAGCCAAAGCTTGAAGCCTTAGGGTATAAGTTTGACTAAATCCGCCAACACCACTATCCCTGTACTATCTATAGTTTTGTTAGGACTTGTGATAATATTAATAAGATGATGTTTTTATTATTTCAGTGTCCTTATTTACTTTCTAGTACATTCAGTATGAGCAGAAGTCATTAGCTCACTCATAACTGATCAAAAACACTTAAGCATAATTTATATCCAAATAGGGGGAGATTGTTGGGTCCTTCAGTACCCAAGAGTCGTTAAAACAAGATTTGGACACAAATTAACTAAGTGTTAATTAAACCGAGAACAATTCAAGTCACTCAGTGAACAGTCACTCAGTGAGTCATCTTCATGATGCTTAAGGCGAATTCAAGAAGAAGGATTCACTACTCAGGTAGGCGGTACTCCCTGTGTAGGACTTAAGCCAAAGAAGAAGATGATGGTTCAGTGAGTGTTGGACAAGAACTCACTGAACCCAAGTCTCCTCAACAACAATAAGTTATTGAAGACTGAAGAAACCAACGCCTGAAATAAAGGCGGGAATAAGTGGGAAGTATTTGAGAAGATAAGAATGTCAGACCAAACACTCTTATCTTTTCAGATACCAACCTTCCCAAAGACGGCTAAAAGTCATGGAGTGTCAGACCAAACACTCCTAAAGAATTTTAGTCCATTCCTATTGGTTCTTGGAAATGACAATTACTGTTGTAATGGTCAGACACGCTTCCTCAACAAGTTGAAGTATTTTTAATCACTTTTACTCTTTTATACTTGTGTATAAATAGGTTCAGAAGGAGAGAAGTTAAGTGTGTTTTGTACATTAAAAGCCTTAGACTTTTGCAAAACAACTTCTCTCCTACAAAGAGTAACCAGTCCCTGAGATAGCTCAGTGAGGCATATTGTTACCACTTAAGCATAGCTTAAGCTTAGATAGGAGACACCATACCTTGTCTATTTAATCCCAAGTGTTTGTTCTGCAAAACACTTGGGTAATAGATTCTTTGATTCATTTCTAATAAGAATTTAAACGTTGAAAATACTGTGTGTTTTTTATATTAACGTTTCATTAACTGTTAGAAGTAATCATTACATTGTATTAGTCATAAACAAAAATAGATTAACTTTTTAGTTAACTCTAAGCGTGTTAAGGGAACAACAAGAAGATTTACCTTGTTGTTGCAATCTAGCTAAGATCTCACATAACATAAATTGCAACACCAAGTTTTCATTAAATTAGATGGCATAAACTTAAATTTAAATGGTACTCATTTGATGTGTGTAATTAAAATATGTACGAAGAAACATGCACACATCTTCGTATCATAGGTTTTAAATAAAACCTTACTCATTAGTTTTTAATCAATAAGATTAAATCAACAAAGTTTTAATTGAGGTATTGGATAAACCAATCAAAGAATTACCTTCAATTATCACCCACTATATCCTACTACTGCATGAATCAAAAGACCCAAGTTATTCGGATAATTACCACAAAGTGGCGCGTGAAATTAAGGTCAATTCACCCTTAAGATGTTTTGTACATAAAAATAGTCTTAGGTAACTCCAATTTGACGCACAAAGAAGCGGAGAAGCGAGTCAGTGCGAAGCTTATTAAAAACTTTCTTCTTTAGGTGCAAATACATGGCAACCACCCTTAAACTTCTCATATAGTTTGTCAAATTGGATGAGTCTTTCTAACTATTTGGTACAGTAACCATCAATCAATTAAAAGTCTAAGATTTAACTCTTAAAACAAATCCAAATTCTCCATTATTTAGTCCGGTTTATTTTTCTATTCAAAAATTACTCTTTGCTTACAACTTGTCATACAATAATATACACAAATAAGCAAATAATAAAAATTAACCAACTACAACAATAAACATGCTAAATTAAATCAACTAACACGTATATCATTAACTAAGGGTCCCACTTGTGTTTCGATCTAGGTACAAGTGGACCACATACATTGATAAATCAATTGCGTAAGCCCTTTGTTAAGTATATACAATAACACACATAGTTGATTAAACAAAAGATACATATGGGGTCTTCCCCAATTTTAGGTCTTTTCTAATAATATAATTGATTAACCTATTTAGTAAATTAATCATGTCATACATTTAATTACTAAACTATAATAATTATTTATTCATATATCGCACAATTAGCATGTAATCATAAACACGTAACAATTACTACATTCATATCAATTTTATCCATGATAAAACATGCATGTTTTCATCATGGATCCACATAACACTTATTATCATATAATCAAGTTCCCAAGATAAGCATTCTATTAATGACATATAACAAATATCCATTAATTAATCACATAAAAAATTGCATACAACCTAAGGTTTCTACAATTTTTTTTTTATTTACGATCTCACGAAACATGGAGATTTACTTTGTTGTTGCAATCTAGCTAAGATCTCACATAACATAAATTGCAACACCAAGTGTTCCTTGAATTAGATGGCATAAACTTCAATTTAAAGGGTACTCATTGATGTGTATAATTAAAATATGTACGAAAAAGCATGCACACATCTTCGTATCATAGGTTTTTAATAAAACTTTACTCATTAGTTTTCTATCAATAAGATTAAATCAACAAAGTTTTAATTGAGGTATTGGGTAAACCAATCAAAGAATTACCTTCAATTATCACCCACTATATCCTACTATTGCATGAGTCAAAAGACCCAAGTTATTCGGATAATTACCACTAAGTGGCGTGTTTCACCCTTAAGATGTTTTGTACATAAAAATAGTCTTAGGTAACTCCAATCTGACGCACAAAGAAGCGGAGAAGCGAGTCAGTGCGAAGCTTATTAAAAACTTTCTTCTTTAGGTGTAAATACTTGGCAACCACCCTTAAACTTCTCTTATAGTTTGTCAAATTGGATGAGCCTTTCTAACTATTTGGTACAATAACCATCAATCAATTAGAAGTTTAAGTTTTAACTCTTAAAACAAATCCAATTTCTTCATTGTTTAGTCCGGTTTATTTTTCTATTCAAAAATTACCCTTTGCTTACGACTTGTCATACTTATAATATAAACAAATAAGAAAATAATAAAAATTAACCAACTACAACAATAAACATGTTAAATTAAATCAACTAACATATATATCATTAACTAAGACTCTCACTTGTGTTTCGATCTAGGTACAAGTGAACCACATACATTGATAAATCAATTGCGTAAGCCCTTTGTTAAGTATATACAATAACACACATAGTTGATTAAATAAAAGATACATATGGGGTCTTCCCTAATTTTAGGTCTTTCCTAATAATATAATTAATTAACAAAGTTAGTAAATTAATCATGTCATACATTTAATTACTAAACTCTAATAATTATTTATTCATATATCGCACAATTAGCATGTAATCATAAACACATAACAATTACTACATTCATATCAATTTTATCCATGATAAAAAAATGCATGTTTTCATCATGGATCCACGTAACACTTATCATCACATAATCAAGTTCCCAAGATACGCATTCTATTAATGACATATAACAAATATCCATTAATTAATCACATAAAAAATTGCATACAACCTAGGGTTTCTACAATTTTTACAAACCCTAATTTTTTTTTTTTTAATTAAAATCCAAAACGACATAATGAAAAAAAATATATAGGGTTTCGCAATTAAAAACCCTAGAAACCTTCTAGCATGCAACAATCAATTAAAGATTTAATTTTTGTGTGTTTCGGTAATTAATTACAGAGTATTAACGGCTCATGGTGCCACTATTGGAATTTATATATCATAACCATTATATAATAAACATATAATCATCAAAAGCACGCAGAGAAAGTATAAGAATTAATACGTGTAATTATTTAACCAAAACATAAAGAGATGCGTAGTTTTTAGCAATTCCAAGCAATCAAATAACCAAGAATCAAGAACCCTAAATAATTAGGATTTATGAAATTCGATTTCACCTAAATCGAATTGGGGAAGAATACAAACACAAGTGGTGTTTGTCATACGTTCATGTACACACGTATTGCTAACGATTCGATGCGAATAGCTAGATTCTTGAATCACAATAACAACCAAACACTTTTGTTGGTCATAAAACAAATCGAATCCCTTATCAAAATGGGTATACGATTGGTAGTGAACAAGGAGAGGAGAAGAAGAAGAAGTTAGGGTTGTTTAGGTGAACCAAGATTAACACACAATGAATACAAAGGTTTGTATATATAGGATGTGAAACTTAGAGTCCAAGTCAAGGAAGGATTCCCCTTCCTTTTACCCTATTCGGCCGAACTAAGCCCAAGAGAGGGTTTCTAGAACCTTCTCTTGGCTAGTTTCCTTTTATTCGTATTCCATAATATTTAACGACCGTTAGTTAATTCCGTTAAGTACTAACGCCCGTTAAGTATTTATTTATTGTGATTTAATAATTAAACACAACTACTTGTATATTAATTATTTAACATCGATTCTCATACGTAAAGTGTGCAATCCCATAGGCTCGTGTTCGAATCCGGTCATACATATATTAATTATATTCATAAACCTTTCAAGATTTACAAACCAAATTTCCAGACCCACACTCACAATCATCCATCTGAGCTCCGCTTAATGTTCGACGAAAGTGCATTCGCGATCAAGTCCAACCTTTACCACTCTCACACCATCTTTACCACACTCATACCATCTTTACCAAATTTTGGCTAGCACCATAAATCAACTAAGCGAATCTTTGTACCACTAGTTGAGTCATATGGAAATGAAGATTTCTAAACGACAAAAATTTATACAACCAAACCACCTCGATTCATACATCATGGTTGTTCAACATCACTGATTGAGGAAAAAGATCATTTATTCAGAAACAACCATTTATCTCATTTTCTTCAGAAAGTACACAACCCAAATCTAAACACTTATGCACCCCATTAAATCCGGCCACCCATTATTAAATACGGACGCCCATAACCACCGCCACCCACCACAATCCCTGCCACACATATTTACACACAAACACGCACACACAGTTGTACACATATACGAGCATAATTTTTTGCCCAGGCTGGAAATATGTAGAAAAAAAATTGAAGAGATGAAAAGAGAAGCATGGTTCATGGTGGTTGTTTGGCAACATGGGTCCACCCAGATCCTTCGTCGCCACCACGATACACTCATAAGCACAACCACCAAAACCACCTTCACACCACCACTTGTAACCGTCAAGCATGCTCCTACCACCCTTACCACCACCACCACAGTAAGACACTTTCACCGGTTCGAACCACATATCAGTTACAAACACCCTTTGAATTCGTTGCAGGTTTGATTTGTTCTTGTGTTTTTTAAACAGATTCGAGCCACAAACGGAGACGCAAACACCCTTGAATTCGTTTCTTGTAGGTTTAAATTCGTTCTTGTGTTTTTTACACAGATTCGAGCCACAAATCAGTTTTATAGGTTTGATGAGTGTGTGTGTGTGTTTAAGAGAGAAGAGATAGTAGTATAGATCTAGTTTTTGTTGAGTGTGTATGTTTATGAGTGTGTGTGTGTTTGATGAGTGGTAGATCTGGGTTTTATGTTGTTTGGTAGTTTTGATAGACATGTTTTTGTGTGGTGGTTTGTTTTGAGATTGGGGCTTTCAAATGTTGTAGCAAAACTTCCAACACGAGACAAAAGTGTGCACTGCATTTACTTTGTAGCAATTTAACATGAAACAATTAGTTTACTAAAAATGATTTGATGGTGGTGGTGGTTGTGTGGTGGTAGATGGTGGTGGTGGTCGCCGTATGGTGGTAGAGGGTGGTGGTGTAATTGGGAACTCAAAATAGAATCAAGAGTAAATTGCAAAAAAAAAGTTTTTGCAAAACATATTTTTGTAGTAGGCTAAGGTAAAATAGTCATTTCACATGCCTTTGACTTTAACTAACGGGGATATTTAACGGTCGTTAGCCAAAAAGGACATTTTTTGCATTTAATTTTTGTTCAAGGGCATTGTTTGCAAAAAGTGCAAACGTTAGGTGCACAACTTGCACAACTTTTTATTAATAACATTTTTTGTAAAAATGACAAACGCTAGGGACATAATTTGCAATTTACCCTTAATTAAACTTTAGACTCCGGTTTACATATAATTAGTTATACAAATTCTTATACAATACCATTTTTTTGGTTTACATTATTATATTGTTGCGTTTTAATAATATATTCAATTATACAGCTCGATGTAGTGACAATGTAATGATTCATTCTTGCGTTCCCACAATGAAATTAAGTAAATTTGTTGTCCTCAACGTTTGAAAAATTACTAATTCGCTTTGCGTGTGACATGAAACCACAACATATATAGAAAGACAAATTATGAATATTTAAAAAAGAATTTGAGAGGGTTGAGAATGATGTGCGACATTAAAAAAAGTTGAATGGAGGGTTGGAGGGTTGAATGGAGGTGGAGGAATTTGATTGGGTAATTTTAGGAAGGTTGGAGGGTTAGAGATTATGACTCCCTCCACCCTAACAGCTCTCAAACCCACACTTCAGCTTGGCCAACTTACATGGTCTAATAAAATACACCTATCGAATTTAAAGTAACTTTTCTTGGTGTCTGTATAACAAGGTATAATATTGCGATGGGTCTTGGGTGCATATAACTATTTTCTAGAACGTTCAAGGTAAGATACATAGAATCTAACTATCCAAATTTAAAGATACTACCTGAATTTTGATTAAATGTTTTGAAAGAAATCTTCAAAGAAGTTGGGCGATGACGACTTGTTTTAATGAAAAGCTATAAAATAGTAGTAAATGTGTTCATAGAACAGAATTTTGACTAGTGGCGGTCAATGTCGACATTGTACGGTCAAAAACACTGTACGGTCAAAAACACGTGCACATTTTTTTCCACCCATTGCTGACCAATGACGTGAGTGACTAGTCCTCTTCAACAATCTTAAGACTAACGGGAGTGAGGCTACCCAACTAAGGGGCGACTCGCGACACGTAACGTCTAGTCAGCATGTTGGGTAGTCTAAAAAAAAAAGGGGAGTGGGGCTACCTAAAAGGGTGGGGCGACTCACGACACGTGGCAGACAATAAGTGGAATAATATAAACCTTGAACACGTAGCAGACAATAAGTGGGTAATATAAACTTCAAGAGGCGACCCATATCTATCGCCTAAATGCAAAGTTGTCTGGTGGGGGCGGTGTTTGGGGCAACTTTGAGGCATTCCAAAGCCTTATCACCTCCCAAGAAGCCCCATTCCCCTTAGCCTAACGCATCTTTAATATTTGTTTTTTAATCCAAATGCATTTGACAGTATTTGGACTGACAATGAAAAGTGTTTGTATACATAAATATCATGTAACATGTGTGTACATCTATTTCTTTCTCGTAAACAGTCATACGATATACGATATAGAGTTGAGATCAATATAGATCTCATATTTGTCATATATTCAAATAATCAACCTTAGTCATCTATTTTTCATCTAAATTAATAAAACTCATTTTTCACATTTAAAAAAAAATAAAAATAACATATCTTGCAAACGATAAATCTTCAAGCTACAAAAAATACACCGTCGCGACGAAAATTAAATTACCTATCTATAGATATGCATTTCTCTATATTTTCAACGAATTTTTTTTTTCAAAAATTTCGCCCAGAAAAATCACATATGATTTGAATCACATGTGATTTCTTGGCGGAATTTTTTTATTTAAAAAATTTTGTCGAAAGTATATAGAATTGCATATCTATAGAAAGATAATTTAATTCTCGTCGCGATGGTATAATTTTTTTCGCGTAACGATTAACGGTTTGCGATATATTTAATTTTTTAAAAACTGGTGAAAGTTTATATTTTTTGTTTTGATAAAAAAAATGAGTTGTCAGTTCATTAGATCTATGACAAATATGAGATCTATATTGAACTTTTGACATACGATATATGGACAGCAAATAAAGTTTTCGTTGAACTTTGGTTTCAGCTAAATTCACAAACTTTCACAATAAGAGTTGTGAGTTAAAGGTTAATCACAACGTGTTGATATATGAACCAACTGCCTGGTCTTATCTCAGTTAGGATAGTTTTGATTGTTACAATCTTGAAAACTTACACTCAGGGGTGTCCATGGTACTCGAATCGGATCGAACCGAGAAATAAAAAAACTGTGGAACCGAGAACCGTCCTAAGTTCTTCGGTTCGGTTCCGATACGGTACTTGGTTTTGGTACGGGAATTCCCGATAATTCCCGCCTATAACCAAAGTGTTTAAAAAATTCTTTTTTTTCAATGTCGATCATTTATAAAAGACATGCTATATCAATACAAACATACACAAAAATGTCTTCAACAATGCAAATCGTTTCAATAATTCTATTTGTTCAAAATAACATAGAAAAACACAAATTGTCAAAATATAAGTTTATAATTGTTCAAAAGTATCAAGATTATGCATTTGTGTTCCAAACCTTCAAAAACGCTTAATGCTCCATCACTTGTTTCCCTTTATAACTTCGTACCCCTTCTTTCATATTTTTAACAACCTCGTCATCATTCAAAAGATCTTCAATTTCATCCACATTTATTTTCATTCTCTCTCTTCTTATCCAATTTTGGGTGCAAAGCAACGACTCCACAAGTTGACTTGACAATGAAGTTCTATAAGGGTTCAAAACGCGTCTACCGGTACTTTCATGTTGGGATTTCCCGCCAATTTAATCTATATATAGTATTCAAATACTCGTGCGTTACGGCGACGGATAACGATGTAATTAAATATTCCGAAGACCAATTGTATTTATGTTATATATTTTTCATGAGAATAAACTTATTGATTACGTTGCTAAAATATTTCATGGTGATGAATAAATGAATGAGACTTTTTATATGTAATTGATAATTGTATTATGTGTAGGGCAAATCGCATAAAAGTATACTAAACTTATACTTAATTTCAATTTAAAATGCTCCATATTTTTCTTCTCAATTTAGTATACTTGGTTTTTTTTGTTGCAACTGAAGACAATTACCAGTTCACCAACAACTTGAGAGACACATTTCTAACATACCTATCGTTTTACATTATGATATAATCACGCAACCTATTAGTCGATGTCTTGATAAGTTAATGACACACTTTAGTGCTGTTAGACACCTAGATAACAAGCCATCTCATAGATTATGTAGGTGACGTAACTAGCATGAATAGTATTGTAATCCCATTTATATGGTAGATATTAGGGTCGGTTTGGTTAAATGTAATTGATTGATAAAAGAATGTAATCGACGATGTAATGGAATTAACATAGTAATTTGATGAGTTAACATTGTTTTATTGACCTGTTTGGTTGTTATGTTATAATGGAATAAAGTATTTACGCATGTTGTTTGGTACAATGCAATGAACGTTAGAAAGGAATGAAATATGACAAAATATGATTTCATGTCGTAGTTGAATGAAGAAAAAATAAGGGTGGCTATGTAATAAAATTTGTGGTTATAAACATAATGGAATAAACCATTGAATAAGCTATTACATTACAAAACTCAAAACAAATAACAATTTTTCATTCTATTGTAATAATTATTACATTCCAACTTCGATTCATGCATTCCAAACACTACAATATGTTAAAAACTACAGGAATTTGTAAAATGTAATTGTATACTATGGCATCTAATTCCACATCAATTTCAATACGTTCTCGTTTTATCCCCATTTGATGAAGTGGCATTCCGAGGGTAAATATATTAATTACCGTTAACCATGTGTTTGGGTCCACTTCCTAGTCGTGTGACCACCTCTCTATCTGGTAGATGTTTGTAGTCGAGTAGCACATTCACTTTAATGTCAAAGACGACTACCATTGATTAAAAACATTTTCTAAACATTGTATTTGTATGTATTTTCATTATGTTGGAATTGTTGGCTTGTTGCGACCCTTATAAATGAACCTGTAGAAAATATGTACGTAGAACAAGACTATTTCCTACCAATTATATTGTCAAAACCATAAAATCAAGTATATAATTTTGAAGTAGTAAATTTCTGAAGTCAAAAAAACTATAAGCATCTTTAAATGTTGACATATGTATGATGTTATATTTTTCTTGTAAACTTTAATTTTTCCATTTTAATACATATCAAATTTCTAAATAAATCATGCTGACCTATTAACATATTCTATTTGTTTTGTAATATTAATTTTTTTTTTTTTTTTTTTTTTTTTAACGGCATAATATTATATCTTTTATTTATTTATTTTTTTTTTTATTTATTTATTTATTATTATTATTATTATTTTATTATTATTATTTTTAATCTTTTTCCTTATACGGTTAATATATTTTTTTTGCTTTGATCCAATCATTGCTTTTCTTAACAACTACATATAGAAATGTCATTGTTTATATTCGAAGTACGTTGTTTGTTTTGAGAAATAAGCATAGAATGAGTTTTAAAATAAAGCGACAATGTATGTTAAGAGTGTACGGAAGTTATGAATAAAATAATTGGCCACAAATAAAGTCATGGTGAATAAAAACTACATAAATTCAATTAACAACTATGGTAGTAGTATGGTACATTACTACATACGTAGCTGTTCAGTGTTGATTAACAACGACTAAGACGTTATTAATTATAGTCTTATGGTTGTAGAAGGAAGTAATTAATTCAGTTAATATAGAAATATTAACACAAAATATAGAAGAATATTTGGTTTTTGCAATACTACGAATTTGGTTTTCTTAACTTTAAACGCATTTTTTTCTTGGTTTATGTATTGCCACTTTAAACAGGATAAAAACTAACGAAACTCAAACAAAACTCGTACTATACATAAATTTAAATTAGTTGTTGAAAGATTTTGCATCGCGTTGTAAAATGGTGTAGTGCTGATCATATATCACATCTCGAACACATGACTTCATAGACCGCTACGGTCAAATATGTTAAATTGGGACCGACTTAATAATTGAGCACTTGCACAAATATTTTGACGCATTTATCGAATAAAATGTTCAATGAAGAGCCTTAAACTGAAAACTGTAAACAGTTAATCAAGATCGTATGGATGAATCATGTTCTCAAACTATCAACATATAGCAATTGCTTCGAAATATTTATTAAAGTTAAGCTTGATGAATGTCTTGTGAACGCCATGTCACTTTGTATCGTTATAAAATCCAAATTTTCAGCTACTCATAGTGAACTTGAGATCAACCAACTTACTTTGATACTTTACGCTACACATGAAACATGCCGCATGAAGTTTTGTGGTATATCGTCCATTTAACACTATAAATAATTAAAGACATGTCATGATCTTCTCCATATGGTTTCCGACCTATTTATCAACTAATCCACAAGGCTTAACTCTATCGTTGCACATTCTCAAACCGAGTGAAGTGTTCTTCTTCAAGAATGTTAATTTAGCGTAGTCATTTCAGAGATACAAATTTCATTTGTCGATCATCCGAACAAAAAACAGGTGAATGTGCGTTCATCCGAAAACTAGATGCGCTAAAGCAAGTCATCGGCTCGTAGATTAAATACCAAAACTATTTACATAGTTTAATCAACATGACATGACCACATTGTTTTAGTGTATTAATTTACATAAGTATTTTACTAGTATCTGAAGCTGGTGGTCATCAATGATTAAAACAAGGCAAATAAAATAACTTAAAGTGGCGAAGGAGGTACACATAAAGAAAAAAAGACAAAGGATAGTTCAAAGTCTAATGTTTCCTCGTTTTCCATTACTTTATTTAATTTCAAGTCGTGTGGGTTTACATCGAATGTTCCTAAAAGAATTAACAAGATTACTTTATCGAATGTTCCTAAATATTGAAAAATCGAGCATGTTCACTATGTTTAGGGCTGGGCAAAGTGCTCGCCGCTCGTTCCGATCGCTCGCCGCTCGTTCGGAAATTGCTCGCTCGATCTGTCGCTCGATTGTAAACGAGCTGCTCCGCTCGGTTCGGTTTATAAACGAGCCAAGCATGAGCAAAGGTCTGCTCGGCTCGGATCGGTTCGAATATTTTTATTATATATATAAATATATTATATATATTATATATGTATGTATTTATATAAATATAAATTTATCTTGTAACTATCATTCTATTATATTTATGGATTAACATTTTTGTATTTAACCCAAATAACACTTAGCCCAATTAAAAGTCCATCCAAAATCCAAAGACGTACACATACACACTAATATTTTGCTGATGAAGATGCTAATAGGCTGCTTGAACTTTAAGTTGTTTTTTTTTGTTTTTAATCAAAACAATTATCATGTTCATATTTTGGTGAACTTATTTTGTATCAGCTTGACTGAATGATCAATGGTGACCTTTAAATTTGAAGTCTTTGTACTAAATTTTAATTCGAACCGAGCAAATTCGAACCGAGCCGAGCTGCTCGGTTTTAAACCAAGCGAGTTCGAGCAATGGTTTTCTGCTCATTTCATTAAATTCGAACCGAGCCGAGCTGCTTGATATGTGTCTAAATACACATATATTTTACATTATTTAAACCCACAAAAACAGCCAAAAGCACATAAATAACCATAAATGTTACAAATATCATTGAAATGTGTTTTTGTGTATTTCAAATGCAAAATGATATAAAATAATTGAAAAACAATCAATGTTTGCATAAATGGCAAGTCTAGTCCCTGAACTTTCAAAGATTGTCAGAAATGGTCCCTGGATAAATTATTTTGAAGAAAAGTCAACAACAGTCCCCAGGAATCAAGGAATGAAAATTTGTACCCTTTGGAAATAGTTTTGGATTTTGGCGTGAATGGTCCCTGAATTTTCAGTATTTACACAATTGGTCCCCAAGGTTTACCTAAAATCCAAATCTATCCTAAACTAAATCCCATTTTGTCCAAAACTATACCAAACCGGATCCCACTATTACCTTAACCCAAAATAAAACCCAATCCATTCCCTAAAACAACCCAGCCCAATCCAAATAGAAATAAAACCCGGCCCATCCCTTTTTGCTAAATATCCCAGGGTCAAACCAATGTTTGACCCGTCTTCTTCTTCCCCATACCGCCAAAAACAATACTACCCCCACCTCACCTCTGCAATACCACCAATCAACCCTTATCCCCTGACAATCCACCTCAACCCCCCTCCTTATCTCTTTGCTACTCCCACTTGCCCACATGACTCAGGAAAAAGTTAAAAAACCCACTTGCCACGTTTCCCGCCAAAAATACATTGGACGATTGAGATCACTTCAAAGCAATTAAATGGGTGGGATTAGCTCGGAATTCATCAGAGAGTCTTTTGGGAGTACTATATAAAGAGGAGAAGACACAATGAAGGAGTTGTCAGTAGATTAAGACCAAAAATAGTGTAGATTTAGTTAATGTTTAATTTCAGTCTCAATGTAAGCTTTTATTGTCAATTTATGTTAGTTTCAAGTTACTTGTTCTTAAAATACTTCTGTATTGTACTAAATTTCAGTTATAATGAAAGTTCAAGTTTTCATTTTTCCTGGTAATTCGTATTTAGTTGTTTAGCTATTAAGAACTAATCAAAAGCCATAAATACCCTTGCTATAAGCTTATGAAAGCTTTTCATAGCTTTTCATAAGCTTATATAGATTAAATCAGTCCTGTTCCAAGAAAGTCAAGAAAAGTCAAAGTTATGTCAAATAAGCAATTGGAAGGGTTAAGCAGTTGTGATTAAGCTGATTGGGGTCTAAACTTGGTAAGTGACATTCCAAGCTCAGTTCTGATCTAGTTCTCCTCTGTTTCTTAAACCATTCAGTTGTAAGTTTTTCCATATTTTGCATAATTTTTCAAGTTACTGTTACACTGCTTAATTTTAGCTTATTTATGTATTTTATTGCTTATTACTAGTTTGTGATCACATATCTTCAATAATATCAGTCTTAATCAGTACTTGTCTTTATATTACTTAAAAACATATAAAAAAGCCAAAAACAGCCTCAACTTATTAATAAGCTCTTTGTAGTTTTTAATCTTCAATTAGCAATAAATTAAGTTAATATAACTTAAATCATTAGAAATCTCAGCTTAAAAATACCCTTTTCAGTTCAAAAAACCACCACAGTCCTTTTTAAGGAGTGTTTGGCACAGGCAGTCATAAGGGTCAAACATACTTGTTACTGTGCATTTACCATTTAGCCAACTTTGTTTCAACTTAAATAGACCATAATAAGCTATTTTTAAGTTCTGATAGGCCATATATATAGATATAGTAGTTATGTATTCCATGTGTTAATTTTATATCAAAATAAGCTCAAACAAGCCATATTTAGCCACAAGCTTATTTGGCCATTGTTCTTAGCTTCTCTGAGTCCCTATAGGTCCATATAGTGTAGTCCTAAGAGCCTAGAACATCTGCACAAGGGTACACAACAAAACAGCCCAAACAGACAACCTTAGAAACCTGCTCAGTCAGACCACCTGATCTAGCCTCTAATTGGGATTCAATTGATGTGTTTGTGATGGGGCTTTTGCTGTTTTTGTGTAGCCAGTAGTATAGGGTAACTTTTGCCCCCATTAGGTTGCTTTTCAATAGCTTATTGGTTGCTTAAATTGGCTCTGCAAGTAGGGGTGTTGACTGCAATTTTCTGTTTTGATTTTGATCTGCACAACTGCTTTGCTTGCTTATTCTGAGTGATTTTCTGGGCTGATTAAGTTGTTTCATGTTTAGATAAGTTGTTAGAACTAGTTCTGATCATTTGGTAATTTTTCTAGCTTTTTAGCTTAATTTGGGCTTATTTGCTAACTGCTTATCTGCCCAATTCAGCTTATTAGGTTTAGTGAACTTCTGATTTTATTTTTCCTATCTTTTAAATATTAATTTAGACTTATCGTGAATTTTTCAGATTTTTCCTAAGTCATTTGATATTTTTAATCTTTTTTATTAGTTTCTAATAGTAATTAAATCATAATAAATAGAAAAATAATCAGAAAAATATAATTTTAATTTTCATAATTTTCTTTTATTAATTATAATCCAGGAAAAATATAATTACATTTTTAGACCTTAAGAAAACCCAAAAATAGAAAAATAGTGATAGCTTCTATTTAATAGAATTTATCTTTTTAAATTTTAATTAAGTAATTTTCATTTTTATAATTTTCTTAGCTTCTATTTACTTAATAATATTTATAGAAAAAGTTTTAGATTTTTCTTTGTTCATTTAGTATTTTTTATAAATTTAAATAGTTTAATAAGTAATTAAGTAAATAAATAATTAATAATAATTAGATAAAAAGTTAAAAAAATATAATTTTAGTTTTTAAATAAGTTTTAAGTCATTTTACATTTTTAGGTTTTAAATTTCATATAATTTCAGTTTTAGTCCCATTTTAGATTTCCTGTTACGCGTTTTTTAGCTTATTAATTCGCGTTTAATTTTATTGTGAATATCTGTTTATCATTTGTTATTTAGAATTGTTAAAAAGCAAAATCAAAAATATCCAATCACATCAGTCACTCTAATCCTAGCTGTTCACAGTTGCCCATTCACACCTCGTTGGGAAACGATTCGGGTAATTATTTACCTGTCTTCACACTACACACTAACGTGAGTTTTTGCAAGCATCCTTTTTCACAAAGGGGTGATTTGTAATTATTCACGCGTATCCGCTGTCTGCATTTATTTATAGGTGTATTTAGCACGGATCACTGCTCGGTTTCTATTCGAGCCGAGTTCGAGCAGACCCTCGCTCGGTTCGGCTCGGCTCGTGAACAGCCCTAACTATGTTAAACTAGTTTCAGATGTGATCAACCTCACCATTTCATATCAACTTCACATAACTCTTTTTATTAAACTAACTACTAAATAGTTATAACAGTAATCACCAAATGACCAAACCAACAAAACCAACAGTACAAACATATTTTACTTAAACGTACAAGATTAGGGCCGAGTATAAAAGACCGCGAACTAGATCGAACCAAAAAGTCGGACCGAATTGGACAAACCGGACCAGACCAAATGTATTTCAGTCCAGTCCTTGGTCAACTCTTTTCCTCATATTCGGTCATCGATCTGGTCCATTCCAATTCGGTCTTATGCAAAACCGGCCATTATATTTTGTTGGATCGGACCAAACCGACGAACCATGATACAATTATTTTAACCTCATACATGCATCTACTTTTCATCAATACAACCGAGTGCAAATGACTTACAAATCATACTTGCCAAATTGTTATTAACATAGTCCTAGTTTGATTAATTTAATTTGGATTCGGTTCAATTTTCGATTTTACCAAAAAAATATAACCGAACGCAATAAACCGAACAACCTAATAACCAAAACTTATAAACACCCCTAAATTATTACTCTGTACGGGTATGTTTTACGCGAGAGATTATAAGAGATTATGGAGGCTTAAGATTATTTTTTTGAAAAATAAGCTTTGGGAAGATGAGGCCATGGGCAAGCTAGAAGGGCTAGAGAAAAAAGTAAATTCACTAATCTAAACTAATGGGCCTAACATCGACTAGAATATGGGCCTTTCCTTCGTGTAACTAACGGCTCAATTATAATTTGTTTTATAGCCCACGTTATAAGCTAAACAACTTTGTATTTTACTACGTAACCATCAGGCAAAATTGTTAGCATAGCATATGATACTTGTATTTTTTTTTAGTAAAAAGCTTTTTACCCCGGTAAAATAACTTCTGTTGTATTTTACTAAAAAAGAAACGAGCATACTGGTACGAAGTGAAAATATCAAAACTACGAACTTTTTTTTTTTTTTTTTTTTTTTTTTAATTAAAAAAAAAATTATGAATGGAAACTGGGCTGGCATAAAAAGCAAAGTTTGTAACAAAGTTGGTTACGTCACTACGCGATTATAAAACGAAGTATCAAAGCATATATTTTGTCTAGGTGCAAAAGAAATCACATTTCCGTTTAAGTGAAGGTCAAATTCTTATAAATCTTATACATCATATTGACATTATATTCTTATTCTTATTGACTAACATAAAATGACCCCCACCTAACCATTATGATTAAGAAATGTGAATGTCAAGCCTATCTAAGAAATGATGCGTGAAGCATAAACCATACGACTAGTCTATTAAGAGTTATTAACGTCGAAATAAATATAATTTCACGTCAATAAAATAAAAAGTATAATCATAAAAATACTTTAAAACCTTGTACTTGTTCTTACGAACGTGTGTATTCTGTGAATCAAAGTTTTTCAATATAAACTGTTATTTACATATTACAATTTTGGTGT
Organism: Artemisia tridentata subsp. tridentata; assembly: GCA_021014915.2. Taxonomy (NCBI): domain Eukaryota; kingdom Viridiplantae; phylum Streptophyta; class Magnoliopsida; order Asterales; family Asteraceae; genus Artemisia; species Artemisia tridentata. The sequence continues at coordinate 210,750,722 of CP139509.1, forward strand.
TCGTATTTTTTCACATCTAGGCTCTCTTTAGATAGAAATGTCTAAGTGCACATATCTTTATCCAAAGGACTAAAATTGCTAAGCATATTGAACCACTTTCTTTCTTAAATGATACTCGTACAACAACAGAAGATTTTTAGGACTTGTTAAGACCCAAGTGCGAAAAACCAACTACTAAAGATTTATCGAATAAGGTCGTGTCTGTTTAAATAGATCCTAAGAAAATAACCACACACTCACTATGACTCGCTAAACATGCAACAATCACTTTATTTAAGACCGGTTGTCTAAAAGTGCTTTAAGTAATGGCCAAAATTTGTGCTTGAAGTTGTTTCAGGGTGTGTTTGTTAAAAGTAGCAGTAAGCAGTAGCTGGGAGTTGTGACCAGTAACCACAGCTCACTACTCACCGCTCACCGCTTCTTAAACATTGGAAAAATGAGCATTCCTAAAAAATAGCATTCCTAAAAAATAGCAAAGCTCACCGTTCCTTTGCCAAACGACTACTAAAAACCAAAATGCTCATTATTCACCGCTCACCGCTCAAAAAAGCTCCACACATAATTACTCGGCGAAAAATATGAATGTTGGAATCCCACATGGGCTAAAGTGAAGAAAATATATGAATATGATTGTGTATATGGATAATAACATGTTTTAAGATTAGTGTAAAGTTTCTTGATGGTATGTTATGGTATCCCGTTGTTAAATTGGCACCGTAAGTGTAACACCCCAACCTGACAAGGGTCAAAATGCCAAATTATGCTGTCAATCAGAACATACAAACGTAAGCAGAAGACTTATAAACATAATAGTTACAAAGGTATAAGAAGGTAATAAAGAAATACTCACTAAAATCTAAACATAATGAGTCCCAAAGCCAAATACAAATACAAACTAATCTAACTGAAAATGAATCCAAATCTAATCCAGAAGCAAATGGGTGTCTATCTTCAGGGTAGTCCACTAAGAGCTCCTATGCACTCTTCACTCAAACCCAGCTTCCAACCTAAAACCTGCCACAGGAAAAGAAATGCGACTGAGCTTAAAAAGCCCAGTGAACAGATATAACCAAAACAAAATAATCGAAGCATATATATAAATATATAGAAATGGAACCACAAGATCATGCTGAACAAAATATCAAATGTCAAACGAATAAGTACTCAAGGATCAGCTGAACAAATATCATAAGTCAAATGAGATAAACGAAATGAGATAATACGAATGTGAGATAATCATACTGAATCAAGGAATCAAATAGGAATAGCAACGAGCGTGTCTAAACGAGACACTCGAATAGACCAAATAATCACATAATCACATATATCCGTCAAATCATATGTGTACCTGGAGGGGAGACCTCCAGAATACCAAATGGAGTAGCTAGCTCCCAGAAGTGAGGGGGTGCAAGGCACGCACAGCCCAATCACTAACAAAACGAAACAAAATGCCTAGGATACATCCATACGCCCCCTGCAAAACAAATCATATATATACACCTGCTCATGACAGGTATATACACATATCATAAAGGCCAAGTGATCACATATCATATCATATCATATCAAATGGGGACGCCGTAGACTGATCACACCGTCACAGATGGTGTCATGCCATTGGTGCCATCAATGACATGGCCATGGTACCTCCATGGCTAGTTAGCTCGGGCACTGAACAGAACAAATCATATCATAGCATATCCATAATCATATCATATCCAAACAAATCATATCAACAAAACGGAATCATATCATAACAAAGGATATCAAACGAATAGCCAAACGAATATTAAATTAGATGATCATATCACAGCGAATCATTTCAAACAGATCATATCAAAGCAAATGAATCGAAGTCAAGGATCGAGAAGTCATGAGAATAAACCTTTACTGATAAAGGGTATAATATCTATACCTCAAACCGCAAATGAAACCATATTAGAAAATACAAGGGTCGGAAGTTACTCCTTCTTCAGCGAATCTACACGAATTAATGATCGTCTTATCATTTAAGAACCATTTCATAAATTATTACTGATTCAGTACTTATTGTTGTTCAGATTGACATATTAGGGTTTCCTGCTATTTATAGCAACTTTCCAAATTTAGTAACTTTCCATATTTAGTAACTTTCCTGAATTAGTAACTTTCCGAATTAAGCAATTTTCCGGAATTAAGTAAATTTTCCGAATTAGTAACTTTTTGAATTAAGTGAGTTTCCCGAATTAGTAACTTTCCATACTGAGCAAGTTTTCATAATTAGTAAGTTTCCGTATTTAGTAACTTAGGGTAAGACTCACAGTTAGTCAATTTAGGTTTTCGTTATCAAAATTAGGTTAACATATAACCAATTATATCATAATTATCACTTAAATACCTTTTTGGGCTCAAACACATCAAATGGTATGAATATCACCAAAACTTAGCTTCTTAACAATTTCCTGATTTTAGTATGTTTTAGCCTTCACTTTACGAATTTTCAACCATATCTATACTCCAATCCAGAAGCTACAATAATTTACACAAGTACATATATGTCTTATGAGTTCACATGAATTTTATCAGAATTTATTACCATGTACAAGTATTGTTGAAAAAATCATCTTTCCAGACCTACTGAGAAAATTAACTGCAGATACACACAGAAAGTTTTCCTTTAATTAACCCATTGAGACACTTCAAAAAAATCCACAAAAATTCCAGGAAGTCACACCTAACCTAAATATCACTCCTGTAAAAGGAGAGCTCCCAGTTCCTTGTGGTTTGAAAATGAAAAATCAAAAACATCGACAGATTTTACTTTCCCAAAACTCAGGTTTGACACATGATCCCATAAAATTCAAAAGCATGACCAATACAGCTCCAATTCACTCCAAACCAATTGAAAAACTTAAATATGACATTAAACTAAGTTTACATGCAAAAATCTAGTATTACTCACTTATGAAACTTATGTTCTAGTGCAAACATATTCAGCTTGCAAAACAGTCTCATTTACCAATCCGTATTAGGTCACCATATCACACCTTTTAATTATATAAACGCACACGAGCCTTTATAATTCACAAGACATGTATTTAACATTGCTATATCAGACGTTTAAACTTAGTTTGGTTCAACCATGCATTTATACATCCTTTCATACACTTTAGGATCGAAAGCAAATCATATAAAATCATGAAAACCGAATCCATAAACCCCTCATTAAAAACAAACCGACCCTTGTTAATTAGCTTAGGGTTTCCAGAATTTAGGCCACATTAAATGCTTATAAATGATCTTATTAGGGTTTGTTTAGGTGTAGTATTTGTCGACTTAGGGCAGTAATAAGGACAACCACAACTCTTCCAAATCGTGACACCAAAAACAAGTTCATAAAGCGTATTAGTTCATGTGTATTATTAACGTGACATAGCAGCAATTAAGTTAACATGATTCTTATGATTATTTTGCATAGTTATAGGTCTTGATTACACATGTTATATATCGAATGAAAGAGAAATGAACGAATCAAAATAACCTTTATGTAGTCTTGACTAAGGACGGTTTGGACAACCAGATTAGGGCTCGGATCAAAGCCTCTCCCACGACTTGCACCAAATCCTGATCACCAACAAGCTCCTTGATTCTCCTCTTCTTCGTGGTAGCAACAAAAGGCTATGTGGGTGTGTGTTATTGATCTGATTATAGATCGGTGTAGAGGAGAGGAGAGAAAAATCCTGCTATATGGTTTCAAGAATATCAAAAACGTGTGTAGGTTAATTAGGAATACCGTATTTTAGGGAGGTAACTTGAGGTGTGATTGAGTCGATATTTTGGGATGGTTGAGGTGTTTATCCATAAAAGGTTACCATATTTCGAATTAAAGAGTGTGCACACAAGTAAAAATACAATCGGTCCAACAACATTGTAAACGTGTGATAATTTGTCTAAGTTAATTACGTTGTGTCGTTTTCTATTTGCATGGCTAGAGTTTCGCATTTTAAAATTTTTAATTATAACATAGTTTAAAAGTGAGGTCGAATTCGTATTTAACGTTAAAAGAAATTTCAGATTTTTAGGTCGTTATAGTAAGTTAACAAACGACAACATGCTTTCTTGTAGCTTTACATGAACTCTTAATAATATGTTAAGATTGAGTTCACCGGTATATATTTTTCTTAACAATGATTTCGAATCCCGGAACCGAACCGGAATCGTACCGGTATCGTACCGAAACCGTACCGAGTCCCGATATACGGGACGGTACCGGGACTACTAAATAAGGCCAAAAAAAATTCGGGACATTTCGGGTTCGGGACGGGACTTATTCGGGAAATCCCGATTTGGTACCGAAATTAGAATAGTCCATGTTTTTTAATGAATTGTGTTATCCAAACACCCATTCGTCCCATGCAACAAGCAAACCAAAGGTCAAAAAAAAAACCCTACTATTACTAATAAGTAACAACCACAATTCTTTCACAAAATCTTCCAAAAAATTAAACCCTAATTTATTATCAATCACACAAGTCATCTCAATCTTTATCATTAGAAAAGTATGGAGGTATGTTTAATTTTCTTTTTCTTTTTAACATATATCACTGTAGCAACGTAACATGTGTTTGGAGCGATCTAGTCTTTTCCTTTTTTTCTCAGAATTACGGTATTGGTTCCTTGCCGATACTAATTGCGCATATGAACATAGAAACATGATGCAAGTGATAATTGCAGTTTTGATTTCATTTTTTATTGCTTTTAATTCTTACAGGAAAAAATCACTTGATGTTTCTGGTGCATTTGCTATCTTCTTTGTTATGTCTCTTCATAACATGATTTAGTTAATCAACTTGTCAGCAATGTGTATAAACTGGCCAACGTCTACCTTCTTCATCTTTTCTTTCACAAATAGATACCGTATAACAAGGCTGCAAAAACAATAGGACAATCTCTAATCGCCATCTTATCACTCAGCTGCAAAGAAATATTGAGCTCAACATGGTTTAACGAAAAACGGGAATAACCCGATACGTACCGATTTCCCGGTACTGAATCCCGGAACCGGTACCGGAATCCCGTTCGGTACGGTACCGGTACACACCTTTCATGCTCGGGAAAAAAACGGGAGCATCAATTCGGGACAGGATCGGGACGGGATTGGTACCGAGCTCATCCCTAAGATGAATGGGTTTATTTTATAAGAAACTAGATTTTGGACCCGTTCATATGTTTTAAGTATTTCGCCTTTTCTATTTTGAAGTTCATTCTGTAATGTAATAATTTTGATTTAAATGAGTATTAAACTAAGATTGCTTATATAACCCCTATAATCGAAGTTATTTCCTCTTCAATGTCAAGGCTAATATCATGAAGGTCCTTGATCCGACTGGGGATTGGTAAGGGCAGGGTGCTCGTGCTCTTGACTCTCCCAATAGCGGTATAGAGGAGTCATTCTTGAGAAGGCTAGTTCTTTTAAAGGATATCGATCATAACCGAGAAAACTCTAGAGCTTTCTTTTTGTTAAATCTCACTAGGAATGGACAATCTTGAGGCAAAATCATTGGTGTGAAAATTATAAGAGATAGCATTAGAGCGCATAAAAGTTTGCCATAGGAGAACATGTGACGGGATCGAATACCGGTCGCATCTACCATGATCATAGCTGTTCCCACTGGAATCAAAAATTTTGTGGCTTACTCAAGCACTAGTATCGTCTAAGCATCCCACAACTAAGTGGTGGTCATGAAAAAATACCAGCAGCTGATCGAATCATAATGGTTTGGTAGCCGTAACTATTCCTACTTATAAATCTTTACACTTTATTGACATTCTTATTCTTTATGCTTATAAATCAAGATACCGGATCATTTGAAAAGTGGGGCAATTTTGCAAAGTATAAAAAGTATTTTAGTGCTGACACATGTCCCCCACCTATTTAATTCAAAAAATCTGTTTAGGGGCAAAATTGTAATTTTACCCGATTTTTACTTTTCCACCTCAATTTACAAATGCACATATCTTTTAAATGACAAACTTTTAGAAAAAACCGATTTCACCATAATTTTTAAAATTTAATCCTCTTTAATTTGGTATAAATTTTGTTAAAAAATTCGAAACTTTTTTTTACATATCAAATATATCTTGATTTTCTTTATTTTTTGGGCATTTTCGGCCCTATTTTTTACCTTTATTGATGCCGAATCGTGAAAAACTTAAAACATGAAAGTTATAGATTTTCGTTCACTCTTTACCCAGAAATTTGAATCACTCAAATCCGAAATGATCTGAGTGAGATATCGCACGTTAAAGATAGCGTTTTAGTCATATTTGTTGCACACAATGTGTTTGATGAAATGTCTAGCTTAGGTTTTTAGTGTTAAAGTTACATCAAATGCACTAATTTTTGTACCACAATTCATCATTAATCATTTTATTAATGTAAGATTTAAAAAGTGATGTTTTTGTTAATTTTACACACTTCTTTAGAGTACACTTTGATTAATAAAGCTTTTGTTCATTAGTTTATTTTAGAGATGTTCATCAGTTATATTGATGAGCAACTCTATTAGATGAGTGATGTAACTTAACTGATATACTGAACACAGATAGCTTTTGTTTATCAGTTTATTTTAGAGATGTTCATCAGTTATATTGATGAGCAACTTTATTAGATGAGCTGATGTAACTTAACTGATATACTGATGAACCAGAATATACATATGAGGATAATAATTGATGAACCAAAAAGAATAACAGCACAATAACTGATGAACCAAAACATATAACATAGCACAATAACTGATGAACCAATAATTGATGAACCAAAAAAATAACATAACACATGACAATAATTCATGAACCAAAAGCACATAACAAGGGTCAATAATTGATGAACGAAAAACACATAACACCAGGATAATAATTGATGAACAAAAAAAATAACAGCACAATAACTGATGAACCAAAACACATAACACAACACAATAACTGATGAACCAATAATTGATGAACAAAAAAATAACATAACACATGACAATAATTGATGAACCAAAAACACATAACAAGGGTCAATAATTGATGAACCAAAAACACATAACACCAGGATAATAATTGATGATCCAAAAAAATAACAGCACAATAACTGATGAACCAAAACACATAACACAGCACAATAACTGATGAACCAATAATTGATGAACCAAAAAAATAACATAACACATGACAATAATTGATGAACCAAAAACACATAACAAGGGTCAATAATTGATGAACAAAAAACACATAACACCAGGATAATAATAGATGAACAAAAAAAATAACAGCACAATAACTGATGAACCAAAACACATAACACAGCACAATAACTGATGAACCAATAATTGATGAACAAAAAAATAACATAACACATGACAATAATTGATGAACCAAAAACACATAACAAGGGTCAATAATTGATGAACCAAAAACACATAACACCAGGATAATAATTGATGAACCAAAAAGAATAACAGCACAATAACTGCTGAACCAAAACGCATAACACAGCACAATAACTGATGAACCAACAATTGATGAACCAATAATTGATGAACCAAACAAATAACATAACACATGACAATAATTGATGAACCAAAAACACATAACAAGGGTCAATAATTGATGATCCAAAAACACATAACACTAGGATAATAATTGATGAACAAAAAAAAATAACAGCACAATAACTGATGAACCAAAACACATAACACAGCACAATAATTGATGAACCAAGAAACATGACAGATAGTTAATATGTTCATCAACTGATGAACAAAAAAAACTTAAATTCATGCAAAAAAATTCTTATTCATCAATTACATCAGTTTTACAGAATACAAAAAACTAAAATTAAAAAAGTTATGCGTTTTAGCTTCTGCCCCATTTCATCTTTCTAGCTGGTCTTTGTTGCTTATTTGAGGTCGCCACTTGTATACAATTTACAACTATAAGCTTCTTCGTGCTATCTGAAAAATTATAACCGATCAACACATTAATTCTAAAAAATTACATTTTTCTCCTTCATTTTCATTTGTTGTTTTAATCCAATTTTTTTATCAAATAAGTTCTAAAATAAAATAAAATAAAATACCATGGTTTTAATCCTAATAAAATAAAACCCATGGTTTTAATCTTAATTTTTTATCATTTTTTTTTTAGTTAAATCAAATTTAAGTGAAGAAACTAAAATAAAAACATAAATAATGAACTTACCATTTGTATTCATCTTTTTAGAGCACAAATTTCTATGTTTTAATCGCTAAATTTGATCGGAATGAAACCCTAGATAGATCCCCAAATTTTGATCGGAATGAAACCCTAGATAGATCCCAAATTTTGATCGGAATTTAACCCTAGATATATCCCCAAATTTTGATCAGATTTAGAGAAAGAAATAGTTACAAGATTTTTGCAGAATAGAAATGATAGAATGAGATGGTGGAGAGAGAGAGAGAGAGAGGTGATTAAATGTATTGGTTTTGTTTATTTACATTTTTAACCCCTTATACAAAGGACACGTATGTGTTTTTACCCTTTTTAAATCCCGACCGTGGGATTGTTTGGTAGGGTGATCTGACGGTTTAAATTACTTTTTACGCTTTTTAAACTATGTTCCCTTTTCAGCCGATCGCAACTCGACAAATTAAATGACCCTCACCTTATATTGACATTCTTACACCCTAAATAGATGTCACGGCTTGCCTATATATGTCAAGCATACCTAAATATTATTGCGTGAAGAATAATAATTACATTCGGCTTGTCTATTATGAGAGTCGTTATTGCATCTAGATAAAGATAAAAGTACAATAACAAAAAGACTAATAAACCTTATAGGGCCCGTTTGGTTGGGGTGTTTGGGTATGAATCCATGACTTTGAAAGTCATTAATGTTGTTTGGTTGGTTATGAGGCCCACCACAATAGATTAAGGATACCAAAATGTGAAGGTTTCCTCATATCATATGTGTGTGGGTGGTTTCATCATACCCTCCATTACCATTTCACCCTATACCAACACACATACCCATTGTGATTTATAGCAACAAACCAAACACACCCATAGTTGCTTTTAGAGCACACGGTGTGTTCACTTTTGAAGTGAGTGAAACTTTCACTTTCGTGCGTTAAACCCACGTTAACCACACCGGGGTATTGCGTTAAAGGGTTGCGTTAAGGCCTGCGTTAAAGTCTTAACGCAGCGTTAAGGGTAGAAACAATATATATATATATATATATATATATATATATATATATATATATATATATATAGTGGGACTTTCTTTTCAGAACCACCTTATCTGCGAGAATTGACAGAACCACCAAAAACATACATGCACGCCTTCAATAATTGTATTTTTGCACATATGTTCGAAAAACAACATATATGTTTTTTAAAAAACATGGTTGTTCTAAAGAATTTGATAAGAAATTGAAAATACAAAATTTTTCCTTGAAGGTGTGCATGTATGTTCTTATAAGGCGTGCAACGACAATATTGCGGCCGTGTGTAAGGTTTTTGTGAAAAAATAGGATGAGTTCATGATGATATTGAAGAACATAGGTGGATACTTACGATTATTGATGATTTGCGTGTATTTTTATTTTATTTTAAAAGGCGTGCATGTATGTTTTTGGTGGTTCTGTCAGTTCTCGCAGATAAAGTGGTTCTGAAAAGAAAGTATATATATATATATATATATATATATATATATATATATATATATATATATATATATATATATATATATATATATATATATATATATATATATATATATTTACCCCTTTGTGACCGTTGGTTTAAAAAAAAAAAAAAAAAAATCATTTACCCCCCCCCCCCCAACGTTTAAAAACGGCTAGTTTGAATTTAAAAAAAAAAAAAAAAAAAAATTCAAAACTTTTTTTCCACCACTATAAATAACTAATTAACACACAACTTTTTTTTCGCACTTCCACAACTCAAACTCAAATTTATATACTTCATCTCTAACAACAACAAAAAAAACCTTGTTCATTTACACACAACTTTTTTTTTTCGTTGTAATTTTTTTTTTTTTTTTTTTAATATCCTTATTGTAATGTTTAATATTTAATGTTATGTGGTTTATTAAATGAAGTATTAGTTTTAGTTTAGGGGTTGAATTTGAAAATAATTGAGTTAAAGTTGAATTAATGTTGAGTTATGATAAGGGGTGTTTTTTTTTAGTTAAAGTGAAAAAGTTAAAGCTAATATAGTGCTGATGTGACACTGAGTGAAAGTTTAACCTTAAGTTATAACACCCTCTGCTCTTACAAACGTGCTTCAAGTTGCTAGAATATTGCTACATGCTTACCTACTCATATACTTGTCCTTTGTTTTGAATTGTAAATTGTGTTTTGGTAATATGTGCCCACGGGTACATGTTTAGCTCTTTGTATATGAAAGGTTTAAGTTAATTTATATCAAAATTCTATTTAATTAGGGTAACTTTGGAGTTTAATTAATGTTTATTGAATGTATTTTTTGATTTAAAAGAAAATTTTATGTTCATTAAATGCATTTTACGGTGTGTCCAGTAAGCACATATTAGCAAAACCCTTATAAATTTGGTTGTTTATAGGGTTTTGATGAGTCATAACTTATTCCAGTTCACTAATATGCTTCGTAAAGATGATGACATATTATATATACTAGACGAGTACCCGTGCATAGCAACGGAGACTCCTAGCGGCAGACAATTAACGATATGATATTTTGTGTTAAGTGTTTCGTATAACGTTCAAAATAGATAGTAAAAATATCGAAATGTAATTGCAAACGGTTGTAACATGCGATAATAGGACGAATTCTTCCCAATTAGTCCAAGTTCCTACAAGCGACAGGTTCAAAACATATACTACCACATTAAACTTTAGGAGAGTTGCTATTGAGTTTAACTTATTAAGTTTATTACACACTCAAGCTAAAGCTCGTATCAAGCTTGCTTATTTAGTCATGGTTGTTTATACTGAATTTGTTCTTAAGGTCCTTAGGTGAGCTCAATTTGATATCATCTATTTTCTATATATCAAGAGTGTGACAAAAAGGCAAAAAATGGTGATCTAAAAATCACGAATACCGTTGTTCTAATGGATGAACCTACTTAAAACACTCGATGTACATCTAAGCCTTGAAGCCATTGAATAACTGATATCGATTATTTTCTGCTGTAACTCAGTAATGGTTAAGAAAACCATAATTCCTAATGTCGACGCATCCAACTAACACCCTGAAAATTCACAATGATCAGAAAAAAGAGAATATATGCTCCATGTACGGTCAAAACAGTGTCTGTCGAGCAAGACAGAGCAATTGAGCAAATGAAAACAAAACACAAGACAAAAATCTCTTGGATCCTGAGGTTGCAGAATATACTCGAGACACTGTCTTGTAATGTCACCAGATTCTTATTCCTGCACATAAAGGTAGAAGCCGCTACTATCAATGATGTTAATCTTCGTCACCCACGGCCATCTGGAGGTCCCCCTAGGCCTACCCCCTTCCAACTGCATAACATCAACATGACATTTACCATTTGGCCCATATATCATCATGCAACTTTTGGCTACGAGTTATCGATCTTCAGATTCATTATATATACTTCCACCATAAAAAACGAATAGAAAATAAATCAATAAAGTAGGTTAATTTGAAGGAATGCGCGATTGAATAAAATGTTAAGGTGCACTTACCACAACATGTGTTGTGAGCACGCGGGACATACATGTGGTACACCTTTCTTTAGCCAGAAACAAAGGACATTATGTTCATCATCCGTTTTGAATAATCATATAATGTTTAGCTATCATATAATAAGTTTGAATAATCATATAAAAAAAACTTGGGATTCAGTATCATGAAAGGGTTATGTGGTAGAATACACTCACCGCCTTCATCACCAGGGCATCCAACGATTCTTTGGTCATATTTCAGTTTCACTACAACAGGTGCTTTTGATTACATGAGATTACATTTTCAGTGGCAGCTTAATATGTGAAGGACAAGCTTAAAATTATTGCATTGAAGTACATTAAGCATGATAAAAAATCACCTAAGAAAAGGCAATAGCCTTAACAAAAAGCAAATTCAGAACAACCATTTACTATTTGATTTACCACAACAAAAGTAAATGAAAATTCATGACATTTGCCTGTGTTGTGTTCATTCTTTGTACTTCTTTTTTATTTTACTGATATTCTTTTTATACTGTGTTTTTTTGGACTGTGAATCTGTTTCCATTCATCAGGATAGGAGCAGGAAGGCTGCTCATTTGATCTTCTACTTGCTAATTAAATTCTGATATACACCCCATAAGTATATAGATGCATATTTTCCCAAGAAAGTATGTGTCAATACATTATATATAAAGAATAAGCCTAACTCAGTAACTGGAAAATCAAATATATTAATCCCCTGGGTTACTTCTTAAAATCAAGTGACAGCAAACATTATTTTACCAATTTCCTAGCACAATATACTCAACCAATAAGTAGAAATACGTGAGCATATCCCCACACCTATAGTTGCATAGTGTGGTGCCTGCTATTGGGCTTCTAAGAGTGAAATAACGTGGCATAAGAACAGGTAAACATTGTGATTCTAAGATCATGCATTGGCAGCATACCACATTGCCGGTGTCAATTCACTACAGTTAACAAAAGCAAGCTCGGTTCCTTATCTATTAAGTCAGTCTCCCCACATGTATAGTTGTATGGGTGATGCCTGCTATTTGGGCTTACTAAGTGTGAAATAACACGCTCTAAGGGCACTTCCAAACATCTACTAATTACATACATTAGACCTCTTAAGTTTCAACATTATATTAAGTAAATGCAATTAAACGACCCGTGTCACGGGACCATAAAATCATTATTCAAGCTGCATTCTACACATACACACAAGCATAGCTGTAAGCCCGTAACCATAAGGCCAGTTATCTTCAAGTATGAAATAACAAAACAACAAGCTCTACTACCCTATCATACGTCCACTGATGCTAAGAGCACATGTTCCAAATAATTGCAGCCACCCATCCCACTTTCCTTTCTCATTTCACAGCTACAACCTTGGGTTGTCTTCTTCATCCAGCCAAACCTGCAAAAAAAAAAAATAATAAAAAAAAATAATAATAATAATAAAATAAAATAAAATCACGCAAACACATCACAAACACAAACAAACTACTCGAACAACCACACATCACAGAACCACTAAACATACAGGAAACTACCAAAATAATGATCAAATTTACAGATCTAACATATTTGAGTGGTAGTTCGTAGCTGTTTACTAAAACCAACAACAAAAGCACCTACCCGGCTAGATCTTAACGAAGAGGACAAACACACATAAACCAACAACAAAACTACCTACCAAAATCACCTAGCCGACCATAACAACCGAGAGAGATGTTGGTTATGGTGGCGGCAGTTTCAGTGGCAGCAAAGAAGGGCTACGTGTGTGTTTTTTTTTAAGAGGAGATGAAGCATAGGTTGGTGATGGGGGCTGGTGTGCTATTCGGATAGAGAAGAATGAAAGAATGGCAGGGTTTTTGTGTTTTTGTATTTTTTAGATATGGATTACAGCTGTGTGATTGAAGAGTTGACAAAAATGTATTACAGGGATTGATTGAAGAGTTGGCCAGTTCAACATTTTAAATTTTAAGTTTCAGACCTTCCTATACATTTGACCATTCTCATATTATATGTAGTTAAGATAAGAAGGCAATGAGAAATGTGTCAAATACTTTCATTTAAGTGGCAAAGTTGTTTATATATTTGGAACAATATTTTCTCATTTAAGTGTAGTCATCCTGCAAACTATATTTGGAATACCGTGTAGAATAGGCAAACTACATTTAAGCGGCAAACTTATGCCATGTCAACTTGTTTATATATACTGTCATTAAAGAACAATAAATGTGTCACGCATGGTGTTATAAATGGACTTGCTAGGCATGGTTTCAAGGGTAGAATAGGCAAACTATATTTTCAACATTTCACAAAAGATTGACTTTTTCACATTTCACCTTTGACCATACACCTATTATATGTAGTTAAGATATATATTAAATACGGTTTGAAACGACGTCACTTCATCATTTCATCATGTTGGGCTGATTTGGCCCGGCCCGGTTAACACTAGCCCAAAATCAAGTTTCGCAAATTGGCAAAAAATACCTCTGAAGTTGACGCATCTTTTCGAAAGTAGTCCTTTTTCCAAAAAAAAAAGTTTTCCCCAAAATCAATTTTCGAAAATTGGCAAAAAATACCCCTGAATCTGTCGCCTCTTTGCAAAAGTAGTCCTTTTTCCAAAAAAAATTCCAAAAAAATTGGCGAAAAATACCCTCAAAATTCGCGGCTCTTTGCAAAAGGGTTTTTTTTTTTTTTTTTAAACATAAATTAAGCCTAAGATCACTGCCCTGCCGCAACGCGGCTATCCGTAGCCGACCTCGTTATCATAAAGAACGATATGAAAATTATTCTGATTGATAGACCACTTAACGAATAGTAAATGATACGGGGTACATGACTTGTATTGTTACGTTAGTGTCAATTTGTCAAATAATAACTTTTCAAAAAAAAAAAATTGTCAAATAATAAATATAGCTAAAGTGACTTTTTATATTAGAAAAAAGGATAATTCTATATTTAACTTAAATACCAAAATTTCATATTCAAAACACAAGTTTTTAGTGAATAAGTACAATGTTTTTAAAACATGTGTTGGAAAAATATGAAATTATAGTGTTTAATTTTGTTATATACGGAACGTAACATAAATCATAAATCATTATAAAAAAATTACAAACCCAAGGTGGCAACTTGTGCCCACGTACTAAAAATTTAACCGGTTCACGTAACATTTTGACCATGTTCAAAAAAAAACGTAACATTTTGACCTCAAGGAGTTAAATCGGTATGTCTTTAAAAAAATTTAGATGATTTCATTTGTGTTTAAGCTATTAATTTCTAAAAAAAAAAAAAAAAAAAAAAAAAAAAAAAAAAAAAAAATTCACCTTTTTCATAAAATTTGTGTTATCCTTACTATTAGTCAAACTTTTGTGTCGCTTAATAAAAAATTAAAAACCCAAAAACTTACAAACTAATTAACGTTGTTTTGACTAATAAAATGCAATAAAATGAGTATTAATTATTTAAATACTTAATTATAAGTTAATCCACAAAATTTCTCAACTCTCACTTACACCCATATATACAAAATTAAATAAATAAATATATACACAAACAAATTAATGCTACAATAAACTATTTTTGTTATGCGTTGATAATCGTCTAGTATATTAAAGTTAAAAGAAATGCTAGCAACATTATTTCCTAAAAGTTGTAGTTAATTTTAAGACGTAATTAACAACAAACTCCTTTTTAGCTTTTTTTTTTTTTTTTTTTTTCGATGTATTCAAACTTCGTGGATCAATATCAAAACCAAGGTTTTCCATTACCCAAACTAAAAACAAAACAACAAACTCTACAATTTCCGTTGGTGAAACCAATGAAGAGATGAATTTTGAGTTGTTAACTGACAATGATTTTGTTTAGCTATCGTAATATTACTAGTTGGGTATTTGTGCGTTGCGGCGATGGGTACTCGTGTGATTATATTTTTCGTCGATAGCAAGGTTTTTTCGATGGATTGCTTTTATAGAAGGAAAAAAAGAATGCCCAACAGAGGTTACTAATTGAAAATTATGTTGTTTTTTTTGCATATGCATAATAACATTATAAAAAGCTTTTATAGCACGGTACTCGCGTGTTACGGTGACGGACGCCCAGTAATCAAAATTTTTATGGAGAGATTATATGTTTTTCATGATGCTAACTTTACGCTTGATGATAACTTTAGGGAATAACTTTATCACACACTATTTCATAAAAAAATGGCAGAGAGCCCGTGCATCACGATGCAATGACAATACAAAAACGGGGGTCACCATTATTGCTAGTTGTTTTGGACGTGTAATATTATATAACGTTTAAACATAAAGGGTGTTTTAAAGTAGCGGATTTAGCGCCATCTGGTGGTGTCTATGTTGCTAAGTTGTGGTCGTAAATGGTGGCCCGTTGCCTGGTTGAAAGTGGTGTCAGAAAGTCTGACTACATAAAAGATTGGTTTGTACAATCCGCTTAATGGTTTGTAAATTTTATTTAGTGGGTGTTTTAAAGAAGAAGAAAAAAAATATAAGATGACTTATGCATTGTTATTTTGTACCTTGTGAATATTAAGTGTACTCTTGAGTGAAGAGGTATTTTAATAATATCATTAATGAATTATAAATTTCATTTAGTGAATGTTTTAAAGAGAAAAAAAATGATATGATAATTTATGCATTATTATTTTGTACCATGTGATATATTAATTGTACTTTTGAGTGAATGAATATTTTAATAATATCATTAATGATATATAAATTTCATTCAGTGTGTGTTTTAAAAAAGAAAAGAAAAAAAGATGATTTATGGATTATTATTTTGTACCATGTTGTATATTAATTGTATTTTTGAGTGATGATGTATTTTAATAATACTAGCAGGGTATACGCGCGTTACAGCGGCGGATACTCTGAAATAAAATTTTTCGGTGAATCATATATTTTAGTTTATTATGTTTTTTTTTGACAATAAATTTACGGATATCAAGAATTTTGTTTAGCCCGTGCCAGTTCGGGCTCGAGCCTGTTTGGCCCGCGTCCGTTTGGGCTCAAGCCCATTTGGCCCGTTGCCCGTTTGGGCTTGATTATTTGTATAATGTGCTTTATTATTTGTATTAGTGACATTTAATGCATGATTTATGTTTAATTTGGTTGTACAATATGTTTGATAATTTATATTTCTTATGTAAGAGATGTTTTAATAACTGTATTAATTGTATTTATTGATCAGTTAATTAATTGACTACATTAAATAGCATTAATGTGGTGTTTTATTTTTTTAATATGTGCATTAAAGTGGTGTACACTATGCTTCTTTTCTTGTAAGTCTTAAAATTTAGAGAGAGAGTACTTTGTGTATTATATGTAGTATAAATCATTAATTATCTGTGTTGAATTGATGTATTTATGCATTAAATATTTGTAAACATAGCTTTAAAACTTGTGATTCTTAGAAAGTAAGGGCATCCACTATGGTAGTTTATGAAAAGGTTTGTAAAATTATGAAGATGTCTAAAAACTTGTAAACCATAGTGAACATCCATGTCAAGCTTGTGTGGAATGAAGAGGTCTAGAATATTGATACTTTTCATAATTTAATGCATTTGAATTATGTGAGATGTTTATAAAACTTGAAAAGGTTTATACATAGTGGGGATATGTTTATAAAACAAAATAGCATTGATTGGCATGCCTAACTCGTGTGCCTAATTATATGCTTAATCTTATGTGGCATCCCACTATTGGTGATAGTACATGGACCAACTTCTTCATAAACCAATAAAACACTTCCATGTCCCTTTATGCATAAAATTAGTCACACAATTAGGCATCCTAATCATTTTCCAAAACAAAAGGATTTATAAATTAATGTCATAAAACAATTATAGACATTTAGAAAAGTTTATCATAGTGGATGCCCTAACAAAAAAATTCTATAAGTGGCAAGTGTATAGTCTTAATCTTTTTAAGACTTCCTTTTATAGGAAGTCCCAAACACTAGTAGTACAGATATGGATATACATTAAACTACGACTATTGAAAAATGTAAAAGCAAGATGTACAAAACACATAAAAATGTAAACATGATAATAACAACTCAACTTTAACTAGTTCATTTTCAGCAGGGTTCCTTCCTATTCTCGATTTGTATGTTTTGTTTATGCACCACACGATGTTGTATTACGATCTCCTGTTTGGAACGCTATTATTCATAAATCTTCTCTTAATGTTCCATGTCTTATCGTTGGAGATTTAAATTTAATTGGGTCGTCTAAAGATAAAGAGGAGGGTTTATATTATATGAGAGGATTTGTGATACACTTTGTGGATGTTAGTCCTTTATAACGTGTGTATATGATACTTTGAGTGAATATGATTAAGTATGCGGAATCTACTTAACCACACTTAGAAGGATATTGGTTATGGAAATGGAACAGTGATGCTTGTTATTGGAGAATGAACACAGATAGTATAATACCAAACGATTCAATATTATTGAGAATAATACGAGTGATCTTCACTATCACTAGGGTTACAAAACCTTGAATCTCTATGTTTCTATGACTTTGCTTGTTTGACTAGATTGTTAATTTTAAGCACATAAGCAAGCACAATATTCAACACACTTATCTTTAAGTTAAGATCTCCCTTTTATAGTCCAAAGGAGATCTTTACAATATTGTCAAGTCTTGTCTACTACTTGCTTGTTGAGTGTGTCAGTAACTAAGATACAACATGTTCTGTGTATTATAACTTGTTGACTGAACACTTATCTAAGATATTATCTACCGTATATACTTGACTTTTATATACAAAATATCTTTTTATACTTATCCATCCAGCAGTAGTATACGCGACACTTATCCTTTCAGCAGTAGTATGAGTCACTCCAACAGCAGTATTCAACCAGCAGTACCTTTGCTTGTACTAGCAGTACTAACTTATCAGTTAGTACTGTTAGTTATAACTTGAGTAGTCTTCAGATATACACTAGCAGTTAGTACTGTTAGTGTATTCTTCTCAGCAGTACAAACCTTGTGAACATATAATTCTAAATACTAATCTTCAGAACATTTAATTCCCAACAATCCTCCCCTAAACTTGTGATTTATCCCAAATCAACAAGTTTCTTCTGAATTAAATGAGGATTGTGAAGATCTTCCAAACACTACATAGTCAGACTCTTGATCTGAGCTTTCTTTTGTTCTGTAAGATTAAGTATCTTTCTGACTAACTCATCTGCCATCTGTGTATTTCATTCAGCAATAACATCATCTTCTTTGTCTTGAACATTAACAGAACCTTGCTTAGGCTCCATTCATTACCTAAAAGATGGTGCAATTTCCTTGGATGGAGGAATTATAAGAGGCAATGGTGCTGTGTATCTTGGATGCTTGAAGCCTGATATTATATTCCTTGTAATTGCTCTAAGAAGTCAAGACATCTCTCAGCAAGCCATGCAAGTGATGAACAAACGTAGTGAACTGAAAGAACTTTCTCCATTTGAAATGCTTCATCCCTTCTGAATATATATAATACTCCAGAATCTTGTCCAAATTTCCAACATGATCTCGAGACAGAGCTTTATCATTTTAAGTCAAAGATGTCCGAACATGAAGAAGAGAGATGAAATAGCTTATTCCCAGCATCCATCAACTGAAAATCTTCCTCCCCAATATATTCATCAATTTGGGCAATTTTCCTCCCCTACATTTGGTTAAACTTCCTCCCCTGGGCTTTATTTCCTCCCCTGTTTGGAAGATCTCTCACCATCATCTGAGCTTGACTCCTTTATCAGACAATGTTGTACATAAAGCCATCAATTCCTTAAATTTCAATCTGCTGCCCTCATCACTTCCAGGTGTGTTAACTCCTGTGAGAGGTGAATCATGGGGCAATAACTCATAATCCATCATTAGATGGGTTTCTGAGCCATTATGAATCCAAAAGATTTTAAGAAACTTTTGACTTAGCAGTATGAACTTGATTTTTTTAATGAAAAATTATACTGCTAACAACCATTTTGAAGGGATTAAGTGTAGTAACAGACACTTAATCAAGATTTCAGTTTAAATTAACCTCTGGTTGTGTGAGAACCAATGTATTCAGTTATAAATAACTGCCTGTGTACAGATAAACCCATTCAAAGGGTTTTCTTGACAGGGTTTCCAGCTCGTGGCAATTGTTGCCTCTAACACAAGTGTTAGATTTACTTTTGCTCGCTGTTCTTTCTATCAGATGTCCTTAGACTTGCTCATTATACTAATTAAAGTATAAAATGATAGAAAGTGAGTTGAGTCAGTTACTATCTGACCAACTGAGCCATCAAGCCAATGTGAAACATCATAATCAGGTTTCAAGAAAGAAGTTTTAAAGAATCAATTAACTTAGGTGTAAACCTTTGTTAATGAATTCCCAAACTCTGTCCATCATGAACCTATTATGTCATCAACTTGTATCATTATTCTGCTGCTCATACATTTCACTTGAAACTTCATTTGTGCTCAAATGTTCATACCTGAAATTGTTAGTCCAAAACCAACAAAACAAAATGCAAAGCATTTGTCTTATAGCAGTATTATTATTTGACTAACAGTATGAACAAAACAATCAAAAATTTGTACTAGCAGTACAAATTTTTTAATAACAGTACCAATTTACAAAGCTTGCAGTAAAAACTTAAAATATATACAAAACCACACATTTTTGAAAAACATTAAGGATTAAGCATTCCAATACTTGCTACCAAGTATTGAAACCTTCCAACATCAAAAGCTTTTGTGAGAAGATTTGCAAAGTTGTGATCAGAATCAATTTTAATTACTTGAATCAACTTTTCTCATTGCAGTCTCTAATAAAATGATGTCTAATTTCTATGTGTTTTGTTTTAGGGTGTTGCACTGGATTTTTAATTATGCAAATTGTACTACTATTATCAATATATATGACAATGTTCATGAAATTGTACCCATAGTCAAGAAGTTGATTTTGAAGCCAAAGTACTTGACCACAGCAACTTGCAGCAGCTACATATTTAGCTTCAGTTGTTGAAGTAGCCACAATTGTTTGCTTTTTACACTGCCATGAAATGAGTCTACATCCAAGGAATTGACATCCTCTAGTTGTTGACTTTCTGTCCAAGCTTGCACCTACATAATCATTGTCTGAATATGCTACCAGGTCAAAAGGTGATTCTCTAGAATACCATAGACCCAACCTAGGTTGACCCTTGAGATATCTAAAAATCCTCTTGACTGCTGTTAAGTGAGAAACCTTAGGAGTTACTTAAAATCTTGCACAAGCACAAACAGAGAACATGATATCAGGTCTTGATGATGTGAGATACATCAAAGAGCCTATCATAGATCTGTATGTGTGTACATCCACATTGTCTCCATCTACATCTTTTGGAAGAGGCTTCTCAGAGTCCATTGGTGTGCTTGCTACCTTTGAATCAGCAAATTGAAATTTCCTAAGAATCTCTGAAACATATTTATCTTGGCTGATAAATGTGCCTTCACTTGATTGTTTAACTTGCAGACAATGTTGCAAAAATCGGCCGATTAATCGTCGATTAATCGATAATCGGCCTTATACCTTGTTGATTTTTGAAAATCGGTGAAAAAAATCGGCCTAGGCAAAAATCGGCCACTAATCAGTCAAAAATCGGCCTAATCGGTCAACTTAAAAAAAATTAATAATTTAGGCATTCTATTTAATTTGGGGATCGTTTATTTCACTTATAACGCACAATGGGTCTCATAATCAGAATTGGAGCCTTTTATTGAGGTTTGGAAACATAGTAGGCTTGTAATCACTTAAGATCTTTAGTTTGGTCTCCAGAAATACACAAAACTTGCAGGAAATGCCAATCCGATTAATCCCGCCTTGACCGATTAATCGCTGCAGGGTGGTCGACCGCCCGACTACCGATTCACGATTTTTGAAACATTGCTTGCAGACCCAAAAAGAATGTAAGTTTCCCCATGGAACTCATCTGAAACTTATCATGCATAAATTTCTCAAACTCTAAACACATATCCTTCCTTGTAGATCCAAAGATGATATCATCCACATACACCTGAAATAGCAAAAGATCCTTCTTGTGCTTCTTGATGAATAATGTCTGATCTATCTTGCCGCTTTGGAATCCATTTTCTGTCAAATGGGAAGCCAGTGTTTCATATCATGCTCTTGGTGCCTGATGAAGGCCATAAAGAGCTTTGACAATCTTGTACACCTTGTCTGGATGTTCTGGATCAATAAAACCTGGAGGTTGTGAGACATACACCTCCTCTTCAATAGTACCATATAAAAAAGCACTCTTGACATCCATTTGATAAACTGTGAAGCCCATAAATGAAGCATAAGCTAAAAATAGCCTAATTGCTTCAATTCTTGCTACTAGAGCAAAAACCTCTTCATAGTCTAAACTGTGACATCCATTTTCCCTAGCAGCAGTATGAACTGCTTGCCGAGCAGTAGAAACTGCTGGCTTTGCAGTTGTACCCTTTAGTTTTCAAAATTGTTTTTGGACCACTGCTTTTGATTGAAAAGGCTTTTGAGCAGTTTTAGATGCATATTTGAAAGTTGTTTTTGCATTTTGAACTGCTGGTTTTGGGTAAATAGTCTTAAATGGTCTAGCAGTACTAACTACTTATCTAGCAGTAGAAACTTTTTTTGGGCCAGACTTTAATGAAACTGCTCTGGATGTTTTTCTAGTAAAATTAGAGTGACTTTTAGATGTATGCCTTTTTAAATTCACCCTATTGTTTGAATACCCAGATACCCTTAGGTTGCAGAAAGCTGCAAGATGGTCAAATTCTCCACAAACGAAACAAGCTTTGTTATAGAAGACAAAGTCATCACCTAGTTGGTGAGACATGAGGTCATTCCAATTCCTTTGGTTACCTCTGGGCTTGTTTGTGATTCTATATTGCTCACAATATCTTACTGGTTGCCTAACATGTTTAACATTTGTTTTAGGCCTAACAGCATCATTTTTTACTACCTTAGGAACACTTGTTCCCGCTTTCTTAACAAAATTAGGTTTAGACATAACCTGTTCTTCTTCATCATCATCAGATTTCCAGTCCTCAATGATTGGACCATCTGATTTCCTACCAGATGACACCTTGTCCTCATGAAGTGAAGTAATACTTGAACTCTCACTTACTTTAATAGGTTTGTCAACAACTATATCTTCTTTTGGCTTAACACCATATTCTAATGTAGGTTGTTGAAGGTCAGACAAGCCTATGTGCTCTAGGTCTATCCCTGGGGGTGCAGGGATTCCTCTGTAAAGAGGTGGGAGATTTTTATATCCTAACCCAGACTTAGCTTTGTTGATCACTTGACATTCAATTATTTTGCTTACCCCCTAGAGGCATGTTCTAATGTTTCTACACTTAATTGAATGTTTTCTTTTTCTTCTTTAAGTCTAGCATACTCAGTTCTTAAAAAGCTAATTTCAGCATCTTTAAAAAATATGTCTTGTTTAAGAAGAGCTTTGTCATCAGAAAAAGCAAATTCATTGTCTTTATAGTGAATGATCTGCTTCTCTAGGATAGCTAAACCTACCTTATAATCTATTAAGTTTTGATGAGTTTTGTTTAGTTCTAACCTTTGATCATCATAATGTTTTCTTAAAGTTTCTAGTTCTTTAAGAGCAGTGCAAGTATTAGAACAAACTTTATCATTTTGTACCTCAGTAGCAGAGAAGGCCATGAGTGCCATCTGAGTAGAAGGTTCTTCTTCATCTGCCATGAAACTCCAATCAAAACCTAAGCCATCAATAGCTACCATAGCTTTTGAGTTTGGCTCAATAACCTCCCCTGTTTTGGACTTGCTTCCAAAACCTTTGCTTTTGCCATCTTGATGCCTTGGTCTTCTACATTCCCTTGAGAAGTGCCCCATTATGTGGCAGTTGTAGCATTCTATCTTTGATTTGTCAAAACCAACAGTATCATTGCTGCTGATAGTGATTTTCTTCCCTGTTCTTTGATAGAATTTCTTAGCCCTCATGCTAAGAAGATAAATTTGCCATTTTAGGTCCATCTCCTCCAAATCATCATCATTGATTTCCTGGAGGTCTTCATGAGTAAGCATAGACCCATCATTCTGGCTTGTGAGAAAAGCACAACATGTTTTCTCATCCATAATACCAATAGTACTGCTTGATGAACTAGCAGTACCAACTCCCATATCAACCTTCACATCTTCAACTGGATTTGAGGTACTAGGAGATGACACAAATGCCATGTTCCCAGTGCTTGAACTAGCACTTCCAGCTTTCTTCACATCTTGTTCAACAATTTTGAAGTTGTTGTACAAGTCATTCAGACTCATTGAATCAATATCTGGCTTGTTTTTCCAGACAACCACATGCGATCCAGTGATTTTTGAGTTTAAATCTTCTTGAGGTATCTCTACACCAAGAACAGCAAGTTGGCTCACAATCTTCTGAAGCCTGTTAAACATGTGATCCAGTGATTCATTGGTTGTTGAAGAGAAGTTTTCAAAGTTCTGCTTGAGAAAAGTCTTCTGGGTCTTCTTGGTGGCTTCATTTCCACCATACCTTGCAACAATGGCCTCAAATAATGACTTGGCATCTTTGAACTTGCTGAAGTTTAAAAGTTGATCATTTGGAATGGTCATCATCAGCATACTTCTGGCCTTGAGGTCATTCTTCTTCTTGACTCTCTCTTCTGCAGTTGTTGGGTTGGTATTCACAGTTGTCACTACCTTATCTTCAACTGTTGATGTAGTGGTTGTAGGTTTGAAAGAGTTTCCTTCTTCAATAATTTCCCAAAGTGTATAGTCTTGCACTTGAAAATACTGCTCTATCCTTAACCTCCACATATCAAACTCATTCTGCTTGAGCATTGATAATTTAGCAGCAACATTAGTTTGAATAGACTCCATGTCCATTTCTTCTTCTTCTAAATCAATGATATCAACCTGAGCTCTGATACCAATTGAGAGGATTTGTGATACACTTTGAGGATGTTAGTCCTTTATAACGTATGTATATGATACTTTGAGTGAATATGATTAAGTATGCGAAATCTACTTAACCACACTTAGAAGGATATTGGTTATGGAAATGGAACAGTGATGCTTGTTATTGGAGAATGAACACAGATAGTATAATACCAAACGATTCAATATTATTGAGAATAAAACGAGTGATCTTCACTATCACTAGGGTTACAAAACCTTGAATCTCTATGTTTCTATGACTTTACTTGTTTGACTAGATTGTTAATTTTAAGCACATAAGCAAGCACAATATTCAGCACACTTATCTCTAAGCTAAGATCTCCCTTTTATAGTCCAAAGGAGATCTTTACAATATTGTCAAGTCGTGTCTACTACTTGCTTGTTGAGTGTGTCAGTAACTAAGATACAACATGTTCTGTGTATTACAACTTGTTGACTGAACACTTATCTAAGATATTATCTACCGTATATACTTGACTTTTATACACAAAATATCTTTTTATACTTATCCATCCAGCAGTAGTATACGCGACACTTATCCTTTCAGCAGTAGTATGAGTCACTCCAACAGCAGTATTCAACCAGCAGTACCTTTGCTTGTACTAGCAGTACTAACTTATCAGTTAGTACTGTTAGTTATAACTTGAGTAGTCTTCAGATATACACTAGCAGTTAGTACTGTTAGTGTATTCTTCTCAGCAGTACAAACCTTGTGACACTACGCCAAAATGTGGATTTAGTCACACATGCTGTTTTTCGAACAGCCACACAGTCGCTTTTTTATGTGACTAAATGTACCAGAATAAAATAAACAGCCACACTTGATCCGACTTGTGTGACCATTTCGGAATTACATCCGAGGCTACAGCCACACATTTGAATATTTTCGTGACTATACGTATCTGGTAATTTTTTTTTGATTTTTTAGTCACTTATAATTTGGGACGTGTGACGGATACAAATAAGGTTGAAACATTAGTCACACTATATATATACATATGTGACAAATATATGTCACGCAATTGAAAAGTGTGACCAAAATCCATATATGGTCACACGAAGTAATTGTGTATGTGGCTAAATCATATGCTCAAGTTTGTCACACATTATTTAAGCGTGACTGCTAGTTTTTGTTGAAAATTTAGCCACATATGAATTTGAAATGTGTGACAACTGAAAAGCAAGTTTGAAGCATAGTCACGATATGCATTTAAAAGTGACAAATATATGTCACACACTTGAGATGTGTGACCAAATGTCATATATGGTCACACTAAACCATAGGCATACATGATTAAGTGTGACCAAAATTCGATACAAATAGTCACGTAAGTTAATATGTGTGTCTAAAGTTAAGTGTGTGTTTGCCTGCCAATTCCTAATGTGTATGGTCACACTTAATTGTAGCACAATCATGTGACTATAGGCTATACAATAGTAACACCATACCACAAATGTGCATCTAAATTATGTTTATATATGGCCACATTATAAGGGTATTATATGTGACCAATACATTGAAAATAGTCACACTGTGAAATATTCATGTGACTAATATGTATAGCAAAATGTGAACTCAGTTATCATTAACCTTGATATTAGTCACATTGAGTGTTTGTGTGACTAAATTCAAGATGTTACATATGGTCACATGAAGTATTTATTTAAGTGTCTAAATCATAGAGTCATATTTTGAGTTCAGACTGTTAGTCATGACTCTTCATTTAATTTGCCCCATTACAATGCTGGGATTTTATAGTCTATCTAGTTTAATGCAGTAGTATGTAAGTATGTTACTTGCCCTAGCTGGAACCAGATTACTTGACTTTCTAAAGTCAATTTTCAACTTTATAATGAAGTAACATGTTACTAAAGTGCCTGCAAGTGCATATACATGATAAATGGAAACTGCAAATACAATAAAGCTTGACTGCAAGTGGACATATAACAGTGAAAACCGCAAAATTTTTCATTGCCATTGAAAAGCTTGACTTTTTTGAGTCAAAATCCATTACAACAGGCTAAATTACAGGAACAACTATTTAATACTAAAACAGCTATTCATCTAACATTACTAACTTTACAATACCAGCAGTAACCTTGCACTTAGCCTTGAGCAGCAGTCTTAACTTCAACCAGCAGGGTTAACTATTACACTAGCAGTCTTAATGCAGCATGACATGCTTCACTTGGATTTTCGTATAACAATACCTTCAATGTCGGTTCGATAGTAGTCACTTTGTGATTCCTTGCCCAAGTCTTCTTTATATACACGTGGCAATATTTTTTCATTTTGCTCGTGAATGACTGTACTAAACTCCTCATCGACTTCGTCATATGTATCTTTGTAATTCTTGGTAGGTGTTTTAAAGACAATGGACAAATTTTTCTGTACCTGGTCTTTCACATAAAACACTTGTGTTGCTTGTGACGCTAATATGAACGGATCATCCTTGTGGCCGAAAGTATTCAGGTCTACCAACGTATAACCAAGAGGATCATGTTTGACCCCATGAGTTTTGCGATTAGCCCAATCACATTTGAAAAGAGGAATTTGCCTGAAACGGTAATCTAGTACCCATATCTCTTGTAAAACCCCATAATAAGATGTTTTTTTTATGGTTGCAACTTCTTTTTTGGATATGTGCACATCTACTGACTCAACACTAACCCCACTGTTCTGGTAAACTATGCCATCATTACTTTTCGTACGAAATGTATACCCATTGATGTTATACGCCTCGTATTTCACTACGCTGGCGCGTGGTCCAAATGATATCCACCTCACAGTTTCTAATACACTGTCATTGGATATCGCTAACTCTCTCTCAACCTGAATTTCATTACAAGTATATATATTACCTTTAAATTGCAGGAACAACAAACAAACAATTAAAGAATAGGAGTGTTTGGGATAATGAAATGGTGTGCTGGTCGACCTCTATCTAATGTCATATACAGGAGGGACAATTATGATGATAGCAACAAACAAACAATTATAAACAGCATACAAGTAATTACCTCTTCGAGTAACCACTTAGCAAAAGATTTACTGTGCTCATTCTCCAGCAATGCAAGTTTTTTACCCGGGTTTTTTCCTTTCAAAACTTCCTTGTGTCGCCTGAAACAAATAAATGTCTTTGATTATTATATTTGATAGAACATTTTAAGCAACGAAATCGACATGTGTTAGTAATATATACTTACTCGATATACGGTTGAATTTCATCTGTATTTTGTATTACATACAAATGTGCTTTCTGAAAGGATTCTACGGAAACTTCACTTGGTTTGCCGGCCGACAATGGCTTTCCGTCCTCAACTTCATTGGTTACATGTTTATCAGCTGGGATACCAATAGTTTTCATGGTTTTATGATATTCGCTAAAAAACTCTATTGTTTCTTTCGCGATAGTCTCCTCGGCAATGCATCCCTCTGGTCTATTTCTGTTTCGCACATGTCCTTTAATAACCTTCATACATCTTTCGAAGGGATACATCCACCGAAAGCATATGGGACCACATAATTTTACCTCCCTA
This sequence comes from Artemisia tridentata subsp. tridentata, assembly GCA_021014915.2. Lineage (NCBI taxonomy): Eukaryota > Viridiplantae > Streptophyta > Magnoliopsida > Asterales > Asteraceae > Artemisia > Artemisia tridentata. The sequence goes on from CP139509.1 coordinate 210,778,971, forward strand.
GTTAGGTGCACAGTCAAGTGTATCATAATATCAAAAAATGACGGAGGAAAGAACTTCTCGAGTAGGCACAGTGTAACAACAAGTTCTTCTTGCATCTTATCTAGTTCTTACAAGCTGATTTCTTTCCTACATATAGATTTAAAGAAAAAGCAAAACCTGATTATAGCATATCGTGTGGGCGGGTGCATGACTGAACGTATAGCAATGGGTAAAAACTCTTGCATTAGCATGTGATAGTCATGCGATTTAAGGCCAATGAGCTTCCTATCATTTAGGCTGACCAAACTAGAGAAATTTGAACAATAGCCTTGTGGTACCCTGATGTTGCTTAACGTTTCACAAAAGATGTCTTTTTCAGCATTCGTTAATGTGTAACCTGCTGGAGGTAGTGTTGTTTTGTCTGCTTCTTGCCTAGCAAACAACTCTTCTTTTATCCCCAACTCTTCCAGATCCAGTCGAGCATTCATTCCATCTTTTGTCTTTCCAGGAACATTCAGCAAAGTTCCGAG